>JAVGWX010000002.1:102805994-103222099 GCA_036924085.1 Ariolimax columbianus
CTAACCCTAACTAACATGCCTGATTAGTATATTTTACCTAACCCTAACTAACATGCATGATCAGTATATTTTACCTAACCCTAACTAACATGCCCGATCAGTATATTTTACCTGACCCTAACTAACATGCCTGATTAGTATATTTTACCTAACCCTAACTAACATGCCTGATTAGTATATTTTACCTAACCCTAACTAACATGCCTGATTAGTATATTTTACCTAACCCTAACTAACATGCATGATCAGTATATTTTACCTAACCCTAACTAACATGCCCGATCAGTATATTTTACCTGACCCTGACTAACATGCCTGATCAGTGCGTTTTGCCAAACCATTTGTTAGTCTGCTTTCCCCATCAAATGACTTGTTAAGCATGCATCTAAAATCATCTAATTACAAATGTAACACGATAACAAGAATAAATAAATAAATTTGACACCCGGTTGCATAGGACAGATCTCTGTAGGCGGGCCACGCTGACATGATTACAAAGTGATGTCCCATAGGAAATCACTTTCTTTCTTGGTCAAGTTGTACTTCAGTTTACACTTTCTGTACTGGCTAGTCTGCTCGCAGCTTTTGAGTTCGCAGAGATGTAGAGCGATCGCTTCTTACGCAAAAATACCGGGTTTGATGGCATTCTAGTTGACCTAGCTGTAAATGGGCAGGTGGTTTACAAATAAGGAATGGCAGGCAGCAAGAATGGTAATTGAACGACCCTATATCAATAGAAGTGGAAGTTTCGAATACTTCATCCCCGATGACAGTGTCTGCTGTGGGACTTATCATCATCTTCAGATCAAACAGCTCGGAGACAGGTATTGAAGTCATTTGATTATGTCACTCCACTGCCTTTTCAACTCTCTTTAATGATGATATTATGTGGCTTTCCCGCATCTGAGGATGATTGAACGACCGTCAATACTCTCTGTCTCTTGCCTTTGTGGTACACTTCGACAGACAATTATCAGTCCATCTCTTGATGTTGTCTTCCCACTTATAGCACTATTCTTCTTGCCGCGCCTCTCTCTCTCTCTCTCTCTCTCTCTCTCTCTCTCCATTATTGTTTACAACAGTCTTTCGTGTCCCTCTATAAGTCAAAAATATTTGATTTCCTTAATTGTCGTGTCTTTCAGTTGTTATCTTCCCCTTATTATCTAATCGGAATTTTAACAAATCTATTTGCATAAGTTTCCCAACACATTCTCCTGTACAATCATATTTCAAGGGCCTCCTAATTCTCTTCTTTTTCTTCTTCTTCTGTGTTCGTTCTCAATCTCCAGCTACCAAGCCCTGAACAGGGGTTTGCAACTAGCAGAATGTAGAACGGAATGTGTTGTGTTGCTAATTTACAGCTTGACTTCGATATTTGCACCTTTCGGTCCGACACATCTGTCTTCGGCAGCTCAAGGGCATCTATTTTGTTCTTCAACTGTTTGAAGTTTATTGTGTATAACACTTGATGGCTCTCATCTGTAGTTTTTATTCTATTCTTAACTTCACATAAACCATCTCTGGTGGGAGGAGGAGATTGATATCTGGTCAGGTAAAATATACTGATGGGCATGTTAGTCGGGGTCAGGTAAAATATACTGATTGGCATGTTAGTCGGGGTCAGGTAAAATATACTGATGGGCATGTTAGTCGGGGTCAGGTAAAATATACAAATGGGCATGTTAGTCAAGGTCAGGTAAAATATACTGATGGGCATGTTAGTCGGGGTCAGGTAAAATATACTGATGGGCATGTTAGTCAAGGTCAGGTAAAATATACTGATGGGCATGTTAGTTGGGGTCAGGTAAAATATACTGATGGACATGTTAGTTGTGGTCAGGTACAATATACTGACGAAGTCCCCACCTCACTTCCATGTAGTTCTTTCTGGAAACAGACCAGTTTCATGACAGTCTGGTTAACGAGATCGGAATCGACCTGATCCTCGTAGTAGTAAGCAACACGTAGATGAAGGCAATCATAGTACAGCCGCTTGGATGATCAATGTCCACCTTTATCAGCACGCTCGGGATCAGAAAAAAGCTACTGCATCCCACCACCTAAAGTCCTTTCCAGGGCACATACAAGAGTAAAGGGTACTTGCGGTAATTCACCCCAAACAGTTCCCTGGGTCATGTCGTACGCCACCGGACATTTCATTTATGGTTAAGGGGAGGACAGGTAGAAATAATTTTATCTTAAATAAATAAGTACAGACTTAGATACAGACATAAGTGTAGAAAAGATGGTTATATTCAGTTTGCTAGAAAAAGATGGTTATATTCAGTTTGCTAGAAAAGATGGTTATATTCAGTTTGCTAGAAAAGATGGTTATATTCAGGTTTGCTAGAAAAATGGTTATATTCAGTTTGCTAGAAAAGATGGTTATATTCAGGTTTACTAGAAAAGATGGTTATATTCAGGTTTGCTAGATAAGATGGTTATATTCAGTTTGCTAGAAAAGATGGTTATATTCAGTTTGCTAGAAAAGATGGTTATGTTCAGTTTGCTAGAAAAGATGGTTATATTCAGTTTGCTAGAAAAGATGGTTATATTCAGTTTGCTAGAAAAGATGGTTATATTCAGATTGCTAGAAAAGATGGTTAAATTCAGGTTTGCCAAGGGTTAGGTGTACATTTTTTTTGTTTGCGTTCATCTTGTTTTTTGTATATATTCCACAAGGCGGTGTGTGTTGCACTGTGGTTTTTATTTTGCGCCTGTCGGTCCAGTGCATCCGACTTCAGCATTCATTTTATGTAAGGGTCTTCTTCCTCCTGCATTTTCTAAGGGTTTGCTTCCTCGGGGTAACGGCCGATGTTGTGATAGGGATCGAACCCAGCACCTTCGGGCTGTGAGCCGTATCACCGAACCACTAGCCCACGCCGTCCCTTCTACTATAATGTTTACCATTAACGTCCTGTCTGCTTAGCTCAGTATGTCTGTAGCCCGACGTTCTTGCACGCCTGTTGTATGTACTTGCTTCTTGACTGTTCTTTTCTTTTCCCCTAAACTATTCCTTCCAGTATTTTTATTATTAGTCCTACATATTGTGACGCAGCCAAGATAATGTACCTCTATTTATACTTTTCATTAGTTGCCTATGTGCCATATGGGATTAACTGTGCTGTTGTTTTTAGTCTTTTTCGTGAAAAAGAGAGGGGTCGTTGAAACGTACCTGAATGAGAGAAAGAATAGGGGCCTGAGGTATTAAAGGTCTTTGACCGGGGTTTGAGGGCCTGCTTTTGTGAGTCCACACTGACGTGCCTCAGGGGTGCTGTCGGATTGATGATGGGGATGGCGTTGTCGCTTCCCGCCCTTAACCTTTCTGTACCACTCTGTGGGCGTTGCACTTTTGACCCATAGGTCTGCAGGCATTTCTTTCTCCAAACTTCCGGATTCATGCACACACGGAATGCCAGTTTGCCAGTATTAAAATCACATTTAAGAAATATTGCATCGAAAAATAATTGTACGCCTGTAGGTTTCTTTGTTAGTTGTTAGGTATATTTAACATATTTGTAATAGGTTGTTGTCACAAAATTCGTTTTGCCAAATTTTGCAAATTTTTGTCTGTGAACTGATAATCGCTTAAAATTATTTTGGCCTTGTTCTGGCTTTTTTTTACATGCCGAAATTCCATGTGCAAAAAGAAGGGATGGTTTATCTCTCCTATTCATAGAAACAGAAGGATAATGAAAATAGCAGACGTGCCGGTACATGGTAAACATGTATTATCTAGCGCACTGGAAGGTCATGCATTTACGCCTAGAATGTGACATTGACGTTTTTTGTTTGTTTTCGAATATGAAAATCTACGCCATATGCTTGTTTGTTTCCTGGCTTCGTTAGACACCGTTTGGTTTTTTGGGAGGTTGTAAACTCGTTATTTCACGTTCAACAGATTGGCCATTGATATGAGTTTATGTTGAAGTTTGCTTTTCCCAGCGGCGAAAATTCTTCTTATTTGTAGTTCAGATCATCCAAATAGTTGTTCTTGAGCCGATAATTTTTTGGGACCATATTGGCTTTTTTGGTTATGTTAATGATAG
Organism: Ariolimax columbianus; assembly: GCA_036924085.1. Lineage (NCBI taxonomy): Eukaryota > Metazoa > Mollusca > Gastropoda > Stylommatophora > Arionidae > Ariolimax > Ariolimax columbianus. The sequence continues at coordinate 102,810,044 of JAVGWX010000002.1, forward strand.
TGATTTTCTTTTAAAAATGTTATTGGGCATTCTCTCCCACCACCTCCCCCTCCCCGGGCTATGTTTGGCTTTAAATACAAAGTTCGTCTGGCAGGCCTGATGCACCCTCGCTGATTGTAATCGGACTTGGTACCGGCCACATGGGGACCGGCTTGGGAGAGCAGAACTTGTTTGAACTATTAATAGAAACAAGGTCAAGATAGTCCCATAGCAGACACTGTCGTCGGAGATGACGTGTTAATTTCCCATCACGTTCTATGTTATGCATAGGGCCACCACTGCAGCTGACCAGTTTACATAAAATAGAAAGTAGGCATATTCCTTTGTGAGTAAAGGAAGTTGGCATATTCCTTTGTGAGTAAAGGAAGTAGGCATATTCCTTTGTGAGTAAAGGAAGTATGCATGTATTGTGTATAATCCTGCTGTCTTTCTCGATTAAATTATTACACCTTTTTTTTTGTTGTTTTAATTGGAATCTAGCTTCTCATGATGAGTGGTTTCATTCTTGGCAACGTTTCATTTCTAGTTTCTGAGCGACTGACTAGTGAAAAGGTAGAGCACCCTTTGTTCAAGGCAAAAGTAATGGGTTCAACTCTCTGTACCGGCACGTTTCAGTCCATTCAACTATATATGGGGTTTATTTGTAAATTGGTACCTAACTTACGGTTATGGAAAGGTAGCGAGTAAGAGAACTGGCCTCGCCACTTCACACAAGCTGTGGTTTAGTTCAAGGACGTCTTTAACACTTCATCCCCGACGACAGTTTCTACTGTGGGACATTATTATTTTGTAGTGGTTTTTCTTATATTTTGACGCGTACTGAAGAAAGTGAACCAGGATTCTCCTAGCTGTAGTGCAATGTGATGATTCTTAGTAGGTTTATCACTGTTGGAAATCATAGTGTCGACCCTCTCATACCTCGTTGACCAGTCTGCTATAAAACAGCCAGTTTCTAGGAGAACGGAGTGACCGTGAGGTGGGGAGTCTTGGTCATTATGTTTCACCTGACCCTGGTGTTAAATGGAGATCTTGGTCAGTATGTTTCATCTGACCCTGGTGTTAAATGGGATTCTTGGTCAGTATGTTTCACCTGACTCTGGTGTTAAATGGGATTCTTGGTCAGTATGTTTGACCTGACCCTGGCATTAAATGACGATCTTGGTCAGTATGTTTGACCTGACCCTGGCATTAAATGGCGATCTTGCTCATTATAAATAATTGATTAATCCTAGAGCTCAGTTGCGTAACCAGGGTTGGTGTAACCCAATGCAGGAGCTCATGGCGCCATCTCCTCCCCTACCAGACCATACAGAATTCTTAGAAATGTTTTTTTGCTGATGGTACTTGTAAATCTCGGCTCAATCAAAATGTGTCGTTCTCGTCCTTCAAAGAAGCGATCTTCTTATTCTCTTCATCCTTATCAATACATCTCGCCACTCAATCAATAATGTAGCAAGATTGGAAAACCTTGACTGTCCAAAGTTTGATCGCAAATAGTTCTTTATAACTTTGAGATTTGAAAATATCTGCTGAAACACTGCACACAAATTCAATAGACAGTTATTCTGGTGTCACCCTCACTGGAGATGTTAACCCTAGCAGTTGTAGCAGAGTCCAGATTTCCACTGGGGTTATTCTATCTAGAATGTTACCACACTCATCCACATCATTCACGACCACACACAGCAAATACCATAGCACGCAGCAGGTGGATATTTATTATATCATACTCGTACAACAGCTATTAAGGTAAGTGCAATGAAATTACAAACAACACAAGAAATACAATCTTAATCTAAATAGATACTCGGAGTTTATAAGCATTAGCTATTGATGTTGCTCCAGACTAATAGAACCCAGTTCTAGCGGCGCACTCCCCTCCCCTTATCTGCACCCTCAACACGCTCTCAAAAACTCATCCTCACGTTTGTATTCTGTGACACTCAGATCCCCTCAGGCGGGTGATCTGGACATAATACATTCAATCTGTTCAACGTATATACACATATGATCACACACTCAATCAATCTGCGTATATACATACACATATGATCACACACTCAATCAATCTGCGTATATACATACACATATGATCACACACTCAATCAATCTGCGTATATACATACACATATGATCACTCAATCAATCTGCGTTTATGCAACGCTCTGGAACATACATCGTTCACAATGTGTTCTGCACGTACAACACACATTCCGATTTCTACTACACAGGGCGCCCAACACACACCTTATAGAGCGACTGGCCAAGACTCAAAGGCGAATGCTGGTTGAGCCATCCCTGTTCTATCTCATTAACATTCGTAAAAAAAGCCTATCAATGACTCTTCTATTAAGTAGGTGAGCTAAATTCTCTCTCTCTCCATGGCCAGTCTCTTGAGTTAAACTTTGTCTAGTATTATATAGTCTCAAGCTGTATCAGAGCTGTCCAATGTATCTCTGGGGAATGGCCTCTGTCTGTCACTAATCCCACACTACCAAAATCGGAACGCCAGTGGTCAGTTCCTAGTCCCTACCTGTACTAGACACATTCCCCAACACCCTGTTTTCCTTTGTTGACTTTGAGTGACCTTGGCGTAGTGTCGAGACGGAGAGTGACCTTGGCGCACATTCAGGTACCTTTGTTCTCAGAGTCACCGACCACGTCATCCCTGCCCTAAACTCTCATGCAACGGCCGGAACTGTTACACAGTCTGCCCTAACGCCTCTAGGGACGTCACTGCTACAACTCAAAGTACGATATCATTCTATATAAAACATAAGGTTTTTGCTGTTGATAATATTAAATCGTAAAGCCAAACCTAAATGCAGGATACATGGGGAACATTGAACCTGTTATTCACGCATTGGCAATACGGAGATGGTAGTTCTGTGTCCACAACTAGGAGCTGCAATTTGTTTTTGTGAAAACAACTATTTTCTTCAAACTCGTCTTTTCCCGGAAACCTGTGGTTCCAGTGAAAACCAATTGAGAAATCATGTACTTCAGAAATATATCAACCAATCAGAAATGTGATCAGCTCCCTGCGGAGTATAGCTTTTTAAAAAAGAACATATGAAGTCATTAAATGTTGATCTGTCCATATTTGATGACGTTTCTGTGGCTTTAAGTTTCGACAGGTTGTGGGAGCCTCCTTCGTCGTCTCTTCGACGTAAGCGGCAGGTTAAAGGTCAGTCCCATGGCACCAATTGCCGCAGGGGATGAAGATAATTCGTCATGAACTAAGCTGCTGCCTATGTGAGGTGTGGTGGCCTGTTCCCTTCCTTGCTGTTTTTACCTTCCCCAACTCATACGTCAGATACCCATTTACAGCTGGGTCGACTGGAAGAGCGGTCGTTCCAGGAACAAGCCACGGTCCGGATTTTAAAAAAAACACGTCCGTGAATTCGAACCCTGACACATCTGGGGTAGTTGTCTCGCTGCGGCGACTCAATTTCAACCAGTGTTCGTAAAGCGATCTCAGTCCCGCCAGGCGGAGCGATAGCGCGGGCTTGCGGAAAACGCTCGCCTGCCTTTCCCCGTAGTGCGAATTGGGTGCGGTTTGTGGTAGTGGCTCCTCCACCGAGGTGCGCTAGTCTGGTCCGTATCAGGAAACGTGGTCCGTCCGTGGTGATTTATCTAAGGCTTATAGCAGAGCTCGACAGTACGTCTCGCTGGTGGTCCGACTCTCGCAAAGAGCTTGTGACCGGCAAATGGAAAGCAGGAATCGTTGCCTCGAGGCCCTGCGTTCTCCCTACGGAGAAGAAGGGCAGGCCAAATTGTGTCTCTAGTCCCAGTGAAATTCGTCGCCGAGGTCGTTGGGATCCGTTCTGCACAGAGCGCTGCCATCCCTCCTCGAGCGAGCCCGGTCGGTCGGTCGTCTGGTGCGTGTGGGAGGCCCCTGTCAGGCGGTCCTAGGTCGACGGAGTGAGGGACGGGTGGAACAACCGTCCGTCCGTCCCGTCAGTCGGTCCCTGCGGCCGTCCCAGTGAGGCTTTTTACACACCCTTCCTCCGCCGACCGGTGTGCGCAGTACGTACGTCTCCGACAGATATCTGGTTGATCCTGCCAGTAGTCATATGCTTGTCTCAAAGATTAAGCCATGCATGTCTAAGTTCACACTGTCTCACGGTGAAACCGCGAATGGCTCATTAAATCAGTCGAGGTTCCTTAGATGACACGATCCTACTTGGATAACTGTGGCAATTCTAGAGCTAATACATGCTTACCAAGCTCCGACCCTCGCGGAAAGAGCGCTTTTATTAGTTCAAAACCAATCGTCGTTTCCCCTCGCGGGGTTGCGGCGTCCCCACTGGTGACTCTGGATAACTTTGTGCTGATCGCATGGCCTCATGTGCCGGCGACGCATCTTTCAAATGTCTGCCCTATCAAATGTCGATGGTACGTGACATGCCTACCATGTTTGTAACGGGTAACGGGGAATCAGGGTTCGATTCCGGAGAGGGAGCATGAGAAACGGCTACCACATCCAAGGAAGGCAGCAGGCGCGCAACTTACCCACTCCCGGCACGGGGAGGTAGTGACGAAAAATAACAATACGGGACTCTTTCGAGGCCCCGTAATTGGAATGAGTACACTTTAAACCCTTTAACGAGGATCTATTGGAGGGCAAGTCTGGTGCCAGCAGCCGCGGTAATTCCAGCTCCAATAGCGTATATTAAAGTTGTTGCAGTTAAAAAGCTCGTAGTTGGATCTCAGGCGCAGGCGGGCGGTCCGGCTCGCGCCGGTTCACTGCCCGTTGTCTCCTGCCCTACCGTCTGCCGGCTCTCTCCCACGGGTGCTCTTCGCTGAGCGTCCTGGGTGGCCGGCGCGTTTACTTTGAAAAAATTAGAGTGTTCAAAGCAGGCCTCGGCTGCCTGAATAATGGTGCATGGAATAATGGAATAGGACCTCGGTTCTATTTTGTTGGTTTTCGGAACTGGAGGTAATGATTAACAGGGACAAACGGGGGCATTCGTATTGCGGCGTTAGAGGTGAAATTCTTGGATCGCCGCAAGACGAGCTACTGCGAAAGCATTTGTCAAGAATGTTTTCATTAATCAAGAACGAAAGTCAGAGGCGCGAAGACGATCAGATACCGTCGTAGTTCTGACCATAAACGATGCCGACTAGCGATCCGCAGGAGTTGCTTCGATGACTCTGCGGGCAGCTTCCGGGAAACCAAAGTGTTTGGGTTCCGGGGGAAGTATGGTTGCAAAGCTGAAACTTAAAGGAATTGACGGAAGGGCACCACCAGGAGTGGAGCCTGCGGCTTAATTTGACTCAACACGGCCAACACTGAAATGATTGACATGCCGAGACCACTCTTCTGGAGTCTAACATGGAACTGGTGCTGGACTTAGACCCCCAGAATCTGGGGTTATGTCCCCTGTGGCTCGGTTTTGTCTGCATCCAGTGTTTGATAAAGGAATTGACGGAAGAGCACTATCAGGAGTGGAGCCTGAGACCTAAGTTAACTTACCACGCCAATACTGCAGAATGACTATCAAAAAGTACACCTTAGTGGGGTCTAATAGAGAACATGTGCTGGAATTAGACCCTCGAAAATCTTTGGGGCTACCCTTTAAGAAACTTGACTATCTCGCTAAGGGAATTGACGAAAGGGCACCACCAGGTGTGGAACCTGCGGCTTAATTTGACTGAACACGCCAATGCTGTAGAACAACTGACAAATTGAGAGCGCTGCCGTTTGGGTCTAATAATGAACGTACGCTGGTATTAGACTCACGGACGACAAGTCAGCTCAAATGAAAGAACGCTACGGAAATCGTGTTTAACTCCGCAGATTTCAAATACCTGGTCATTGACAAACAAAAGCCCTCAATAAATTCGTCTGACCAAATAGTGAACGGGTGCTGGAAATAGATCTGAAGACAGGTCAGTTTTACCCTACAAATGACAGGGCGTTGCTACGGAAAACCAGCTCAAATCGAGAGGAGCCGCAGACACTTTGGTTCACGTACCAGGCTGATAAGCCAAGGGCGCGAGGCTACCATGTGGGGGATTACGGCCGAACCCTTGAAAGCCGCAATCCCGCCCAAAATCTCAGCACCACTGCAATGGGAGGCTCCTACATGCTCGGGACCTGGGGCTTGCGCCCCAGCCCTATCAGGTAGAGCCACAGTAAGAGGTCCTTGCCGCCCGCAAATCAAAGCGGGCGGAAAACTGCTTGATACTCACCCTATACGGCGATGGGGTGCGAAAAACACCAACCAAAGACTTAGAACCTGGTCGGGGTGTCGAAAACAGTAGAGCAGCCACCACACTGTGAACTGTCAAGACTCAACCACTGACCATGAGAGTTGTCCGCACACCAGGCGATCAACATCTCTGTGACATTACCAGGCTTGTCCTCTGGCTAAATGCACTCCGGTTACGATATCTACCTCTGTACGTTATCAGCCATAACTATCATGCTGGACGCAGAAGAGATGCAGACCAGCGGACATTGCACACCTGCCCCACTGTGTCAACACCCCAGGTGGCGGGGAATGCTAGGCGTACCATCCCTGCATAGAAGCCAAGAAAATAAAGGGAAAAAGAGATACCCCACTCACATGCAAATGCTACGTTTCTGGCAGGACGTGACGATCCTGGGATACAGACACACTGGACTGCCTCTCTTCCGGGTAAACCAGTCCATCTCATATATCACATACCATCATTGCACCCTATAGACACGAGTAGTGAAGACTCGATAGTCTGGAAAGACAACTTCCATAGGAGAGAAAACTCTGATCGTAAACAACTGCTGCCTTGCAGATAGGCTGGGGACAGCCAAAGGCTAAGGAGGGCATCCCTACAGAAACGCCTGTTGAAATCGGATGCACGGGGCCGCAAGCCTAACAAAACAGTGCAACGTAAATCACAGTATGATGGCAGCACAACCTATTCGAAAAACGTATGGCGCTCATCCTGAGGAGACCCGCCAGGCAGCGATAGCGCCGGGCCTCACGCCTCGAAGGGGCCCACCCTTGACTACTGGTGGTCACCCACCCATGTGTCGTGGAGTCAAGGCACATGGCTATGGGGTAACGTCTATTGGCCAAAACTTCAAGACCCTCAGAATACTACAGTGGAATGCGGAGGGAGTCATTAACAAAAAACTTTCCCTAACACACCACCTGCATGAAGGTAAGATTGACGTGGCATGTATCCAGGAAACGCACCTCAACAATAACCATAAATTCTCAATCAGAGGATACCAGACCTTCCGTCTAGATAGAGAAGGTCACAAAGGAGGGGTCCTGATACTGACCAGAAACAGCATACCGAGTAGCGCGGTACCTGTCAATCACACCGGACAAGCAGAAATTGTAGGAGTTGACATAATGGCTCTAGAGACGAAACTCCGCATTTTCAATCTGTACGGACCACCAAACAGAGACCTATCGCTCTCGAGTATGGAGGTCAGAGACTCCAACTGCATAGTAGTTGGAGATTTCAACAGCCACTCGGAGAGATGGGGATACTCTGACACAGACAGTAGAGGTGACGAAGTGGAAGATTGGGAGATAGATGCAAATCTCTCCCTAATCAATAGGCCGGAGGATAGCCCTAGCTTCTATTCAAGAACATGGCATACCACCTCGACTCCAGATTTGGCCTTCTCCACACAGGACATACACTATAAAATAGACCGCCAGGTGCTAAACCAACTGGCAGGTAGCGACCACAGGCCGATCAGGCTAACCATTGACATGGAAGTAGGCCCACAGGAAACAAAACCGCTCCCACGTTGGAATTACAAACGAGCCGACTGGGACAGATTTGCAATCCTGACAGATGGGCTGTGTGAAACCATCAACACACGAAACACCAAAATGAAGCCCATGGTAGAGAGCCTAAGCAAGGCAATAATGCAAGCCGCCACTGAAACCATCCCAAGAGGAGCTAGGAAAAACTATAAGCCCTACTGGAATGATGAGTTACAGAAAGTGGAAGATGCAGTAACTAATGCGAGGAACATGGCAGAACGAGAAAAATCCGTGGAGGCAAACATCGCCCTCAAAGCCGCCGCGGCGAAGTACAAACACACTCTCAAGCAAACAGCAAGAGAAAGTTGGAAAAATAAAACGGAAAGTTTAAACCTGGACAAAGAAGGGAACAAGCTATGGAAGCTAGTCAGAGCCATGAACGACGAAACCCCGTCAAATAAACAAATTACTATCAAGCAAGGCGAGAACTTGATCACAGGTAAGAAAGCCGCAAACGCCTTTGTCGATCACTATGCCAGAGCAAACCACATCGAGGTCCCTGCAGATAAGCATACAGACATTAGCGAAGAGCTAAAGGGGCACGAAAACATAAATACGGCTCCTGAAGAGCACATGATGGCCAAACTAACAATGCGCGAAATGGAAGAGGCTATGAGAACACTAAAGAGAAGGAAATCTCCCGGAAAAGACGGGATAACAAACGAAATGCTGATGGGGCTGGGCCAAACAGCGAAGGAAAAACTACTATCAGTCCTGAACCAAAGCTGGAAAAGGGGTATTGTACCCCAGGCATGGAAAGATGCAATACTGGTACCAGTACCAAAAACAGGAAAGGACAAAACAGATCCGAATGGATACAGGCCCATAAGCCTACTGAGCTGTGTCGGCAAGCTGATGGAACGGATGATAAACACCAGACTGATGTGGCATCTGGAAGAAAAACGAATACTAATTCCACAGCAAGCCGGCTTTAGACAGCACAGATCCACTGAGGACCAGGTCATCCTCATAGCCCAGGAGATAGAAGATGCCTACCAGGCACAGAAACACACAGTAGCTGTTTGGGTGGATCTGGAAAAGGCATTTGACAAAGTCTGGAAGGATGGACTTAGAGTCAAGCTAAGAAGAAGTGATGTTTGTGGGAAGATGTACAAGTGGATCAACCACTACCTCAAACAAAGAACGGCCAGAGTCCAAGTACAAGGGCAGATGAGCAAAAAGGTGACACTCGAGCAGGGAGTACCCCAAGGGGGAGTACTGTCACCCACACTCTTCCTGGTATATATAAACGATATTACAGAGAATATACCAAGAAGAGTCCATAGCTCAATGTTTGCAGACGATCTGGCTATGTGGACCTCTGAAAAGAATCTCACCATAGCAAGAAATCGGATGCAAACGGCCCTAACATCGCTGGAAGAGTGGGCGAACTCATGGCTGGTCAAAATAAACGAGGAGAAAACCACGTGCACAATATTCTCGCTCTCATTAAAACCCCAAAGTACCAAATTAAGCCTAAATGGCAAAATCCTGCAGCCAAACGACAACCCAACCTATCTGGGAGTCACATTTGATCGGCGCATGACATGGAAAAGTCAGATTGAGAGAAACCGAATGAAAGCCAGAGAAAGAATGGCGATCATGAGGAAACTTGCTGGCACAAGCTGGGGAGCAGACGAAGGCATACTAAAGAAACTGTACACTGGAAGAGTGAGACCAGTTCTCGAGTATGGCATCGCGGCATGGACAACAGCAGCGAAGGCGAACTTCGATAAAGTTAACAAACTTCAAAACCAAGCTATGAGAATCATAACTGGTGGAATGAAGTCAACGCCAATTGTAGAACTTGAAAAGATTACAAAACTGCAATCCATGACCGACAGAAGAGACTGCAGAGCCCAGCTGCAGTCAGAGAAACTCCGAAGACTGACGGACCATCCAATGTACCAGAGGCTAAACAATTTGGGAACTGGGAAACTAAAGCGGAGAAACTTTGCAGAAATAGCCAAAGCAAAGATGCACGAAGATCCCATAAACGCACTAACAACACCAAAACCCATCACTACTGTACGAAAACCTACTTGGAGGCAGGATATATTTCCAGAGGTGGTAGAAAATATACCAGGTATTGCAAACAAAAACTGCCAGACCGAAAAAGAAAGGAGAGACACTACCTTAAGCTTCATAACGAAAAGCTACCCAAGCATGGACTGGACCCATGCATACACCGACGGTTCTGTAACAAACACTACACAGAACGGAGGGGCAGGAGCATTCCTGAACCTACCAAATGGCAGAAAAATAACACTGTCATTCGCTACTGGTAAGTACACGAGCAATTTCAGAGCAGAGGCAGAGGCACTGAGGGCGGCAGTGGAAGAAATGGTAACACACAGTGAAAATGAGAGCCATATAGTCCTGCTGACAGATGCTCTCGAAGTAGTCACAGCGCTAAAAAGCCAGAAAAACACTGAGCTTAATGACTTAAGAGCAGCACTCTGCAAACTGTGCCAACAGTCCGCACCAAAAAGGGTAGTGGTACAGTGGGTTCCGTCACACTGCAACATCCAAGGCAACGAGGAAGCAGACAGACTGGCAAAAGAAGGTGCAAGGCTACCACAAATAGATACCAGAATGACGTACGAAGAGTCAAAACGGCTTATCAAAGCCAGGTACATGTCCAAATGGGAAACCGAACATACTGGTTACACCAAAAACGATGCCTATTACCAGTTGAACCGAAGAGAGCAGGTCGTTGTCTTCAGACTTCGCACTGGCCACAACAGACTGAGGTACCACCTCTTCAACAAATTGAAGATAGGGTGTACCGACGAATGCCCGTGCGGTACTGGTAAAATGACCACTGAACATCTGCTGCAGAACTGCCCAACATACGAGGATCAGAGAGAGCAGATGTGGCCATTGCCAGTGGAACTGCAAGACAAGCTCTATGGTAGTGGCGAGAGTCTCAGGATGACCGCCGCTTTTTTCGAGAAAATAATGGTTACTGTCTGACTGTGTACGCAGAAGAAGAAGAAGAAGAACCCTGACACTCTGTAAGTCCAATCTAGTAAGCCAGATCTGTCGACTAGGCTACACGCTCCATAGTGCAGGTTACAGTGTTACTATGCTATGCTCCCCGAACAGGCCCCGGTAACACTCGAAAGATACATAAATATAAATGTGGATTTCTTATTATCATGGGAGTCGAAGAACAACAAGCATTTCACAAAGGGATTGAGAGAAAGCGTCAGCTATCAAAGCGCATAAAACTATGTTTTGTCTGGTCTGACCAGAGAAAAGGATACCGCAATTCCTCGCTGTCGACCTACTTGTCTCTGCTCGCTCCACTGCATCTCTTAGACTGTTACAAAATCCGTACCTCGTTTGTAAAATGAAAAAGAAAAGGAAAAAAAAAACACATTCTTGTCACCGTTTCATGACTCCCGTCCGCTACCCAATCCCCTCCATTCTGGTAGGCAATTCATCTTGACCTCGGTTTTCCCCGTTCGTTTTTAGACAAACGTGTCTATTTTCTTAAAGAAACTTAACCTTTCGCCCCAGTGCGGTGTATCCCATCAAATAACCACACCGGGGACGGCGTGGGCTAGTGGTTAAGTGACACGGCTCACAAACCGCAGATGCTGGGTTCGATCCCCATCACAGCACCGACCGTACCCCAGGGGAAGCAAACCCTTAGAAAATGAATGCTGAAGTCGGATGCACTGGGCCGACAGGAGCAAAATTAAAGCCACAGTGCAACGCACACCGCCTTGGGGATTAGAGAAATAAGGCTAACACAAAAACAAAAAAAAAACAAAAAAAAAATAACCACATCTACTTTTCTCATCGTGGCCTAGGGGTGAAACTCGCTCGATTTTCACAATCCCAACGTTCCGGGTTCGATTCCCACTTGTGTCCGGTTTAGCAGACACTCGGTTTTTTTCTCGGGCGAATGCTCCTCCACGTATGGAAAGTAATGGCAACCTACCGTACTGCACACTTGCCAAGAACCTTATAACAGCCAAATAGGTGGCGGTTGTAAGAAGCTACGGTCTGTAAAAGGACATGCGACTTACTTACTTTTCTCATAAATTTTATAGTCTGTTTCAGACCTCGCGCCCCAGTACAGTGCGTCCCTCAAATAACCACATCCTTTTTCTCCCACATTGTCTTCTTCTTTTTCTTTGTTCTTTCTCAATCTTCTCCCGTCAAGCCCTGAAAAGGGCTCTGCAGGGATGTAATCCGGTGAACGGAATGCGTTGTCTCGTAGCTTACAGCTTGACTGCGATATTTGCACCTTTCGGTCCAACACATCCGATTTCAGCAGGCAATTTTTGAGTACCGGGTTAGCCTTCCCTCTTCGATCCCTTTTCCTTAACCAAGTCTGCTCTGTTGCAACCTGTTATCCAGGATCACGGCGTGGAGGTGTAGATTGGTCTTGACAGCCCTGGTTCGCTACCCCTGACGCTAGCAGTCAGATATGGATCCGCTGACCGCTGCAGCTCATGCGCTGCTCGGCCTCTTGATCCCTCTCATACATTTGACAATCTGTCTCAGACTTCTGTCTCTTCATCACGCAGTTTATCAATAAAAAAATAGTTGAAGAAAACCACTCTTAATCTGCATCAGACACGAAAAACTTGTTTTATCGATTGTTATGTACTCCCCACACTGTCATTTGTCTATACATTCGATTGATAATTTCTTGATGACGTGATGACTGAGTCTACAGTGAACTATTTACATTCTTAAGTATTGTCTCTTGTTCCCTCTTGTTCTCTTGTTCTTAGTGAGGAGTACAATGCGTCTGTAATTATATCGAACGATGGGCATCCGTAGAGAGGGAATTTCATAGAATAGCTTCACCTATCCTAGTCTTTATCTCAGCAACATTGGCGCTTATTCTTTGAATACTTAAAATACTGGTATTCAAATAGGAAGGTTATGCCTGCTGTCAGGTAGCAGAAGCCTATCCGTAGTACATTCTTTATTTTGCAATGTTGTTCTTGTTGTTGTTGTTTTTCTTGATGTTGTTCTTGTTGTTTCGAATGCCCATAATGATTAGGTTTAATTTTTTTGTGTGGGACGATGCGGTTAACGTCTGGTCAGGCAGAGCACACTGATTAGAGAATGTTAGCCAGGGCCAGGAGAAATATACTAGCCAAGACCCTCACCTGACCGGACGATGAGGCTAACGTCTGGTCAGGCAAAACACACTGATGAGAGAATGTTATCCAGGGCTAGCAATCGATGCAAAGCTACAGATCAGCACTTTGTTGCAAGGGGGCAAAGCTACAGTTCAGCACTTTGTTGCAAGGGGCCAAAGCTACAGATCAGCACTTTGTTGCAAGGGGGCAAAGCTACAGTTCAGCACTTTGTTGCAAGGGGGCAAAGCTACAGATCAGCACTTTGTTGCAAGGGGGGCAAAGCTACAGTTCAGCACTTTGTTGCAAGGGGGCAAAGCTACAGATCAGCACTTTGTTGCAAGGAGGCAAAGCTATAGATAGGCACTTTGTTGCAAGGGGGCAAAGCTACAGATCAGCACTTTTTTGCAAGGGGCCAAAGCTACAGATCAGCACTTTGTTGCAAGGGGGCAAAGCTACAGTTCAGCACTTTGTTGCAAGGGGGCAAAGCTACAGATCAGCACTTTTTTGCAAGGGGCCAAAGCTACAGATCAGCACTTTGTTGCAAGGGGGCAAAGCTACAGATCAGCACTTTGTTGCAAGGGGGCAAAGCTATAGATAGGCACTTTGTTGCAAGGGGGCAAAGCTACAGATTAGCACTTTGTTGCAAGGGGGCAAAGCTACAGTTTAGCACTTTGTTGCAAGGATGCAAAGCTACCGTTCAGCCCTTTGTCTCAGGTTGTTTTTTTATCCTTTCATTGATGTTCAGTATTCAACCTACATTTCGTGCGTTGGTATTTATTTATAGATGCCATTTGAACCTCATATTGCACTTACTGTGACATTCACCTTCTAAATACGCACACTAGTATTATCACTTTCAAATAGGCCATTTAATCGGCCAGCTTATTGCGTCAAGACCGACTTTCTCAATAAAACGGACTTTAATATTTATAATCGTCCAAGCCGAACAGGTGTTTCGGTTTCATTCCAGGTTGCCAGGTATATAGAGTCACGCATTGACGTTCTTACACTGTGAGGTCAACAATGCGAAGGAGAGGTCAATTATCAGACATTGACATTACTGCGTGTATTCCTAATTATCAGATCGCCAGGTGAGGATTATATAGAGCTGAGAGAAAAGTCCACCTGTCACTGGGGAGTGTACGGTCTAGGCTTTTATTTTACCCACGATATAAAAAAAAATGTGTGTGCAATTCCGAGGTTTTGAACCGAAATGGTGTCTATTTGGTCAGGATAGGTATATTCTAAACACTCGGCCCCCAGCTCCTAAAAAAGGTGAATTTTGTTTGCAAACTGTCTCAGATATTTGTTGATGTACTCAGGTATTTGATGATGAACTCATATATTTGTTTGTGCACTCAGAAATTTGATAATGTACTGTGACAAAACTGAACAACAATCAATACAGTGAAAGTTTGGGGAAGAGACGGTGCAAATGGATAGAAAATATTTCGCCAAAGAATAATACCAATTGTTGAACTTTAGCTAGTCTTAGTCGACCTGTACTTTCTAGAGGGATGTGTGCCTCTGTGCAGGTCGACCTGTACTTCTACAGGGATGTGTGCCTCTGTGCAGGTCGACCTGTACTTCTACAGGGATGGGTGCCTCTGTGCAGGTCGACCTGTACTTTCTACAGGGATGTGTGCCTCTGTGCAGGTCGACCTGTACTTTCTACAGGGATGTGTGCCTCTGTGCAGGTCGACCTGTACTTTCTACAGGGATGTGTGCCTCTGTGCAGGTCGACCTGTACTTTCTACAGGGATGTGTGCCTCTGTGCAGGTCGACCTGTACTTCTACAGGGATGGGTGCCTCTGTGCAGGTCGACCTGTACTTCTACAGGGATGTGTGCCTCTGTGCAGGTCGACCTGTACTTCTACAGGGATGGGTGCCTCTGTGCAGGTCGACCTGTACTTCTACAGGGATGGGTGCCTCTGTGCAGGTCAACCTGTACTTCTACAGGGATGGGTGCTCCTGTGCAGGTCCCAGCTCTTGCGTGAGCTGGAGGCAGCTGGGAGCTGGTTAACTGATATACGATCTTAATGGACTCAAACAGTAGAACAAAGTAGACACGCAGCCTGTTAGGCGCCATATATGCTGCTCTAAACAAACCACATAGCCATGTTCGGTGTTATGCCATGTCACATAGTTAGTCGCCTCTTATGACATGCTCTCTGGGGGGTAGTGGTGCTATTCTTATCATACACAAAAACCCCGGCGTACACCTCATGCGTTTGGTGCTGTCTGTGGAAAATACCATATGCCGGTTAGCTCATTGAAGGTACCTCCTCTTCTTCTTCCTTCTTTTTTGTTCTCTTCTTGTTCTTTCTTTTTTTTCGTTATCCTATTCTTCTTCTGCTTCTTCTTCTTTTTCGTTCTCTGCTTGTTCTTTCTTCTTTTTCGTTATCCTATTCTTCTTCTGCTCTTTTTCTTTTTCGTTCTCTTCTTGTTCTTTCTTTTTTTCGTTATCTACTTCTTCTTTTTTGTTCTCTTCTTGTTCTTTCTTTTTTTTTCGTTATCTTCTTCTTCTTCTGCTTCTTCTTCTTTTTCGTCCTCAGCTTGTTCTTTCTTCTGTTTCGTTATCTTCTTCTTCTTTTTTGTTCTCTTCTTGTTCTTTCTTTTTTTCGTTATCTTCTTCTTCTTCTGCTTCTTCTTCTTTTTCGTTCTCTACTTGTTCTTTCTTCTTTCTCAAACGCATCCTACTAAGCCATAAAAAGGGCTTTGCAAGTAGCAGGATGTTGTCCGGAAAAAGGAGTGCGTTGTCTCATAGTTTACAGATTGACTGCGATAGTTGCACCTTTTGATACGACATGACATTTTTAGGTACCGGATTAGCGTTCTCTCTTTGATCCCTTCTCCTTAGTCAGTCTGCTCTGTTGCAGTCAGTTATGTAGGAGGTGTAGAAGGGACTTGGCAGCTCTGGTTCGCTGGCCGTGCCGCTATGGGTCTCTGACCGCTGCATCTCATGCACTGTTCAGCATCTTTATCCCTCTAAAAAAAAAAAGACGACTTAAACTCCCAGTGTGACTTAGCGGCACAAGTGAATGCTTTACGTCTGCATCTATTTTGTCTCCTCCGCATGTGCTATTGTTGGAAGGTGTGTCTGTCATTGTTAAGGAACGGGGTTCGCACCTTGGCATTCGTTGGTACGATTTTGTCCGGAATGTAGACGTTTCTGCAAAGACACATCTTCCCCCGTCTCGGTTATTCTGGAACGTCGCCCCATTTCCCTGTTCGATGTTGTCCGACTGGACAAGGAGGTCCCAGCTCACCAGATTCTTCAAAAGACAGTCAACAGTGCAAACGGCCCCCACCCTGCTGGCTGGAAGCTCCGGAGAGGTCGTCCCCGAAACACGTGGCTTCAACAGGTAGCGGCTTCCCCATATGCCTTAGAGGAGGCCTGGCAGCACGCATTTACAACTGGACATGGTGGCGTTCATCCGACGCAACGGGTCCCAGACGCCTAAGCGAACATTGTTGTTGTTGTTCGCACCTCAGTCATGACATGCTACAGCCTACACAATTGTAAATAGTTACCCGATATGGAAGACAAGGAAGTGAACTGCACACATAAATTGATCAGATCTCGTATAATGAAGACTTAAACACTTCATCGTCGATAGCAGTTTCTTTAGCTTTGTCTATATACTGCAGCGATTTGCCAGTTTTAATGAGGCTGGAGTGCAACACGCCTCCTTGAAACAGGGATCCTCGGCCAGTGGAGAATTTTAGGGATTCAAAGCGAGGGGGAGCGAAAGTATGCTTCAGTTTAGTTTGTTTACAGTTGAGTCAACTGAAGCGTGTCGATATCGGGGATTGAACCTGGAGCTTTATCCACGGGAAGTCAACGCTCTGCTACTCTGAAAGTAGAGTGCCTTTTGTCCAAAGAAAACCGGAACAAACCAAATTCCTATATGTATTAGTGCTCGCTTGTCGAGTATTGACTTGGTCACGGTTCAAGTTCCTGGACATAATATCTGCCTTCTGCGTCCTACAGTTTGCGTGGGATTTAGTTATTCACTTTAGTCAGGCCCACGAGGCAGGTGTTGTCACGGCAAAGGTAACTTGGCATCGTTTCCGGACCACGATATGCCCCAGTCTTTTCATCTGTAAATTGATAACCTAGTTTGTTTTTAAGCAAATTCCAGACAGGGACAACGTAATCACCCACTTACTGTATTTATTATATTCTAAGACGCACATTTTGTCTCTCAATTAAACGTCTTTAGAAATTGGGGAAACGTCTTGCAATCGTGGTAAAGAAAGTTGTCTGGCGTCCGGTGGACGAGACTTCATGCGGTATTGGCATGGCCTATCGCATGCATAAATTTGAATGCGAAACCTTCCCTGTTCGTCATATTATAATAGTATGACATCATCATAATTAAGTTTCGTTTATTTCGATCCCTTTTCGCTGTTTTCTTCGTTCCTTCTTTGCACGTAGCAGGATGTTGTCAAGACAATGGAATGCGCTGTGTCGTAGTATACACGTGATTGCGATATTTGCACCTTTCGACCTGGCACATCGGATTTCCGCTGGCAACTTTGGGTACCAGGATATACTTCTCTCTTCGATCCCGTCTCCTTAGCCAGTTTATCGTGTTGCAGCCTGTAGCCAGGATCACCTCTTGGAGGTGTATAAGGGTCTTGGCAGCTCTTTGTTGCTGACATTAACGCTTTCGCCTTTCAAAATGTTGTCAATAAATACACGGTGAAGCCACATTTAAAAGAAACGTTAGTGTGCGTGCAAAAGCACTTGGTAATGGAGCAGCAAGACAATAATGATATAACTACCGTTCCTTCACTCCTACTTCATTATCCTCTCCATTTAGCTAATCTGTGTAACTGTTTGTAATGTTATCGTAACAGGATTTGATAAATTCATTAGCTTCATATAATATTTTGAATTTTTTTTTCAATATCTAGATGAAAGACATGCATCGGTGCCTTTAGTGTTGAAATCCCAGAGAGGGGTGTCTGGTTTATATTAACAAACAAAATTGTCTTTGAGGAGTTTGTGTATTTGCTTACTTTGTTATTGTTTTCCATCCCGTTGGAAACTGTTGTGTTTACGGTAGCTTCCTCTCTACTTCTTTGTGGTAGTTATCAAAATGATTGAAAGACTTGTTGAATGTTGGCATTCACAATTTTTGTTCAGTATATTAGTCTCGGCTCCATTCTCCTGAATCCCAGTGACCATACTCCTATATTAGTCTCAGCTCCCAAATCCCAGTGACCAAACTCCTATATTAGTCTCAGCCCCCGAATCCCAGTGACCAAACTCCTATATTAGTCTCAGCTCCCAAATCCCAGCGACCAAACTCCTATATTAGTCTCAGCTTCCAAATCCCAGTGACCAAACTCCTATATTAATCTCAGCTCCCAAATCCCAGTGACCAAAATCCTATATTAGTCTTAGCTCCCAAATCCCAGTGACCAAACTCCTATATTAGTCTCAGCTCCCAAATCCCAGTGACCAAACTCCTATATTAGTCTCAGCTCCCAAATCCCAGTGACCAAACTCCTATATTAGCCCTCAATGCTTCTCTTGGTTGTTACCTTTGTTACCCCTGTTATTATTGTGGATGATTAGTTCTGGGCCATATCTAACGTTTGTTTGCTGCCAGGGGAAGCGGAGTCATAAGCTATCATTGAATATTCCAACTATACTTGATTAGTCCAATTATACTTGATTAGTCCAATTATACTGGATTAGTCCATTTATACTTGATTAGTCCATTTATACTTGATTAGTCCATTTATACTTGATTAGTCCATTTGATTAGTCCAATTATACTTGATGAGTCCACTTGATTAGTCCAATTATACTTGATTAACATGTAGTCTAAATCCACACTTGGTAATTTATTTTGATGCTTGGTTTAGATTTTAAAACTTTTTTGTCTACGAATCCAAGATTTCTACCTGATCTTCAGATTATTCAGTCAGCTGCAAATAGGGAGAGACAATTTGAAAGGTCAATGAGTTTCTCATCCAAATCATTGACCATAATTGTAATTATTGTTGGCGAGGTTATTTGTCATTTTGTTGCTCTGTTTCATATTGATCTTATATATTTGTACCTTTTATGCATAAAGTTCTTTAGATACCGGTATGCTTCTCCATTGTCTGCTATTGTCTGGTTGTCATACAGTGCCCATTCTCTCCAGCCAAGGAAAATTGCTAGGATTTTTGTTTTGTGGATTCCCGCCACAACTTATGTGTTCGAATTTGGCAAAATTGATCAATTGAACTTGGGCCTTCTCTTAATCCTGTTAGGTTGTAGATGTATATATTATTCAATTATAGGGGGAACTTGATCTGGTTGTTTATTGTTTCAAAGGTTTGACCTAGTTGTGGTGCTAATGAGATTTATCTGTTTGATCTGACACCATTGCCTGTTTATCTGGTTTTCGTATTGGAACTATTAGTTGTTTTCCAATCTAGATTTAGTATTGGAACTATTATAGCTGTTTTCCAATCTAGTTTGAGTATTGGAACTATTGCAGCTCATGTGGCCATCACCAGTGGCAACACTAGACAAGCTCTATGGCAGTGCCAACAGCCTCAGGATGACCGCTGCTTTCTTCGAAAAAATACAGGTTGACGTCTGACAGCGTACGAAGAAGAAGAAGGAGGAACTATTATAGCTGTTTTACAAGCTAGTGGTATAAATATGTTCTGTATTTGGTTAAATAGAGATTATTTCTTGGTAATATTTCTCCCCCACGTACGGAAAGTAATTTCAACCTACCGTACTACACACCTACCAAGAAACAAATAACAGCCAATGAGGTTGACAATTAACTTAACTTAACGTCTTTATACTGGTTTAGAAGACCCTGGAGAGTCTGTATACAACCAGTTACATTTACATCACCTTGCTCTAAAAGCTATGCGCATCCAGTTTATTCTTAAATGCATTAACTGTCCCTGCCTCCACTACCTCACCTGGTAATGCATTCCAAGCAGACACCACTCTCTGACTAAAAAAATATTTCCTAATATCTAATCTGGACCTCTCTTTAGTCAGCTTGTAGCAATGCCCTCCTGTTATTTTAGGTGGCTGTTTAAAAAAAAACTTGTTATAGTCTAATTTATCGATTCCTCTGATCATCTTATAAACCTGTATTAAGTCACTACGAATTCTTCTCTCTTCGAGACACTGTAGGCCGGTTTTTCTGAGTCGTTCCTCATAACTGTAATTCTGGAATCCCACTATCATCTTTGTCGCTCTTGTAAGAAGCGACGTTCTGTGAAGATCATGCTTTTATTATTCTTATACTGGTTACATCTACCTTTTGAAGCATTGCATAACTTAATATGTTGTGCCCAGTTGTATTAGTTTTTACTCATATTGATTTCATGATATCTTCTGTGTATATATATATATATATATATATATATATATATATATATCTTCTGTGTGTGTATAAATATATACAGGGCTTGGCAAATTTTAGGGTGGCTTAGCAGTCAGTCAAAAATGTCACCAGTCAGCATGGTCGGACTAGAGTCACGCAATTTATGTTAACAAATTTTAACTAGGCACTCATTCACTTTTATCCTACCAAATCAAAATATATTGTATTACTTACACGGTATTAGTATATTTCTTCTAAGAAAAAAAATGCACTACTGTCAGAGGCATGGTGTGTGTGGCCATGAACATTCTTGGTAGTTTTAGTTAGCACTGTAGCACCATTTGTCGATGGATTTAGTAAGTTTAAACTGTGGCAGTGGAGATACATTTAGATTCATCATCATAAACTAATTTATGTATAATCTATTTGAACCGTAATATCATTAATAATCGTGAAAGATTCATTATGTAGTAACGATTAAAAACATAATTAACGATTAAAACGGATTTTTTACTACCCATCAAGCATAAATGTTTACTTGTCACAGACGAGGGCTTTTGTCAACCTGTATAAATATATATATCAGCATTTAGATACGTCTCTTCGTTTAGCGTATTGTTTTGTTGGGGTTCTTTAATTAATTTGCCTCTCGTTACTTATTTCTTCTTTGATTTAACTGTAGTTCAACCAATTACACTTTAACGTGCCCAATACATTTTGTTCAGAAACCGTAACTGTTATCTTGTTGATTGGTTGGTTGGGTATTGATCCAGCAGCCTGTGGGCTCCTGCCGTTTGACTCAATGACATATAGTGGTATCTGCAAGTGTTTGTTAGCTGTTGTTTAGTTCTGTACAAAGTGTTCCATTTGTCTGGCCTCGGAGGACAAAAACATAATGTTCAACAGTTTCATATGGAAATATGTACAGCCAGTATAAGTACTATAGAGTATGTTTTTCCTGGATTCTGTTCAAGTGACTTAAGTTGCATGCGTTGAGTGCGAAATCGGAAAATGGGGCTGATGTCTCTCCTATTCAGGAGGTTGATTTTGTCTTTGGGATTTGGGATGGCCATATGTTTGTAGATTTCTCTCCTTTCATTCCCCATTGCCCATCTATTCAACCACACCTCTTTGTCTGTTCGAAGTCTTCAGTAGTTGTTTGACTGTCTGTAGGGTTGTTGTTTATATTGTAGTTCTTAACTTGAACCCTTCTTAGCTAGTCTGTCTGCCTTTTCATTGCCAGGTATATTTGACTGGCCAGGGAGCCATTGTATAACTATTCTGACTTCATAGGATGTGAGAAGTTGGTTGGCATCTAGGGATATTTTGGTAAGTTCACTCTTACAATGCCCACCATCTTCCAGTGCTTGAAGTTCAGATAATGAGTCTGTAAAGTTTACGATGCTGTGGGCTATTGATGGGAAAGCATCAAATACAGTTCTCAAGTGATACAGCGCTACTTCCAGTGCTGTTATTTCTGCATCATAATTTGAAAATATCTTTCAACTGGCATCAAACAGCTCATTAGATATCATGTGCACTGCAATATTTAACTTACATTTTATACAAGAAGATAATTTAAATCTTATTTGTAAGCAGATAGTAAATGAAATATGTAAAGATGCATCTCCCTGCAGTTATGTATATATATAATTCCTATTTCAAAGCTTAGGTTGTAAAGAATTAAGCTAACTAGAAAATAATGCCTAACTGCAGCTTTGGCTTTTCTGTGTGTGTTTCTGGAATGGCTGAGAAATTAACTCTTTTACTTCCTCCTTTTATTGCCTTTGGTGTTACCATAAGTCAGATGTATACGATGCTTGATTTAATGTCTCGGACAACGTTCTGCATTGTAATTCTTTAGCTTTTATTCTTATTTTATTATTAACATTCCAAGTTGGCTAAGTTAGCTTCTGTCTTATTCTTTCTGTACTTTTAAAGTGATTTCTGCCTTAGTTTTAGTTGTTCTGTGCATCAAGGATCTGAGTTTTGTTTTATTTTAAAAACGTTATCATATGTGTTCATTATTTCTGTTTTCATGTTTGCTGTTGGCGTGCCTTTTATTTGGAATGTGTTTATATCAGTTTTCAATGTGTCGTTTGTTAGTTTTTCAATGGATTCATTCTCATTTTCTGACATTTGTTTGCTGTTTGTACTGAATTATTCTAGTGTAAATATTCCTAATCTGCTTTATCATATTTGTCTGATACTGTAGTGCTTCTCGGGGTCATTATAATTGAGTTGTAAGACGATCGCTTTGGAATAATCAAACGAAAGAAAATGAGAAACGGTGGGTGTTTCAAATCCTGCAAGTCTGGAGCGTCCTCTGGTTTTAAGGGAGGTGAGATCGACGTTTAGTCCTATCGTAGATGGACGAAGAACGCAGAGGTCCATGGACACGTGCACGTAAAAGAACCATTGCTAGTCGAATATAAAAAAAAGTTGCATTGTCGCTGCGCTGCTGTCGAGAAAATTTTCGAAAAGTATCGACATTCTTACCCATTAGGGACCTGTACGAAAACCTTAAAAAATGATGCATGTAATCCCCCCCCCCCCCCCCACCATGTAATGACACAAGAGACCAATCACCTATTTGTCTAATAAATACCCCCACCAGAGGTAGAAGAGGGGTGATTTAAGTAAAGTAGTGAAAGCCTAGTGCCTCTAGTATTTAATTTATATTTGTCATTAATGTTAATTTCAATATACATATGCTCATATCCTGTGTTTTCTAGAACATCTCGTGTTTAGCAGATAGACTAAACTTTGTTATGTTTTGGCTTGGCTTGGCTTCGTTCGTTCTCAATCTCCTGCTACCAAACCCTGAAAGGGCTTAAGTAGCAAAATTTAGTCCAGACAACGGAATGCGTTGTGTCATAGTTTACAGCTTGACTGTGATATTTGCACCTTTCGGTCCAACACATCCGACTTCAGCAAGCATTTTTTGAGTACCGGGTTAGCATTCCCTCTTCGATCCCTTCTCCTTAGCCAGTCTGCTCTGCTGCAGCCTGTTATCCAGGATCAGCGCGTTCCACGGCTGTGTCAGCTCCATTATCTTGTTTATTTATTCTTGTTATTGTTCCATCACGAAGGATAATTAGGTTTTTATTTTTCCGAAAGTCAATTACAACGTTTCCTGCATTGCCAGTTTGGTATCCTTCCCGTGCGCTATAATGCACAATGAAGTCCGCTACCAACAGTGTCCTATTGTTTATTTAAGAGCTAATCGAGGACAATTCCATTGGGATGAAGTTTACCTTTTGGGTTATACATGCAAGGGGACCCATATAGCGAAGGCGCCCACGAGAGACGAAAGCACAACGTAAGTTTTAAACGTCATCTGGTGTCAGTGGAGGTAAGGTCAAGCGTCTATTACTTCAGGAGTGAGGAGTGAGACACGATAAACTCAGGTGTCCTGTGTATGTTATCTCCAACTTAAAAGAACCCTTGGCAGTTGAAAATTGAAAAGAACAGGCTGTTAGCTGCTTTCAACACAAAAATGTGGACAAAAAATAATGTAGTTCTTATCAAATAACCCTCCTACCTTCCAAAGACCTAGTTTGACGAAGGAAGTAAAGTGGCAAAATGAACCTACTATGGGTAGCCTTCTGCTACCTGGCAGCAGGTAATACACCTGCTTGTTTGAATACCTGAATTCTAAGTTGTAAATGTTGATCATTTCCTTCCTCTTTACTATTGTTACCAACTAGATTATTTTGTAAATGTTGATAATTTTCTTCCTTTTTACTCTATATTGTTACCAACTATATTATGTTGTAAATATTGATAATATTCTTCCTTTTCACTCTCTTTTGTTTATAAATTAGATATATTTTGTAAATGTCGATCATTATCTTCCTTTTTACTCTATTATTACCAACTAGATTTATGTTGTAAATGTTGATCATTTCCTTCATTGTTATCAGTTAGGTTTTCTGTTTTCTTCTCCAATCCGTTATTTTCGTCTCATCATGGACAATGAAGACACCTCACCTGCTTTTCTTTCCTCTCTGCCGTTTCTAAAAGTGGTATACTCTGAAAGATTGAACCTCTAAGTGGGCTACAGGAATGGCTCCTGTATCGCTCATATTATTTTTGCATCATTATATATATATTATAAGTGCCAAGTAGTTTTTCCAAACACATTTTGCATCCCATTAGATAATTTTCATTTTTTTATGGTAACGTTTATTGGTTAAAGGAAATAGATATTTGGCATGAAGCGTCCTACTTGTACCTGGCTCACAGTGACACGCCATGAGGACGGTATCGTTTACACCAGTGGTTCCCAAACATTTACGGTCCATGACACCCTTAGTGTCCTAGAGTCAGAAAATAATCCTACTAAACAGTTGCATTGCGCAGTTGGTTAAAATATTGGAATGTAAACCAGCCAGCGTGCTGCGACACAGTTTAGGTAGCACTTGAAATCTCGACTTGAAAATGTGTATATGGTTTTAAATTGCAAGCCGGCACAAAATGTATTATTTTAAGATTTTTTACGTTATGCTATCGTTAAATTATTTGTGGTATTCTCGAAGAACATGTCACGTGATCTTCACGGAGCACATAGAGCAGGTTGCAAATGGCATGTGCTTTTTAGTTTCGGCTAACGAAATTTGGAATAGAATGACACTGGAACCGTACTAGCATCTCATAAAAGGCGACTAAAAGTAGATGTGCAGGGAGCTAGCAACCTCATTATGTAAATCCTTTGCTCTGAGACCACTACTGCAAATACTATGATTCAAGCAGTTCTTATAAATGGGGCCTAGTTGTAATGTTGGTCCCGTGGTCTTCAGACTTCGCACTAGCCACAATAGACTGAGGTACCACTTATTCAACAAATTGAAGATAGGTGGCGCTGACGAATGCCCGTGTGGTACCGGGAAAATGACCGCTGAACATTTGCTGCAAAATTGCCCGACATACGAGGATCAGAGAGAGCAGATGTGGCCATCACCAGTGGCAACACTAGACAAGCTCTATGGCAGTGTCGACAGCCTCAGGATGATCGCTGCTTTTTTCGAAAACATAATGGTTACTGTCTGACTGCGTACGATGAAGAAGAAGAAATAATGTTGGTCCTATGTTTGTTTCTCTCTCTCTCTCTCTCTCTCTCTCTCTCTCTCTCTCTCTCTCTCTCTCTCTCACTCACACACACAGAGATCCACACACATTTTAAATATATTAATTCTCCACTCCAGTCGTTTGTTCATTGGCCGTGTCCTACTCCTAACATTTAAGATAAGTATACACATCACCTGGCCGATATATATTTTAATCTGTGTGTGACTTGTTTGGATGTCAATATATGACTCGTGTTTGTGAAAACTGATTTGATTATCCTATTCTCTTTTGGATAACCATCTGGCATCTTCCATTTGTAAATTTCCAAGATATGAGAAGCTGTTGACCTGGCCTGTTTCAATATGACTATTTGAATCTATAGAGAACATCCCGAGTCTACTTGCTAATTATCATAGCTTTCGTTGTTGTAGTGTTAATGTCCAATCCATAGACCTGAATGTTGTTCTATACTTGGTTCACCAATTCCTGTAGGTCTTGTTCCCGTTCAGCCTGCAGAACTGTGTCGTCGGATTATTAATTGATGCTCCCCCGATAATGAGTCGAACCACATCACATTACCCTCAGCGCCAGCTCGGCAGATGTATCGTATGCGAGAAAGCCAACAATATTATGTATGCATCTCGCTCGATCTTTTGTAACACAATGCGAATGCGGGTCTACGTCATTGGTTGGTCCATCTCGCCATCACATAAGTGAGCGTCCCGGTGGAAGTATACAGGCATAGGGCCACAAAAACGTTGTTGTACGTGTCCATCTGTTGTCAGACATGCGTACCACATGTCCAGCCCAGCGTACCACATGTCCAGCTCAGCGTACCACATATCCAGCTCAGCGTACCACATGTCCAGTCCAGCGTACCACATGTCCAGCTCAGCGATGCTTGCGTGATATCGCTGTTTCTTCTTCCTCTTCTTCTTTTTCTTCTTCTTCTATTCTTCTTTTGCGTTCGTTCTCAATCTCCAGCTACCAAGCCCTGAACAGGGCTTTGCAAGTAATAGGATGTAGTCCGGAGAACTAAATACGTTGTGTAGTTAGTTTACAGCTTGACTGCGATATTTGCACCTTTCGGTCAGACATATCCGTCTTCAACAGGATTTTTGTTTCTATAAAGTCTCGAAACAAAGTTTGATGTCGAATTTATTTGTTTTGGATATTTCCCGTATCGACCTGTTTAGTACTGTTCGGTTCATTGTTCTCTGAGTGACTGAGTTTCTCAGCATCTGTGTTCCACACGTCACATCTGTAAATCATAACTGAAATGGCCACGGAATTGAAAATGTGTGCTTTTGCACTTATGTCTTTCATATCTTGGAGTATTGTCTCAATAATGTAGTTCAAGGAATACCAAGGTACTTTTAGTAGTCTAGTCTATAAATTTCGCTGTCGATTTTGCGGTTGTCGTGTCATTTCCTCTTTTTGTCGAAAAATGTGTTCTGTGTTAATTATTAAACAGATAATTAACAGCAACAACAGCCTATCAAACGCGCCAATTTACAATCATTGAGTGCAAACTTTATTCACCTCAGACATTTGTATCATTAATTCTACATGTAATCAGACGTAAACCAACCAACCTGTTTGCATCGGCGATTAAAACGTTAAACGTCTGTGACATTTGTGCACGGTGTAATTCTATAAACCTGCCCTGAAATTACTTCTGGGCATCTCCCATGGCGACTGACACCTGTTACTAGATATGTGACGAGGTCGTAAATTAAGTAAAAACGGCACAATGGATCTATCTGCGCCAGATGTTGTAGGGGATTCAGTATCGGTACAATATTCTGTCTTCAGTAGCTGTGTATCGATGGGAAAGGTTTGTTTATGTGGTTACCAGGAGAGTCTGTATGTTACAGACCAGATGAAAACTGCTGCCACAATGAGACATACCAACAGAGGTCATAACAAATGAGTTCCAACCCCTGTAATATAGAAAACCCCTCGTCTTCTTCCTCCTCATTCGCCTCAGACAATTACAGCTATTTCCCCAATAAGCTTGGCGCTCTGTCTAAGACGACACTCGTCATGAAACAGTATGTCCCTTAACCGACATCCAGTCAGAGATAGATGAATGCATTGTCACGGGAAATAGTGGTGGCAAGATCAATTAATGCATTCAAGAACCGATTGGATGCGCATATGCACTTTCAGATCAAGTGAATGTAACATGAACTGGTTGTATGCAGATTTTGGGGAGTATTTTAAACCAGAATAAAGAAGTTAAGAAGTAGTGGTAGGCGATTAAAAATTGTTTTACCTAAATAGACAAATCAAACTTCCCCTTTGCGAGGTTTTAAACTCTTCCTCTCGTCAGAACCGACAACCAACGTACTCAGTCTGTATGTAGCTCCTGACTTTGTTGACACTCCCTGTTCAACTAATTCCATTCTTTAGCCCTTAAGTCTTCAATCTTCTTTTCCCCCACCCTCCTTTTCTCCAAATGTCCAAATCTCATTCCCCCATATTTCCAGGATTGTCTGACTTAAAAGCTACATTCCAAATAATATGCATGCAATATTGTAAAGTATTTTTTGATTCTGCATATAAACGTATAAATTTACTTGGACTATTGTTACTGTGTTTTACAAATTTAATAAATAACAATAGAATATGTTGAGGAATTGTAATTATTAACATACCTAACGTCTTTATACTCCTTTAGAAGACTCTGCAGAGCCGGTATACAACTATTTTTTTTTTACATTCACTTGATCTAGAAATAATTATGCGCATCTAATCTATTCTTGAATGCATTAATTGCCCCTGCCGCCATTATTTCCTGTGGAAATGCATTCTAAGCATTCACCACTTTCTGACCAAAAAATATATTTCCTCGTATCTAACCTGGTAGGTCAGTCTCATAGCAACAATTGCCATCTGGGATGAAGATAACTCTTCATATACTAAGCCGCAGCCTATATGGTGGGGTTGCCAATTCCATACCTTGTTGTTTCTGCCTTCCTCAACTCATACGTCAGGTAGCCGTTTACAGCTGGGTTGAGTGGAGGAGCGGGTCGTACCAGACACAAACCACGGCCAAAATTTGTTTATGTCCGTCCGTGAATTCTAGCAGGTCAGATCACAGTCAACTAGACTACACACTCCACTCTAATCTAGACCATTGTAAAAATAATTTGTTGCTGTGCATTCTTATTTTTGTAGGCGACTATATAAAAAAAACCCCAAAAAACAACAACTAGTTATGGTCTAATTTATCCTTGAATAAAATTAGTTAGAAGAATATTCATAGCTAATTACTTAACAGATTAACCGGAAGCAGAATTCCCCTTTTGAATCCTTACAATTATATCTAATTGTAGGGGACGGCATGGCCTAGTGGTTAAGTGGCACGGCTCACAGCCCGAAGGTGCTAGGTTCGATTCCCATCCCAGCACCGGCCGTTACCCCGGGGAAGCAAACCCTTAGAAAATTCAGGAGGAAGCAGACCCTTGCATAAAATGCATGCTAAAAACCACAGTGCAACGCACACCGCCTTGGGGATTAGATAAATAAGGCGAACGCAAAAAAAAAAAAATAAATATATATATATATCCAATTGTGTTCTCAGTCTGTCACTTTGGCATATCTTGTTTGCTGGAAGTCATCTGTCCATTTGCACATGCGCCCATTAAAGAGGAGATTAACTGGACGGTCTAACTCCTCTAGGGTAGAAGGCTATCCAACATTCCATTACATACCCACCATTCACACAAAGAAGACACCTACCGAGTGTGGGTTTGAAATAAAATTCCACAAATAATAACAATATAGCATACAGGAATAAAAGAAAGCTCTAGAAACAATTCCACCTCTCTTCTCCCATATTTGACACAGTTTTTAAAGAAAACTCTAGAAACAATTCCACCTCTCTTCTCCCATATTTGACACAGTTGTTAAAGAAAGCTCTAGAAACAATTCCACCTCTCTTCTCCCATATTTGACACAGTTTTTAAAGAAAGCTCTAGAAACAATTCCACCTCTCTTCTCCCATATTTGACACAGTTTTTAAAGAAAACTCTAGAAACAATTCCACCTCTCTTCTCCCATATTTGACACATCATTAAAAGAATGGTCTAGGGACATTATTCCCTTCTCCGTCCCATATTTGACACAGGAATGAAAGAAAGCTCTAGAAACAATTCCACCTCTCTTCTCCCATATTTGACACAGTTTTTAAAGAAAACTCTAGAAACAATTCCACCTCTCTTCTCCCATATTTGACACAGTTTTTAAAGAAAACTCTAGAAACAATTCCACCTCTCTTCTCCCATATTTGACACAGTTTTTAAAGAAAACTCTAGAAACAATTCCACCTCTCTTCTCCCATATTTGACACATCATTAAAAGAATGGTCTAGGGACATTATTCCCTTCTCCGTCCCATATTTGACACAGGAATGAAAGAAAGCTCTAGAAACAATTCCACCTCTCTTCTCCCATATTTGATACAGCATTAAAAGAAATCTCTAGGAACAGTACTCCCTTCTCCCTCACATATTTGATACAGGAATGAAAGAGAGTTCTAGAAACAATACCTCCTTCCTCCCATATTGGATTGAATGAATAAAATAATTATCTAGAAAAAATACCGCCCTCCTCCTCCATCCTCCAAGTATGTTACAGAGATGAAAGAGAGAAGAACTAATTTTTCAAAGATTAGAAAAAGAGAAGAAAGAAAATCGATGAGTCGAGAACGGATGGGGTGGAGGGGTAATGGCTGAGACCCGAGTCTAAAGAAAACGCAGCACAATCAATTGGCATTGAATTGATTCTCCATTCGTCTTAAATTAGATTGAGAAGTCCTAGTGAAATATCAGGCTCGTGTTTCTTCTACTTTCTCATCTCAATCTATTTCCTCTTGTCCGTTTCTGTTTTTCTGATATTTTTTTCTTCAGTACAACTTCTTTTTACGACATGGTGATCACTCGATTACGAGCATTGTCTCTTCGGTTATATTATGGCGTGTTTATTTATATTGTGCATCAATTAGATCTGAACTTGGCCACGAGAAGACAGATTTTCTTGTCGCTGTTTAGCTCAAGAGTTCTCGAAAAGCCTCTGAAGAGAACTCGGGAAGCCCATGAAGAGTGGTAGCCCAGGAATGGGTCTTGGGAAGCCCACAAAGAATGGTAGTCCAGGAATGGGTCTTGGGAAGCCCACGAAGAGTGGTAGCCCAGGAATGGGTCTTGGGAAGCCCACGAAGAGTGGTAGCTCAGGAATGGGTCTTGGGAAGCCCACGAAGAGTGGTAGCCCAGGAATAGGTCTTGGGAAGCCCACGAAGAGTGGTAGCCCAGGAATAGGTATTGGGAAGCCCACGAAGAGTGGTAGGCCAGGAATGGGTCTTGGGAAGCCCACGAAGAGTGGTAGCCCAGGAATGGGTCTTGGGAAGCCCACGAAGAGTGGTAGCCCAGGCATGGGTTTTGGGAAGCCCACTAGTAGGACATCGGGAGTGCATGGATAGGCGTTAGGGAATCCATGAATGGTCATGACCAGGACATGGGTTTTGGGAAGCCCACGAAAAGTGGTAACCCAGTAATGGGTTTTGGGAACCCCACTAGTAGGACATGGGGAGTGCATGGATAGGCGTTAGGGATCCATGAATATTCATGACCAGGGCAAGGTCTTTGGAAGTTCATGAAGAAGTCTTTGCAAATACATGAAGAGTTCTTAGGGAATCAATAAAGAGGTCTTAATGAGAACACAAAGAAGTATTATTTATTAGATAAAGAGGTCTTAATGAGAACACAAAGAAGAATTATTAATTAGATAAAGAGGTCTTAATGAGAACACAGAGAAGAATTATTTATTAGATAAAGAGGTCTTAAGGAGCACATGAAGAGGTTTTAGGGAGGACACAAAGAATTTGGGAGCACAGGAAGAGGTCTCTGCGAGTAGATAAAGTGGTCTTAGGAAGTACATGAGAAGTTCCTAGGGAGTACGTACACTGGGCTTTGGGAGTACATGAAGTCTTCGATAGCCGAGGCTGAGGTCTTCAGAAGCCCCTGTAGATATATCGGAAGTTAATAGTTAATAAATAGTCTCTAGGTGCCCATGAAGAGATCTAGAGAGGCTCGTGCAGAGATCTACAGAGGCTCGTGCAGAGATCTACAGAAATCCGTTTAGAGATCTATAGAAATCCGTGTAGAGATCTATAGAAACCCGTGTAGAGATCTATAGAAGCCCATATAGAGATATATAGAAACCAATGTAGAGATCTATATAAGCCCATATAGAGATCTATAGAAACCAATGTAGAGATCTATATAAGCCCATATAGAGATCTATAGAAACCAATGTAGAGATCTATAGAAACCAATGTAGAGATCTATAGAAATCCGTGTAGAGATCTATAGAAACCCATATAGAGATCTATAGAAACCAATGTAGAGATCTATAGAAACCCGTGTTGAGATCTATAAAAACCCGCTACAGAAGCCTGTGAATAGATCTATGCAAGTCACAATGCCCTGAATACCACGCGCCGAGTTGTTAGCCGCGCGCTGATGTGTTATTTTTCCTTTCCGTGTGCCTGTACACACCTGCCCTGCATGGCTTGTTTATTTGTGCGTTGTTTATCTATTCAGGTGTTCCACATTTTACCTTTGGCAGTGAATCACCTGTTTTTTTGTTTTTAATTACCTCTACTTAAAGCGCTGGTATGACCATCTTGAGAATGTACATTCGCACGGTTGTAAAATTCACCCAGGTCAAGAATAGTTCTGGCAGGAGAACTTTGAATGCCAGTTCGATCGTAGCAAGATGTGGGTTTCAGTGATATTAACCAGTTTGAAATTAACCCCATGGTTGATACAAACATGGTGGACCATTTCTTGTGTTTTGTTTCTGAAGTAATTTGAAAAGTGTACTTTTTCCAACATTAAAATGTGGACTAATTATGGAATGAATTGAAAAGTGTTCTGTTTCCGAAGTAAATTAAACGGTGTACATTTTTGCGAAGTGGATGGGAAGTTGTACTTTTCTCGAAGTGAATTAAAACGTCTACTATTTCCACATTGGATAAGCGATGCTTCAGACGCCCGCAGTTTGGTTCCTATTGTCAGAAGAGGATTATGGATCTATTTCTTATCTGAGCTGAGAATTGAATATGGAGTACGATAAATTGCTGAAACCGTAAGGTATGTATTCATATATTTATTGTACCGATATCATCGATGTTAATCACAATTATAGATCTCTGTCTTCTTTATGAATGTCAACGTTTTTCTAATTTTGTTCGTTTTGTAGTTGTTGATTATTTCGTGCCTGAATATTTTATTTTCATTATATCTAAGAGGTAACGCGTTCGACTCTTAAAAAAAACACGAACGAAATCGAAACCCTGGGGTATTCGAATCCAGCAAAATTCCAGCGTTCCCTGGTCGCAATGGAGGTGTGATTTTCGCCCTGTTCTATTTGAGATGGATGATAAACTAAAGTTCCCTGTGTATATTATGTGCATGTAAAAGAACCACCAATGAATCAATTAAAACGCTTCAACCCCATTCCTAGCATAGATCCTCAACAAATAATCGCATGATCTTCGATCAGCCGTAAGCCGCTCCAACTCTATCCACGACCAGCAAGTACACTCTCTTTGTGCCTCCACTTCTCGTCTTCAGGTGTGTCGAGGTCTTCCTCTCGGTCTCTTTCCCACCGTGTTCCAGTGCAGACATTGTCGAGTAATGCTAGCAGGATTCCCTTCTCCAGTTTTGACCTATCCACCCCCATCGTCCAATCTAAATCTATTGCTCCACCGACGGTTTTTTTTTTTACCTGCTTCCAGGGTCAATATTTGGTGACCTTATCAAACAACTTCAACACAAATAATCTGCGCAGACAGCCTTTCACAAACGGCTGCACCCTTATGGCAGCTAAAATCGAAAAGAGCAGACTGTTACAGGGGCACAAATTCGTAAGGTAATAACATTCCTACCATTACTGGCCCTATGCCCCACCCTCCCCCAATCACGCAAAGACACAACATGCTAATTGTATGTTTCTCTGCACTATATTCCAAGAATGTACCTGAAAAAAGTGGACATCTACATCCTAAGTGCACAACAATAGCGAATAAGAAA
The DNA here is from genome assembly GCA_036924085.1 of Ariolimax columbianus. Taxonomy (NCBI): domain Eukaryota; kingdom Metazoa; phylum Mollusca; class Gastropoda; order Stylommatophora; family Arionidae; genus Ariolimax; species Ariolimax columbianus. Next base: position 102,843,459 of record JAVGWX010000002.1, read on the forward strand.
AGATATATCACTTTCACAAGAATTTCCTTAAATAGTGTAATGGCTAATGTGGAACGTTTGGAAAGAGTACAGCACAAACATTGACATTTGGAAATCTTCGCAATACAGCACAAACATTGACATTTGGAAGTCTTCGCAATACAACACAAACATTGACATTTGGAAGTCTTCGCAATACAGCACAAACATTGACATTTGGAAGTCTCCGCAATACAGCACAAACATTGACATTTGGAAGTCTCCGCTATACAGCACAAACATTGACATTTGGAAGTCTCCGCAATACAGCACAAACATTGACATTTTGAAGTCTCCGCAGTCCAGCACAGACACCAAGCTATCAGTGCACGCATGTTGCGGAGTAACCTCGGTACTTCTTTATGGTCGGCAGTGTTGGAGAGTGTCGAATTAGTTTTCCGTCCACTTGAGCAGTCGAGCAGCGCGTGGACATTAAGTCACATGTCCTGGCCCAAGTGCTTTGCACCAGTCGTCGTGAAGGGCCGAAGATGCAACAGTGAATGAGCTGACGGCAGACAGCGACTTAAAGCTGGCTACTTGCATCTGGTCAGTGATCACTAACTAACCAAGATCACATTCCGCTTCCAAGTGGTGGCCCTTGAAACAGACTGCACCGATGCAGACCGGCCAAGAGGTCGAAGAGGAAGGCACACCAGGTCCCCCAAAATGTGCTGAAATCAAATGCGCAGATATCGCAGCCTCGCTTATAACTATGACACAACGTCAGAAACGCTCTTTTCAAAACCAACACAGATGAAGAAGTAGTTGAGATCACGTAACGTCGCAAGATCACTCTGTCATATATCCACCTGCAGTGTAGCCTCCCTCTTGCCATGTAGCCATACCTGTCTAGCGTTATAAGCCATGATGTGGAAGTTTAGATAAATGTGCTCTCTCATGAGATTACCGAACTACCGCGCTTTTTAACATCTGGAATGCAACCAGTACTATGTGATGTGTCAAACATTTGTTATAATATATCGCAATCTGGGTGTTCTGGTGACACGGGTGACCTTTCTCAAACACTTCATTTCACACGTCGACACTCTACTCTCACGCGGCGTGAACAATGACCATATTTGGCACTGCTAGAAGAGAGTCAGCATAAATATACTGTTTCTATGTTGCTTTGCAGCCAAATTGATGATCGTATGTCCAAGCAGGGGCGCCACCTGGTAGGTCGTAGCGAGGTAATAGTAAATGTCATAAATGCCATCTTTCCACACTTGTCTTAAAAAAGGTCATCGATTCTTTTGGTCGAACACTTTCAACGTGAAACATGAACAGCCAGCAATATATGCACTTTTAATATATTTCACTGTCGCGACTCGTTTCAGTCTACTCTGTTGTAAATTGGTGACTAGCAATGTTAGAGTTAGGACAAGTAAACCAGAGATCGGAGGTAGCGAATACACCTCACGAAAGCTGATAATTCGTACATTGACGCCTCCAACACTTTATCCGCAACAGCAGTGTATTCTAATGGGTTATCCTTCTTCATTTTCATTTCGCACAATACAAAAAGTAAGGTCAACCCTGCAGATGGGCGGCAGATGCAGATGGTCAGCCACTCAGACCAAGACATGAACACACTCAGACCGAGACAAGAACACACTCAGACCAAGACAAGAACACACTCAGACCAAGACAAGAACACACTCAGACCAAGACAAGAACACACTCAGACCGAGACAAGAACACACTCAGACCGAGACAAGAACACACTCAGACCGAGACAAGAACACACTCAGACCGAGACAAGAACACACTCAGACCGAGACAAGAACACACTCAGACCGAGACAAGAACACACTCAGACCGAGACAAGAACACACTCAGACCGAGACAAGAACACACTCAGACCGAGACAAGAACACACTCAGACCGAGACAAGAACACACTCAGACCGAGACAAGAACACACTCAGACCGAGACAAGAACACACTCAGACCGAGACAAGAACACACTCAGACTGAGACAAGAACACACTCAGACCGAGACAAGAACACACTCAGACCAAGACAAGAACACACTCAGACCGAGACAAGAACACACTCAGACTGAGACAAGAACACACTCAGACCGAGACACGAACACACTCAGACCGAGACACGAACACACTCAGACTGAGACAAGAACACACTCAGACCGAGACACGAACACACTCAGACCGAGACACGAACACACTCAGACCGAGACAAGAACACACTCAGACCGAGACACGAACACACTCAGACTGAGACAAGAACACACTCAGACCGAGACACGAACACACTCAGACCGAGACAAGAACACACTCAGACCGAGACAAGAACACACTCAGACCGAGACACGAACACACTCAGACCGAGACAAGAACACACTCAGACCGAGACAAGAACACACATGCTCGCTTCGAGTGAACATCACAGCATCTGGCATGTATCCAACGTCTACAGTGCCGGTCTTAACAACATTAATTTTACATTTGGTAATTAGCCCGGGGCCAATCTTCTTTGGTCAACGTTGGCAACCTGCTCGGAAGGTTGCAGTGGTCATCATTTTTCCACACGGATATCAGTCACTAAGTCTGTCACTCACTCAGTCTGTCACTCACTCAGTCTGTCACTCACTCAGTCTGTCACTCAGTCTGTCACTCACTCACTCAGTCTGTCACTCAGCCTGTCATTCAGTCTGTCAGTCAGTCAGTTTGTCACTCAGTCAGTCTGTCACTAAGTCAGTCAGTCACTCAGCCTGTCATTCAGTCTGTCAGTCACTCAGTCTGTCATTCAGTCTGTCAGTCACTCAGTCTGTCAGCCACTCAGTCAGTTTGTAACTCAGTCTGTCTGTCAGTCATTCACTCAGACTGTCAGTAACTCACTCAGTCTGTCAGTCACTCAGTCTGCCAGTCAGTTTGTCAGTCACTCAGTCTGTCTGTCAGTTTCCTCACTCAGTCTGTCAGTCACTAGTCTGCCAGTCAGATTGTCACTCATTCATTCAGCAAGTCAGTTTGTTCCTCAGTCAGTCATTCACTCAGACTGTCAGTCACTCAGAACTAGGCAACGATACTCATATTCCGTTTGCCTTTTTCTGTGTATTTTTGAAGCCCCATTTCTGGCATATTGTTTTCTGAAACGATCTGCCAATCCAAGAGAATAAAGAATAGGCTGACTGGTACCTTTCGTGTATGTCGTAAAAAACAACTAAACAGAGTTGTGATTGGGGATACCAACCACATCATATAGAGCAAATTACTCCACACAGAAACCACCAATGTCAGTTAGAATTAAGTTCTTCGGCGAACAAGTTATGCTAGGGAGGACCAACTGTCGTGGACCGCTTCTTGCATCGCCAGGTACTGTCTCTCTCTTTCGCCCTTATAACTGTGGGGCACATAAGTCACCAGACTTCCTCTCCAATCAGACTTCCTCTCCAGTCAACTTCCTCTCCAATCAAACTTCCTCTCCAATCAAACTTCCTCTCCAATCAAACTTCCTCTCCAATCAAACTTCCTCTCCAATCAAACTTCTTCTCCAGTCAAACTTCCTCTCCAGTCAAACTTCTTCTCCAATCAGACTTCCTCTCTAATCAGACTTCCTCTCCAATCAAACTTCCTCTCCAATCAGACTTCCTCTTCAAGTTCTCAGTCGGAAAACGGTGCTCTGATCCTTCCTTGTGGGTTGACTTATGCTGTCATTTGGACTGGGACTTGCCAAATGTATGTATACCTCCCTCCTCGTATTTCCCATGGCCAATATGTTATGCCAAGTTTCTTTGTTTTCTATTTTGATGAGCTGTTCATGTTGATCATTTAGAATTCCAAATGGTTTTCTGTAGGTACTACTAGTGTGTTTATGTTTGGTAGTTTTTTTTCTTGTTTGTCTTGCCACTAGTCACTGATGAATACATTTTGGTCGTTACATATAATACGGTATTCGTATTTATGAATTTATAAAAACGTATATTTTTCTTATTCGTCATCAAAAACCCAGTCCACAGACCATGATAATAATGTAGTTCGTAGGAGGGACCAAAGATTATGCTCAGCCGACCAGGTTTATCGGAAAAGAAGACTAAACATTGGTTGGTTGTGCATGGTGCTAGCAATCTCATTTCAAAGAAATTGCTCCCCAAAAACACAAATAGCACACAAAAGTACATTCGTGCAACCTTCCGTGTGCAGTGCAATGTCCCCATGCTTCAAATGGAACGAAATTGGAGACACGAGAAGTAGCCTGAAATTTTGCCTCCATCGATTTGCTTACGTCACCACGAGAAGTAGGTCAGTAGGTCATCCCTAGCTACTGGTTGGAATAAAGTCTTTTAGCACCGCTGCCGCCCAGAATTGTCTGTTCAACGTTACTTACTTATATTTCCAACCACTTATGCCGTTAAGCGCCGTTGGCAGCTATGGTGCTTTTCTTTGATCAAGTGTGTTGCTTTAGTTGTAAGCCCGCGTTGTTCTTGGATCTCTCTTATGTCATCTATCCATCTGACACGGGGCCTTCCTCATTCATTGTAGTCAAATCTTCATTTGCTGTAAGCCTGCAGTTGAAGTTGATCTGGTTGTATTCTCTTGAGATGACAGAACCACGTCGTTTCTATCTTGAAATATGCAGTACAAATGGTAGTTACCACCTATCACCATATATTTGTTATCATTTCTCATTTTATCTCTGCAGGTGGCACCAATGACTTTCCTAAATCATTTCATTGTGCCAGTTGTAATTGTCTTCTCCTACACTGTGTATAAGAACCACGTTTGACAATGGCAGCACAGAGTTGGTTTTTTTCCCCTTTAGCTTTCGTCCACAAAAGGTCGTTTGTGATGCTCTGTGCTATTTTACAGCGAGGCTGCAATATCTGCGCCTTTCGGCCATACACATCCGATTTCAGCACATCATTTTTGTGACCGTGTTTGCCTTTTCGCTTCGAGCCCTAATCTCTTAGCCAGGCTGCATGGTTGCAGTTTGTTTCCAGGGCCGCCACCAGGAGGTGGAGTAGGGTCTTGGTCAGTTATGGGTCACTGGCCCTGATGCAAGCAGCCAACAAAGAGTCGCGGACTGCTGTCAGCTCATTTACTGCTGAAACTTCGACCCCAGAAATCAAACCAGAAAGATAGTATGGGTGTACTGCTTATAAGTAGGGGTTTTGTTGCAAAACTGAAGTTCGGATGTTGAATAGTGGTAAAAGTTGGTTTGTCGCAGCAGAAGTTTTCAGGAATGTGGTCAGCTATCATGTCAGACATCTTGTCATGTATCTTGCCATTTATCTTGTCATGCATCTTGTCATGTATATTGTCAGACATCTTGTCATGTATCTTGTCAGACATCTTGTCACGCATCTTGTCAGACATCTTGTCATGTATCTTGTCATGTATCTTGCCATTTATCTTGTCATGCATCTTGTCATGTATCTTGTCAGACATCTTGTCATGCATCTTGTCATGCATCTTGTCAGACATCTGGTCAGGCATCTTGTCAGGCATCTGGTCAGATATCTGGTCATGGATCTGGCTTCTATTTCTCCGTCAAACCTTCCATCTTCTGTGAAAATAAATCCCACGTATTTGACTTCTTGAGCCTGCCACCATTTGGTATTGTTTGCATGTTAAGTGGATCTGGTGTTCTGATAATCTTCAAAGTTTACGTCTTTGATGTGCTAATCTTTCTATATAGTCTTTGATGTGCTAATCTTTCTATTATGTCTTTGATGTGCTAATCGTTCTATTATGTCTTTGATGTGCTAATCTTTCTACTATGTCTTTAATGGGCCAATCTTTCTATTATGTCTTTGATGGGCTAATCTTTCTATTATGTCTTTGATGGGCTAATCTTTCTATATAGTCTTTGATGTGCTAATCTTTCTATTATGTCTTTGATGGGCTAATCTTTCTATATAGTCTTTGATGTGCTAATCTTTCTATTATGTTTTTGATGTGCTAATCTTTCTACTATGTCTTTGATGGGCCAATCTTCCTACTATGTCTTTGATGGGCTAATCTTTCTATTTAGTCTTTGATGTGCTAATCTTTCTATTATATCTTTGATGTGCTAATCTTTCTATTATGTCTTTGATGTGTTATTATTTCTATTATGTCTTTGATGTGCTAATCTTTCTACTGTGTCTTTGATGGGCTAATCTTTCTATATAGTCTTTGATGTGCTAATCTTTCTATTATATCTTTGATGTGCTAATCTTTCTACTATGTTTTTGATGTGTTAATCTTTCTACTATGTCTTTGATGGGCTAATCTTTCTATATAGTCTTTGATGTGCTAATCTTTCTATTATATCTTTGATGTGCTAATCTTTCTACTATGTCTTTGATGTGTTAATCTTTCTACTATGTCTTTGATGGGCTAATCTTTCTATATAGTCTTTGATGTGCTAATTTTCTATTATGTCTTTGATGTGCTAATCTTTCTACTATGTCTTTCACATGCTGTACCAAGTGCATTGGTGTAGGTATATATTCTTCCTTGTATGTTAGGCTTTCCTAGGCACTGACAGGAGTGTTATGCCACGCCAGTTGTTACAATCAGATGTCTCGTTTCTTTTGTATTTTTCCCATAATACGATCTTTCCAAAGTTGTGGTGGGTATTCCTCTTTCCACACATCATTTGTGATGGATAGAGATTAGTGAGGGTGGTATCACATATGGTTGTTAACATTTCACCAGTTATCTCATCATCCCCTGCTTCCTTGACGTTCTTAAGTTTGTGGATGGCTCTTTTGATTTCTGCGAAGTGTAAATTCTGCACAGGGCACTTGTAAGAGGGACATGTCTGTTTCTTTTTCAAAATTAGGGGTGGTTGTGGGATGTAGTCTAGTCAATTACTCTGTAAAATATTCTGCCGAACCTTTCATCTGTTCTTTTTCTGCAGTAAGAACGTTGCCATGCTTATCTCTGATTGGTGTATTTTTATTAGATAGTTCATTGCATAACTGTCTTGTGATCTGGTGAAGGTATCTGCTGTTTCCAACTTTTGCTGCACTTTCAGCTGTTCATTGAAGAACTGCCTCTTGTCTTTGCAAGCGTTCTATTTAACCATTTTATTAAGTGAGTCAAACGCCTTCTTGCACTTCTCACAGTTGAATATGCAATAGGTGTTCTTGCTGCAATCAGATTACATTTGTCTTTCTTTCTTGCATTGTACCCCAGGTGTCATCACGCAGCCACTTTTTCTTTGTGTGTTTGGAATATCCAGTTGTCGTTATAGCTGCATCTTTCAATGTTGTACAAAACTTTTCCCATTTGTTATCAATTGTGCTAATGGCTATGTTATCAGTTAATGTTGGTAGTGACTCAATATGTTGATGTATCTAAGCATTCCTGGAAAAGTACTCTGCAGCATGATATTAGACAGACTCCGGGAACAGGTAGATGTCATCATAAGAAAAGAACAGACTGCCTTTAGACCGAAACGTTTGTATTGATCAAATATACACACTAGAACTATCATAGAAGAATTACTAGAAATGCAATCCCCACTAATCATTAACTTCATTGACTTTCAGAAGGTCTCTGTCAGTCTACACCGTCCAATATTATGGAAAATTGTAAAGAACTATGGCTTACCCTCAAAATACATAACTATTATCAAGGCCTTATTTATATGATAATTCACGATGCTGTGTTCGAACAACCGAAGGCAACACTGAATGGTTTAACATAAAGACAAGAGTAAAACAGGGATGTATTTTATCACTTTTACTATTTGGCACAGCTATATATTGGATTATGAAACACTATGTCCGTGATACGCATTTAGGCATAGAATGGACAGCTAACACGACCTTAGAAGATCTTGATTTTACAGACGACCTAGCTCTACTAAGTACCACTAATGAAATAACACAAGAAAATATAGATAAACTATGCCAATGGTCAGAACAGATAGAACTTTAAGTAATCGCCTCAAAGACGAAAAGCATAGCATCCACAACCACACCGGTTAGTATCAAGCTACAGGGGGAAATCTCTACAGAATTTCCAACACTACACACACCTAGGAAGCAAAAGGACACAAGATCGAGATGCCACGAAAGAAATTTACACTAGAATTGCTTTGGTCTTTAATCAGTTCACCAACATCTGGAAATCAACGACACTGAGCAAACATACCAAGCTGAGACTATTCAACTCAATCGTAATATCAGTCCAGGCATATGGATGTGAAAGCTGGAAGACACCAACGGCGCTGGAAAACAAACTAAATGTCTTTGAAAAAAAATAAGAACATTTTTGAGTATACGCTGGGACCGGTTGATAACTAAATGACTCGATAAGAACAGAGACAACCCAACTATAAGTATCGATCATCATCCGGAAAAAAAACGATGACATACATCGAGAATGTCCTTAGAATGAACATCAACCGTCTGCCATTGCAATTACTCGAATGGACACCAAGGGCCGCTCGGAAAAGAGGGAGACCCAAGGAAACACACAGAAGAAAAATCATTCAAGAGGGCTCAACTATGGCCATCTGTAGTTTAACTATGGCCATCTGTAGTTTAACTATGGCCATCTGTAGTTTAACTATGACCATCTGTAGTTTAACTATGGACCTCAGCACCGTACAAGATCTTAAAACAACGGCGTCACACCGTTCCAACTAGAGATCATTTGTTTCTGCATTATGCACCGCATTTGACGAGCAAAGAACATAGAAATATATTAGGCTTTGGTCGTATGCAAAGTGTAGTTCATATAATGAATTGAGTTCTTCGATTCTCGTGTGTAATTGCTTTGATGGTGTTGTAATTGAGCTAATTTCAGTTGTTATTTTGTACACATAAATGTTGAGCAACGGAGAAAGTACATATCCTTGTCGTAGTACTGAAGTTATTTCAAAATCATAGATGACTCTTGGTTTTCCAAGTACATTGTTATTTATATGGTTAAAATCCCTCACATAATCTAAAGGTAATTATATTCCATAGTCTTTTAAAACAGTAAAAAAAACCACATTTGTCGTACGACTTTGTTTCCATTGCTGGGGTAATCGAGGGGTTTTTCAGCTGGGAGCATAGGCTGCTTTGTCGCTACTGTCGTCACATCTTAACTTAACTTAACATCTTTATACTGGTTTATAAGACCCTGCAGAGTCTGTATACAACCAGTTACATTTACATCACCTTGCTCTAAAATCTATGCGCATCCAGTTTATTCTTAAATGCATTAACTGTCCCTGCCTCCACTACCTCCCCTGGCAATGCATTCCAAGCAGACACCACTCTCTGACTAAAAAAATATTTCCTAATATCTAACCTCTCTTTAATCAGCTTGTAGCTATGCCCTCGTGTTATTGTAGGTGGCTGTATTTAAAAAAAAACTTGTTATAGTCTAATGTATCGATTCCTCTGATCATCTTATAAACCTGTATTAAGTCACCACGAATTCTTCTCTCTTCGAGACACTGTAGTTCGGTGTAGTACTCTGAGGCCAACCTTGGAAACAGGATACTGGGTTTCTGGTGTAGCTTCATGGGCAACTGCTGTGTTGTCTGAGATGATGAAATCACCTTCCTCCCACTAGATGACAAGAGGACAACAAAATGACATGTTTGATGATAACTCTAAACTTTTGGTCAAATGACACATTGTTCAGTTGAGCTACATTCTTTCTTCCACATTCCGCTCCTTACAAAGCATAGGGCCATCAGAATAGTTGGTTCCTACCTGAAAGTCTGCACCAAAGCACTTTGTGTACTGTTGCAATGATGGTTTCTGTAGCAATTCATTTTACATGATGAGGTTGCCAGTTTAATAAACAACCTTCTTTAGTTGCCTTTTACAACATGCATAAAAGTTGGAGGAATACTTTTCTTTCCCTCCAAGTATGGGATGCTGGGATCCACCAGTGGTTAAACTACATAACCTCTATGATAATGGTTACACCTGATAATGGCTAAAACCCGACAATTGCTAAAACTATCTGATAATGGCTGAAACCTATCTGATAATGCTGGAACCTTATAATGGCTAAAACATTATCTTGATAATGGCTGAAACCTATCTTGATAATGGCTAAAACATATCTGATAATGGCTGAAACTTATCTTGACAATGGCTAAAACCTATCTGATATTGCTGGAACCTTAAAATGGATAAACCTATCTGATAATGGCTGGAACTTATCTGATAAGGGCTGAAACCTATTGATAATGTCTGAAACACAAGTTGTAAAAAATGATAAAACAAGTCTATGGCTTTCCTTCGCATCCAAGGCAGAAAGCTTCTGGCTCTTCCCCAACCACAGGAGGAGCATATGCAGTCGGCTTCGTGCAATGTATAGACTGGATAATGAAGACAGCAATCAAGGGAAAGAGACCTGGTATTCAGTGGACAACATCATCACAATTGGAGGATCTGGACTCTGCAGATGATCTGGTAATTTTGTTACACAGTCATGGCCAAATACAAGAGAAACTTGATAGGGTGATTGTTCATCAGCCAAATTGGGACTGAATATCAACATGAAGAAAACCAAGCTCCTAAACCTCAACACTATTAGCAAAGAACCAATCATGCTGGAGTACCTTTGGAAGAGGTGGATACCTTTACCTATTTTGGCAGCACAAGTGTCATATCAAGAGGTACAGATGCAGAGGTAAGGATCAGAATTGGAAAGGCAAGGGGCATTCCAGATGCTAAACAACATATGGAGATCCAGAGAAATCAAGAGGCAGAGAACAGCCCATGACTTTGTCTGCTGACAAGATATTGTCAGTGGCCTATGTACTAAGAGCAGCAACGAGCTTTATCCAAGACTCCACTTCATGTTCATGCACAAGGCTCTTAAAGGAGTCCAGGTTGGGAATACAAGAGTAAATATCTTAGTTTCCCTAAGAGTTGCTGAAGGAGACGAAGCTGATGACCTTGTCTCCATATAATACTGAGACATACCTATTGTTGTCATAGTGGTATTTCCGACAGATGTATTACCGGCACAAATGTTACTAACAAGACCTCGACTACATCTTACTACCGGACCGAACTGCTCAGAGCGAAAGAGCAAGACAGACGACAGCGCAAATCTTTGTCACTTAAATAAATTTAAGCACAAATCACAGTGTCAAACGTACCTTAACTTAACTTAACGTCTTTATACTGGTTTAGAAGACCCTGCAGAGTCTGTATACAACCAGTTACATTTACATCACCTTGCTCTAAAAGCTATGCGCATCCAGTTTATTCTTAAATGCATTAACTGTCCCTGCCTCCACTACCTCCCCTGGCAATGCATTCCAAGCAGACACCACTCTCTGACTAAAAAAATATTTCCTAATATCTAACCTGGACCTCTCTTTAGTCAGCTTCTAGCTATGCCCTCGTGTTATTGTAGGTGGCTGTATTTTAAAAAACTTGTTATAGTCTAATTTATCGATTCCTCTGATCATCTTATAAACCTGTATTAAGTCACCACGAATTCTTCTCTCTTCGAGACACTGTAGGCCGGTTTTTCTGAGTCGTTCCCCATAACTGTAATTCTGGAATCCCACTATCATCTTTGTCGCTCTTTTTTGTATTCTTTCTAGCATGTTTATGTCCCCTCTATGATAAGGACTCCACATCTGTACACAGTACACCAATCTAGGTCTAACTAAAGCTTTATACAGTTTGACGATCACTTATTTGCTCCTATGTTTAATATTTCTTTTTATCATACCTAACATTGCATTTGCCTTTTTCACTGCTACCTTAACTTGCTCACTCACCTTTCCTGTATGATCTATTATAACCCCTAAGTCCCTTTCCTTATCTATCTTTCTAATATTGTTTTCTCCCATTCTGTAATTATGTTCCATACTGGATCTACCCATGTGGATGACTGTACATTTATCTACATTAAACTCCATTTGCCAGCTTACAGACCATTCTCGAATTTTATCTAAATCCGACATCAATATATCCACTTCCGCTTTAGATGAGATCATTTATATATATCAAGAACAAAATTGGTCCCAAAACCGAGCCCTGTGGCACACCACTTTTCACTTCACTCCACTCAGAGTACTCCTTATTTATGCCCACCCTCTGCCTTCTTCCCGTTAACCAATTTTCAATCCATTTGGCAACTTCGCCACCTATTCCATGTGATTTTAACTTTCGAAATAATCTTTGATGAGGTACTCTATCAAAGGCCTTTGCAAAGTCTAGATAAATAACATCCACTGGCTCCCCTTTATCTATGATTTTAGTAACCTCCTCCATGAATTCAAATAGATTTGTTAAGCATGATCTCCCTCTAGTAAACCCATGCTGACTATTTCTAATTAGATTAAATTTGTCTAAATGCATTACAATGTTTTCTTTGATTATTGACTCTAACAATTTACAGACTATGCTCGTTAAACTCACCGGTCTACAATTTGCCGGATCTGATTTTTTGCCTTTTTTGAATAAGGGGATCACTCCTGCATCTTTCCAATCCCGTGGAACAATCCCTTTTGTAAGTGATTGAGAACATAATATAGCCAATGGTTTTGCTAGTTGGTTTCTAATTTCATACAGCAATTTTGGGTGAATACCATCTTGACCTGGACATTTATTCACTTTCAACCCCTCCAATTTTTAAAAAACCATTTCCTCTGTAATACAGATTGATCTTAATCCCGCTGTATCCATGTCTCTTTGAAAAATATCTATAGGCTCTGGGATCTCGGAGCAGTCCTCCTTTGTGAAGACTGTGCCAAAGTACTGATTGAGCAGATTAGCAGCCTCCCTATTCTCACTTATTATTTTCCCTGTACTGTCTATGAGAGGGCCTACTTTGTCTTTCGTTCTTTGTTTATTTCTAACATAAGAAAAGAAGCTTTTACTGTCAGTCTTGATCCTCTGAGCAAGTTTTTTTTCAAAGTCTATTTTTGCTGTTTTATTCGCTTTCTGAGATATGTTCTGCTTGTCCAAATATGTTACATATGTTTCTTTTGATTTACCTGCCTCTATATATTTTTTCCATGCTTTATTTTTTGCTCTTCTACATTTCACTACAAATCTAGTTATCCACTTTTTACGCTTGTGCTGTCTATATTTCCTTATTTTACCCCCAACAGAAAAACAACATATGCCTCACCAGGGATTTGATCCTCTGCCCTCCTTGTCACCAGGCACGCATCAAATATGTAGTCCAGAGTTAATTCCTACTAACGAGGTGACTTAATACAGGTTATAAGATAATCAACGGAAAGGGTCAATTAGAGACTCGACCCAATTAACCAGCGCTACAGACACCAATAAACCACCATCTTTCGTCTGAGAACATGCCACTGCAGGCTATTGGGTCACCTACATCGACTCAAGATATCACACACACAAGTGGCTGCCTATGTGGAGCCGGAGTTCAGAACCCTGATCACATCCTATAGGACTGCCCAATACACCGAGACGCAGAAGCTGTGGGGTTGTCATCTGGAACTGGAGAGGACTGTGGATTTCTTCCTAGCGACGGGACTACAGATCTTGCATGACCAAAAAGCATGAACGAAGAATAAGAGGAAGAAAAAGAAAAGAATCAGAAGAAGAAGAGGGCACAGCCACACGTTAATTAAAGAAAGGTGCAGATTAGACTCCAGGACATTCTATTTAGTCAGAGTGGTGAATGCTTGGAATGCATTGCATAGGAAATACTGGAGGCATAATTAATTAATGCATTCAATAATATATTGGATGTGCATAGGTATTTTTAGATCAAGATAATGTAAAAGAAACTGGTTGAATACAGACTCTGCAGTCTTTTAAACCATTATAAAGACGTTTAAGTCAACGCTATCTAAAACTGTTTCTTGATTTACTGCACACAAAACAACTATATCCACAGTGTCTGTCCCCAAGGCTGAGACCTACCGAGAGGATATGTAGGGCTGAGATATAAATGCTTCTTGTCCCTAGAATTAACATACACTGTACAAACTAGATCTGTGCCGCTGATATAAAAACGTATACGTTAACCACGGATTTGAAGCCATGTTCTGGTGGTCTAAGACTGACGTACAAACCGCTCCATTTCTGATCTATAAATATCTTTTAATGCTTGTCATATTCTCTTGTTCTGTCACGTAATTGTCTTAAGGTGAATTAGACACAAGTCTATGCCATTCCTTTCCCCCCAAAAACAAACAAACAAACAAACAAACAATATGATATTTGCTCAACTAAGGTTCAACAGTTGGTCCTATTCTTCGTTCAAGTATTTTCATATATATATATATTTCTTGTATGACAGCGATATTTCTCTGTTTGTATCAGTTTATTTTACCATCTTATTTCTTCAATATTGAATTTTTGTATCTTGTTGCCAATCATGTTAATCTTATTGTTTCCATGCCATTGTAAAGATTCCCTTTAGTCACTTCAAGCCTGCTTTTCCACATACTTGAATTATTTTAGGTATTATGCCGCCGATTATTGGTGACTTGGATCTAGGACTGTTCTTTAAATCTTTTTTTCTATTTATTGTATCAAAACAGATCGAGATGATCCTTATTTTTGGGATAAATATTGATTGTCTGTAAGTACCTGTTGGGTTGACAAGTTTTTGGAAGTGCTCTTTGCATCGATGTTGTCTCATGTACTAATTAAATATTGGGCCTTCCATTTCTTGTACTAGTGATTGGAGTACAAGTGAATCCTTCATTTCTTAACAATATTACTTTGATACTTCAATATAACTCTCTAGACAATTTTTGCATATGTATTGATAGTTTCTCTCTGTATATCTTCCATGATTCTTCCGCGATCTTTATTACTTTTTTGGTAGTTCGTCTTGTTATTTGATAAGTAGTGTAATCTTCCTGCGTCTTGGAATTTAGCCATGTTTTGTGGTGCTTCTTCTCAATCTACTGATTGTCTCTGCTGATTTTTCAACTTTAGTATTCCACAAAGCTGTTTTTTTTACTTTACTTTATCTGAAATTTTTTTGTTACCACATTTTGTTGAGTGCATTTGTCATGCTGTATTAAAGATATTGCATTCGCTTTTCATTTCTTCAGTTTCTCTATTTAGTATATTACAAATATTTTTAATTTAGTGGCACATTTTTTCGAATAGCTTAATCTTCAATTGTATATATCGATTTATAACGGTTATTGGCTTTTCTCTTTTTATGACTATTTCTATGTGCTGTTGTCATTTGCATCATTACTACTAGACTATGACAGTATCTATACCATTGGTATTTGTGTCATTACCCCTAATCTATGATTATTATATGTTCAGATGTTGTGTCATTACCTCTAGTCTATGATCATTATATGTTCAGATGTTGTGTCATTACCTCTAGTCTATGATCATTATAAGCTCAGATGTCGTGTCATTACCAGTGTTAGATAATCACTATCTATACTTTGTGTCATCACCAGTGGTTAATGATCTATATCTATACTTTGTGTCATTACCAGTGTTAGATGATCACTATCTATACTTTGTGTCATTACCAGTGTTCGATGATCTATATCTATACAACTTTGTTGTTGTCTGTTAACATGTAATCAGTTTGTGATGCAATATCCGGGCTATTCGCTCTACACAATGTTTTAATATGCTCTTTTTGGTGTTGGAAAATAGTGTTTGATATTACTAAATCATGCTCACTATATTAATGAATAACCTTCTCTCCATTGTCTGTTCCGCTCTAATAAGGTGTCACAGAATCGTCCTAATCGATATTTATGTGGTGATTTGTTTTTCTGCTCGACCATTACCATTACGATCGGATCATCATTCTCATCGACTTTATTGATACGGATCGAAACACACTTTCCCTTCTGTATTCTTCATTGTGGCTATTATTGTATTGGACGTATACCTTGATTATTATTGTTTTTGTTGTTGTTTGTCTTCCGACTGTGCATGCGTATTATTCTTTCAATGGTCAATTCTGTTTCTACAATGAACTATATTTGCACAAGAAAACCTACACCATGGTTGACTCTTTATTTTGTGCCTACACTGCTATATACCAATGCAAATATTTCTTTGCTCTCCTTGATGTTCTCTCCTTGATGTTCTGTCCTTTATTTCTTATATCTGCTTGTCCTGAAATGTAAATGTTGCTGGAAATAGATACCTGATTTACAGCTAGAGAAGGAAAAGGCAGAGAGAAAAGGAACTGGCTACCCCACCTCATACAAGCTGTGAATACTGAAGTTTCTAACACTTTATTCAGGATCAGAGGCTAGTCAGATGAAGGACACGCTTTACATTCTTCTCATATTCAGCACTTCTTTAGCGATTCCAGTTCCAATTCTGTTGAGATCAGTTCACTTTCTGTTGAGATCAGTTCACATTCTGCTGAGATCAGGTCACATTGTTGAGATCAATTCACATTCTGTTGAGGTCAGTTCACATTCTGCTGAGATCAGGTCACATTGTTGAGATCAATTCACATTCTGTTGAGATCAGTTCACTTTCTGTTGAGATCAGTTCACATTCTGTTGAGATCAGTTCACATTCTGTTGATCAGTACACATTCTGTTGAGATCAGTTCACATTCTGTTGAGATCAGTTCACATTCTGTTGAGATCAGTTCACTTTCTGTTGAGATCAGTTCACTTTCTGATGAGATCAGTTCACATTCTGTTGAGATCAGTTCACTTTCTGTTGAGATCAGTTCACATTCTGTTGAGATCAGTTCACTTTCTGTTGAGATCAGTTCACATTCTGCTGAGATCAGGTCACATTGTTGAGATCAATTCACATTCTGTTGAGGTCAGTTCACATTCTGCTGAGATCAGGTCACATTGTTGAGATCAATTCACATTCTGTTGAGATCAGTTCACTTTCTGTTGAGATCAGTTCACATTCTGTTGAGATCAGTTCACATTCTGTTGAGATCAGTTCATTTTCTGTTGAGATCAGTTCACTTTCTGATGAGATCAGTTCACATTCTGTTGAGATCAGTTCACATTCTGTTGATCAGTTCACTTTCTGTTGATCAGTTCACTTTCTGTTGAGATCAGTTCACATTCTGTTGAGATCAGTTCACTTTCTGTTGAGATCAGTTCACATTCTGTTGAGATCAGTCCAAATTCCTTTGATATCACTCTACCTTCCGTTGAGACCACTCTACACTCCGTTAAGATTATCCCGTGTTACCCTCTTTAGTGCCTTTACAGCAACCGCATGATGGTTGTCGACTTGCTAGGCCTGTTACAGGAGTGTCAATGCCCCTTTCGCCAGTGGCTATTCTGAGTGCCAACTTTCCCTCTATTTCCACCTCCTGCGACGTGAACGTGGTTGGACTTTAGGAGGCATGGAATGAACGTTAGGTCAACTGAATCCCGAAGACCGGTTCCAGTCCAATTTTTTCAAGCGCCACCATAATACTCGTAAAGGGTAGCTTACAGTGGCCCCGTTCTTTCTACCTTGGGTAGCATACTTGCATTCTTCTCAAATTTGCGTTCATCTCAACTTTGCGTTCATCTCAACTTTGCGTTCATCTCAACCTTGCTTTCATCTCAACTTTGCGTTCATCTCAACTTTGCGTTCATCTCAAATTTGCGTTCATCTCAACTTTGCGTTCATCTCAAATTTGCGTTCCTCTCAAATTTGCGTTCCTCTCAAATTTGCGTTCATCTCAACTTTGCGTTCATCTCAACTTTGCGTTCTTCTCAACTTTGCGTTCTTCTCAACTTTGCTGTCTCAAAATGCACGGCCAGGTAACTATTAACACCACTAGGAAATGTACAGACAGTGGATCGGAGCTCGTCCCTTATTTAGGGCTTAGACAAGCCCTCGAAGCCTACGATACAAAAATTATATCTTTTAAAAGTAAAAAAAATACATTTAAAAAAAAAGTCACAGTAATGAATAAAGTTTGAAGGACGAATCGTTAAAGTAAAAAAAAATTAAGTATGTTGTATTACGTAATGATCGTTCGGTAATGCATGTAATGCTGTCTTGAAATGACTGTCCAATTTTATCTCGTGATGAGATTGCACAATTTCCATGTGCATTGCCAATTAATGTTCTGTCTGGATAAAGAAGTTGGAAAAATGGGGAGAGAAAGAAATGTTAGAGATAGAACAGAAGATAGACGTGCAGGCAGGTGGAGACATTTATTCTTTCGGAGAAATAGAGATACAGACACATATGCAGAAGGATACATCCACACGCACACGTAGGCATGTAGACACACACATACACGTGTAGGCACACACATACGCAGACACATTAAAATATACCATTTAGATAGACGCACTAGCGGACACATACATAACATACATATACAAACTTTAGCAGACAAATACATAACACACATTAATAGACAAATACATAACACACATTAATAGACAAATACATAACACACATTAATAGACAAATACATAACATACAAATATACACATGAACATACAAATACATAACATACATATACACACATTAGCAGACAAATACATAACATACATATACACACATGAACATACAAATACATAACATACATATACACACATGAACATACAAACACATAACATACATATACACGGGCACACACACTATGAACTGTATGTCACTTGTGCTAGAGAAACAGAATGGCGAGACAGATATAATACACACACACACACACAAAGAGAGAGAGAGAGAGAGAGAAATAATTAATCTGTCTGAACAGGACAAATTGTTTAATATCGATGCTCAGGGATAAAGAGAGTTCTCGAAAAAATATTGAATGAAAATGCCAGACAGAAAATTAGAGACCAGGTTAGACTGACATGACCCGTATTATAACTATGGAATCCAGCGACATTAACGATGACGCCCCCATAGTTAAAATATCAGCTGGAAGTGACATTAGTTTTAGCCAGATCCAGTATCACAAGTTGATTGTCTCAGCGGTCTAGATCATTTGTAACGTGACATCAATTCTCCTATGCTTCTGTGAGTTCTCTTGTAACATTGGACATCGGATGTTGTTTTGTTTTAACCCTTGACTGTAGATGTTAACCAGAGAGAGAGAGAGAGAGATAGATAGATAGATAGATAGATAGATAGAGAGCCCGCCGTGCTATGCTGTGCCATAGCTGTTTACGTCCCTTGACTGTAGATGTTAACCAGAGAGAGATAGAGATAGATAGATAGATGGATAGATAGATGGATGGATGGGATGGGATGGGATAGTTTAGATAGGATAGGATAGGATATATAGGATATGATAGGAGAGACATAAAGGAGAGATGAGAGAGAGATAGGAGAGATAGATAGATAGCGAGCGAGCGAGCACCATGGTGTATTTTCACCTATTTTCTTCCATTGGCTGTAGATGTTAGCCAAAGGAGCACCAGTTATTTTCCTCCGGGCCCTGTTCCAGCCATGTTCTCCTGACCCAACTCCAGACATCTTGACCTTGTCCATCTATGTCCTCTTAATCCCGGTCCAAGTCTTGTCCTCCTGACCCAGTGCCAGCCATATTCTATTGACCCGTCTCCAGTCATGCCCTCCTGACCCAGTCCCAGCCACATTCTATTGACCCGTCTCCAGTCATGCCCTCCTGACCCAGTCCCAGTCACATTCTATTGACCCGTCTCCAGTCATGCCCTCCTGAACCAGTCCCAGCCACACTCTATTGACCCGTCTCCAGTCATGCTCTCCTGATCCAGTCCCAGCGACACTCTATTGACCCGTCTCCAGTCATGCTCTCCTGATCCAGTCCCAGCCACTCTATTGACCCGTCTCCAGTCATGCCCTCCTGACCCAGTCCCAGTCACACTCTATTGACCCGTCTGCAGTTATGCTCTCCTGATCCAGTCCCAGCCACACTCTATTGACCCGTCTCCAGTCATGCCCTCCTGACCCAGTCCCAGCCACACTCTATTGACCCGTCTCCAGTCATGCCATCCTGACCCAGTCCCAGCCACACTCTATTGACCCGTCTCCAGTCATGCCCTCCTGACCCAGTCCCAACCGCACTCTATTGACCCGTCTCCAGTCATGCCCTCCTGACCCGTCTCCAGCCATGCCCTCCTGACCCAGTCCCAGCCACACTCTATTGACCCGTCTCCAGTCATGCCCTCCTTACCCAGTCCCAGCCACACTCTATTGACCCGTCTCCAGTCATGTTCTCCTGACCCGTCTCCAGTCATGTCCTCCTGACCCGTCTCCAGTCATGTCCTCCTGACCCGTCTCCAGTCATGTCCTTTTGAGTCTTTTCCATCCAGATTTCAGCAATGTTCCCTTTTCCAGATTTCAGCAATGTCCTCTTGACCGGATTTCAGTTATGTCCTATTGACTCGATTTCAGCAATGTCCTCTTGACCGGATTTCTGCCATACCCTCTTGACCCGATTTCAGCCATGTCGTCTTTACCAGATTTCAGTAATGTCCTCTTCACATGGTTCCAGCCATGTCCTCGGCCTTAAAAAAAACTCACTACCACTGCGGCTTCGTTACCAATGATAGCGTCCTCTGAGAGTGGGGGAGATTTAACGGACATAGATATAAAGGTCGTTTGCTCTTGTAGGCACCACACAGTACACGGGCTAGTTTTTAAAAAAATGTTGCCCCCGATAGTAGAAACTGTGAGGAGCAAGGGACAGAATGGTTTCGATAACTACCGTTCGACACGGAGAGCAGTGGATCGAATCCCTGGTAAGGCATATGTTGTTTTTCTGTTGGGGATGAAATAAACAAACATAGCCAGCACACGACGTGGCGATAGCAGTGGCGAAGCGGCCTGTAGTCCACATTCTCGACTTCCCGAACAAGGGAAATAACGTCGAACGACAGTTTACAATTTAAAAAAAAAAAAAAAAATTGTAGACACTGTAGACCTTACCAAGGTTTTGAACCCATGCTCTCTTGGTAAGGCAGATACCATAATCGTTCGGTCACCTGCTCCACACTAGGTGGGGATATACCACAATAAAAGACCGACATTACGTTGATGTTTATGCTCAGCTAGATATCGCAGCCCCACTGTACAATCCAGCACAACGCATTTCACGTAAACACAAAAAGTGCTAACAGATATTTGCTAGTCTAAGCATATTAATGGCTCGTTTGTTAGCTCTGTTAATTATACATCATTGTGTGACAGCACACATCATTGTCTGCTATTTTGTATTTTGTTAAATTATCTTGTTAACGTTGCTCCTCAAGTTATGACAACAAAAATTACCGTGCTGGCAATGCTGATGATAATTATAGCGATAATGACAGTATGAAATGACAGATGAGCATTAATATCTTCTAATTGCGACTCCGGATCTTGTTAAAATAAAAACGTAATTTAAATGTAGGGTAAAGACCGTTTCGGAGGACAGAGGCGTAGCAATTTGGAATGCGTGGGTTTGGTTCAACCATAGTTATTGACCTTCTCCTGATCTCCAGGAGAATGAGTTGTCCATTCTGTTGCCGTGTATCATATATTGTTTCTAGATCATTCTATCAAATCCGGAAGTCTGCTCATGATTCTGCAGGTTTTGGACTGTGCAAAGTATGCGATCTAGGGGATGTCAATTATTCTACCATAATTAGTTTAAGCAGTAGTTAGTCGCCTCCTATATTATGCTGTAAGTGGGGCAGTGGGCCAACGGTATTCTCATCTCTACCACAACCAGAGCACAGTGGACCAACGGTATTCTAATCTCTACCACAACCAGAGCAGTGGACCAACGGTCTCTACCACAACCAGAGCAGTGGACCAACGGTGTTGCTCATCTCTACCACAACCAGAGCACAGTGGACCAACGGTATTCTCATCTCTACCACAACCAGAGCAGTGGGCCAACGGTGTTGCTCATCTCTACCACAACCAGAGCAGTGGACCAACGGTATTCTAATCTCTACCACAACCAGAGCAGTGGGCCAACGGTGTTGCTCATCTCTACCACAACCAGAGCAGTGGACCAACGGTATTCTCATCTCTACCACACATATAGATTCTTCTGTCCTAGAAGACGTAGACATCACTGCTACTCTTGGGATATACCTGCATTGTGGCAGTGGCCCTATTCTCGTCACTATCACTCACACAGAGGACTCGGTAGAACAAGGCAACAGGTCATCTTGCAACCATTAATATATAAATAATTTTCCAATTTGTTTTGCCATTTTGTACTTTAGCAATGCTTCCGGAAACAACGTTCACAAATGGAAAATGTTTAAGATACGGAATGCTTGTTCCACTTTGTGAACGGTGTGCATGTGCCACTTTGTGAACTTTAGTCATACGCTACTCTGTGAAGGATGTGCAAGTGTCACTTTGTAAGCGGTGTACATATGCCAGTTTGTGAACGGCGTACATGTTCAGGCTTTGTTTCAGTTCAGTTCAGTTCAGTTCAAGTGCCATCTCCGCATCTAAAGTCGGCAGCAATGGATCTCCAGTGTACTCTATCTTTTACCGTAATGGTGCAATCTGATATGCTTTTGTTCAGTGCACCTCCTGATATAATCCAATCACTTATAACGCATCTTGCCCATTGAAAGGCTGCTTTCAAACCTATTCTCCAGTATGGTCTACAACAAGGAGGTATGTTTCCTTATTTTGGTCAGTAATTCTCTTTTCACCACCAACTTTTCCAAAACCTCCACATTTGTTTTCTTTTTTTTTCCCAAAAAATGCGACACAATCTTTTACATACCCACATTTCCAAGGCTTCACTACATACCCACATTTCCAAGGCTTCAAAACTCTTCTCGAACATACTATTCAGTGACCATGTTTCTGCGCCATAAAGTAGTGACGAGTCTACATAACACCTGACAATTCTCATTTCCAATGTATGGTTTATCTATTTGGATGTCAGAATGTGTCGCATATTGATGAATACCATCTTGTCCATACCTATTCTCTTTTTTTATTTCTTCTCCACGGCTGCCTTCTTCCGTTGACTTTGTTTAACACCAGATATAAAGCACATATTTTGGTTTCTAATAAAATCATGTGAAAGACAATGTGCCTGGTAATGAATGGGCTCGCTCTCAAGAAGCGAACAAAAGTACGAAATAGTGGGCCAAAAACACGAAATGGTGGGCCAAAAACACGAAATGGTGGGCCAAAAACACGAAATGGTGGGCCAAAAACACGAAATGGTGGGCCAAAAACACGAAAGGGTGGGCCAAAAACACGAAATGGTGGGACAAAAACACGAAATGATGGGACAAAAACACGAAATGGTGGGCATTCGAAGGGGGCAGGTTTCGAGTTTCCCATGGTCTTCGGGAAGCCGAGATCGATTGACTATTCATTTCATAGACGGACGATAAGCTCGGAGGTCTCGTATGCACGCTGTTCACGTACTTCTTCTTTGCGTTCGGTTTCGTGTGCTCGTTTTATGCCACAGGATGGGCTGCCTCCATGAAGTGACACGTCAGTCGGAGGTCTCAATGGTTCTCCACAGTTTGTCTTGTGTTTCTTTCCTCGGACCAGGTCTTCTTACTGGAGCCTTGGTGCAGTGCACATGTTTTCGGGATGTGTTCTGGAGTCTGGGGTCCTCTCTGACATGTGCATTGTGCAGTCTGTGCTGCTTTCATTTTATGCATGTGTGTATGTAATCTGCAATGACCTGTTCTAAGGCGGAAAGTTTTGGTATACTGTTTCCTATTCAGTCTATTGATTGGGTCCTGTGGGTATTTGCTGTTTGTTATCTCTATCCACTGTTGTTCATATTTTTTTAAATCTGTGCCTTGACTTGTGGCAGTGACACTGGGTGGGTGAATTGTTCTCTTTGTCTTTCCTCTCTGGCCAGTCTGTCCGCCCATTTTAAAAACCACTACCAGCTGAAAGTAGAAAGGAAATAAATTCGATAAAGTAATGAAATTCCTATCCAATCCATCAGCTATCGCAGTGGTTAGTGCACTATCTGCTAAGCCAAACTATCTGGGTTCAATCCACAATTGATGTGGAATATTTTTGCACTCTCACGCGGAACCGGGGTCGACCTAGCCTCAAAGGTAGCAGAGAAAGTCTGAGAAGAAAAGGCGACCTTCACGATCATGACCACGTCACCGCAAGTGTACCGCTGGCCAAGAAAAGTTGGAGCTAACACACTATTTGTAAAATGCCACATTGAAGTGCAAAAATTGATTCTTACTCTCTTCAATCTTTTAGAAAAAAAAAATTATAACCTACTTCCGTTGCCTGGCAGCAGACATACGCCGTACCTGTTTGAATTTCAGAAATCGAAATATTCTAAGAAAAGAAATGTCAACTGTTCTCATTGCCCCCAACTACGTTAATTGTATCTGGCTTGGCTTGGCTTTGTTCGTTCTCAATCTCCCGCTACCAAACCATGCAAGAGCTAAAGTAGCAGAATGTAGTCCAGAAAACGGAATGCGTTGTGTCGTAGTTTACAGCTTGACTGCGATATTTGCACCTTTCGGTCCAACACATGCGACTTCAACAAGCATTTTTTTAGTACAGGGTTAGCATTCCCTCTTTTATCCCTTCTCCTTAGCCAGTCTGCTCTGCTGCAGCCTGTTACTCACGATCACCGCGTGGAGGTGTAGAAGGGTCTTGGCAGCTCTGGTTCGCTGGCCCTAACGCGAGCAGTCAGCCATGGGTCGCTGACCACTGCAGCTCATGCACTGCTCCGCATCTTGAACCCTAATTATATCTGAAAAAGAGAGCATTGCAAAGAAGTAGTCTCGATATGTATCTTCGTTTACACGTTTTTAGAGATGTATTTCTTCTTCTTTGTTCGTTCTTCTATCTCCCGCTACCAAGCCCCGGACCCAGGACTTTGCAAGCAACAGGATGTAGTCCGGAGAACGGAATGCGTTGTGTCGCAAGTTTACAGCTTGATTGCGATATTTGCACATTTCGGTCCGACACGACCATCTTCTGCAGCTTAGAGATGTATTATCGTCGTCTTTTTCATCATCATCTATGTATTCGGTCCTGCGGCTGGTTTGCAAGCTTGGGATTATGTCTTTTCATTTCTGTCTATCATCTGCGAAAGTTTTCAGCTCACCATATTTTATCACCGTCTTGTCTTTTCATGCTTGTGTCAGACAGGTATGTGTGGTCGGTTATTGATCCAGCTTTTTGTGGGATTCTGCCCGTTGGCCCAATGCCATAAAGTGGTATCTGCAAGTGTTTGTCAGCTGTTGTTTAGCTCCGCACAGTGTTCCATATACCTGGACTCTGAGTAAGAAACACTGAGAAAGAAACACTTTACTAACATCATCAAGCGCCGGATACTTCAGAAAATGGTGTTCCAACAGTTTCATAGGGATGTGTGCACAGCCGGCACTCTGGAGTATGTTCTGGTTGGATTCTATTCAAGTAACTAAATTTGTATGTGTTGAGTGCCAAGTCGCAAAATGATGCATTGATCTATTCTTTTTTGGAGGTTAGTATTAATTTGGTATGTCCGTATGTTTGTATATTTTCTTCCAGTATTCCCCAGTCATTGATTTTCATTCAATCCAGCTGTAAATTGGTTCCTGAGGTATGAGCTGTGGAAGGTTAAAAGCAGCAAGTAAGGGAATTGGTCTCCCCACCTCACACAAGCTGCGGCTTAGTCTATGAAGAGTTATCTTCATCCCTGACGGCAGTTGGTGCCATGGAACCAATCTTTAACTGATCCATCTTGGTGACATCAATGACTTTCCTTAGCCATTTCATTTTTCATTTTTTTGCCTGTTCATTTACTTTAGTATAATGCATGTTCCCTCGTGTTGGCATTTTTCAATTACCGTTTGGAGACGGTAAGGGTTTTACCGCCTAAAAGACGGGGCCTAGTAAGGGTTTTACCGCCTAAAAGACGCGATCTAGGAAGGGTTTTACCGCCTAAAAGACGGGGCCTAGTAAGGGTTTTACCGCCTAAAAGACGGGGATTAGTAAGGGTTTTACCGCCTAAAAGACCTGGCCTAGTAAGGGTTTTACCGTCTAAAAGACGGGGCCTAGTAAGGGTTTTACCGCCTAAAAGACGGGGCCTAGTAAGGGTTTTACCGCCTAAAAGACGGGGCCTAGTAAGAATTTTACCGCCTAAAAGACGGGGCTTGTAAGGGCTTTACTGCCTAAAAGACGGGGCTTGAAAGGGTTTTACCGCCTAAAAGACGGGGCCTAGTAAAGGTTTTACCGCCTAAAAGACGGGGCCTAGTAAGGGTTTTACCGCCTAAAAGACAGGGCCTGGTAAGGGTGTTACCGCCTAAAGGACGGGGCCTAGTAAAGGTTTTACCGCCTAAAAGACGGGGCCTAGTAAGGGTTTTACCGCCTAAAAGACGGGGCTTAGTAAGGGTTTTACCGCCTAAAAGACCTGGCCTAGTAAGGGTTTTACCGCCTAAAAGACGGGCCTGGTAAGGGTTTTACCGCCTAAAAGACGGGGCCTAGTAAGGGGTTTACCGCCTAAAAGACGGGGCCTAGTAAGGGTTTTACCGCCTAAAAGACGGGGCTTAGTAAGGGTTTTACCGCCTAAAAGACCTGGCCTAGTAAGGGTTTTACCGCCTAAAAGACGGGCCTGGTAAGGGTTTTACCGCCTAAAAGACGGGGCCTAGTAAGGGGTTTACCGCCTAAAAGACGGGGCCTAGTAAGGGGTTTACCGCCTAAAAGACGGGGCCATGTCTAGGAAATAAAAGAGAACAAGGGTGATGTTTTTGAAAAAAAAAAATATAATAACTAGGAATAAATATAGAAAAATATATATATTCTTGTAGAGTGCTGTTTCTCACTATTTTCACTGTCATTTATATCACTGTTAGTATCATCTGACGCGGAAACATCCTTAAAATCCGAAATACTTGATATCTCATTTACATAATCACTTTCAAATGAGCACAATTATAAGAACGCACCAAAAACATTCAATATAATTCTCAAACGCGTGTGAAAACTTTCAGAGGGGCTAGGATTTAAATGCTAGAATGCGGGATCAAGAAGCCGAGCAGCGCATGAGCTGCAGTGGTCAGCGAACCATAGCTGACTGCTAGCGTCAGGGCCAGCGAACCAAAGCTGCAAAGACACCTCCACGCGATGATCCTGGATAACAGGCTGCAGCAGGGCAGACTGGCTAAGGAGAAGGGATCGAAGAGGGAATGCTAACCTGGTACTAAACAAATGCTTGCTGAAGTCGGATATGTTGGACCGAAAGGTGCAAATATCGCAGTCAAGCTGTAAACTACGACACAACGCATTCCTTTCTCTGGACTACATTCTGCTACTTAAGCCCTTTCAGGATTTGGTAGCGGAAGATTGAGAACGAACGAAGCCAGCCAAGCCAAATGCTAGAATGCACAATAAATGAAAGATATCATTTGATTGGCTGATACTATTTTTAGTTAGCCGTATAAAAGCGTTCTTTCTCAGGGCCGATGAATCGGCCCGCTCGTCTTTTTCGCTAACGTAAGTTGGGCCGATCATCGGTTATGTCGACCTAATAATGTTTAAGCACTGCGAAATAAAAACATACAGGCATACCCACATTCGAATGCAGCCCCATTGACCAAACACTGTCGACACGCCCCATCTTTTAAATGAGTCATCAGGCCAGTAGATATCATCTCGTTATCACAGCTGTCAAAATAAGGCGGTTTGGATTGGTCTATTATCAGGCAGTCTTTAGGCATTCTTGTTGGGGACAGGGGTAAAACAATACGCGTTGTAACGTAATACGTAGGCTAGCTAGCTAGACTGTCGGAATCGTGCTTACGTCAGCACAAAAAGGTTAATCAAATACGAGGATTGGAAGATGATGACACATTCTCATAGGGAGACGGGTGATAACTCCATCTGCCTGATATCTTGTCTCATGTTTGTGATGGATACTTCCTGGACTTGAAATCTTGTCTAATTTTTTGTAGTGGAAATCTTCATCCTTGTGATATCTTGTTTCATATTTGTGATGGAAAGCTCTCTCCCCCCTCCTAATTTGCTATAATTGATGTCAGTGATAGACATCTCCCGCCATCTATCATCTCATGTTTATTATGGGCAGCGCCCCCCCCCCCCCCCCCGAGGAACCTACCTCCTACCAGGCGCGTCAGCAGGGTTGCGGATTGCTGAAAGGCCTCCTAATTTGGAGGTTAGCTGCGAATAAATAAGCAGCAGTGGACCAAAACGAGTCGGCAGGCATGGAGGCTGTAAGGAGGCAGCCCCTCCACCATGCAAAGACAAAACAGGCTAATCACCTGTTTGTCTTAAAAAACGATAACAAGTCAAAACATAGAGAAAACCGGACTGATCTCAACGGCGACGAACAGGCGAGAAAAAAGGAGCACGATTTACGGAAAATGGAATGTACGAATTATAAACGGAAAAGAACATGAACTAAAAGAGGAGATGAAGAGAGCAATATTGACAGTCCTGGCACTTACAGAAACAAAGAAAAAGGGACAGGGCGTTCTGGACCATGATGGCAACATGTTATACTACAGCGGAGTTCCCATGAGTGAACGAGCCAGGGCAGGGGTTGGTTGTATGCTGAATAGTAACAACAAAGCAAACATTAAAGGATGGAAGTTCATTTCAGAACGACTGTTGTTTCTAAGTCTACAAGAGGAGAATAGCCAAATGGATATCGTCACTGTGTATGCACCAAACGAAGATGAGAGCACTGACATAAAAGATGAATTTTATGAGCTCCTTCAAAGGACCATTGACGATTGCCATAATGAAATACTTCTCCTTGGAGACTTCAACGCAAGAGTTGGAGACTATTCTAGATGGGATGCAGTGATCGGTAGGTATGGAGAAGATGTCTTAAATGACAATGGAAAACGACTGCTGAGATTCTGCAGAGAACAAAACTTTGTCAATACAAATACAAGGTTTCCACACAAGCGTACCCATGCCTACACAAGGTGTAAGCCGGCAAGAAAGGAATGATCCATAATTGATTATGCAATAGTGAGGAAAACTGATTTCAAGCATGTAAAGGATGCTAGAGTGTTCAGAGGACCAGAGATAGGAAGCGACCACTACCTAGTTAAAATAAAGAGAGAAATTGAAAAACACTATCCAGTCAGGCAACACCCATCAGCAAGCATGAAACATAATACACGAGGAGAAAATAAAATTAAGGCTTACAAACTACGAGAACCAGAGGTTAAGAGGAGATACCAAGGGCTCATAACAACAGCAATAGAGGAATCTGAAGAAGATATGGAAATGCTCTGGGTAAAATTCAAAGACATCCTCATAGAGGCTGCAGCAGAGGCATGCGGTCAAACCAAAGAAGGGTGGAAGAGAAAGAGTACACCATGGTGGACAGAAGAAGTGAAAAGAATAATACGAGAAAAGAAAAAGGCATGGAAGCAATACCTATGGGTTAGGAATACAGAAGAACAAACAAAGAAATATAAAGAATATGTAAATTTTAGAACAGAAGCAAAGAAGACTGTACTCAAGGCCAAACAGAAATCCTGGGAAGAATTTGGAGAGAAACTGGAAAATAATGCTGGAGAAAACCAGAAACTGTTCTACAGGACCTTAAAGAACATGAGGAAGGAAAAGGAATGCCCCCTGAAATTTGTTAAAGATAAACAAGGTGCGCTGTTGACTGCCCCAGAAGAGGTAATGAACAGATGGAAAGAATATTTCTCAGATCTCCTTGGAGTGGAGGAAAACCAAGCTCTGGAAGTAACAGTCCCAATTCAAGAAGAGGGAGCCATGGAGGGAAACGATAATATCACAATGGAAGAACTAAAGGTAGCATTGGAGAAAGTTAAGATTGGTAAAGCAGCAGGACATGATGGTATAACACCATAAATGGTTAAATACATGGGAACGGCAGAAGAGATACTATTCATGAAGATTCTCAAGGCAGCTTGGCGCCACAAGAAGATACCAAGAGACTGGGAGGTTGCAATAATAATACCAATATTTAAAAAGGGCGACAATCGACAATGTGAAAATCACAGAGGTATTTCTCTTCTTAGTGTCCCCGGGAAAGTCTGCTCTAGGATTCAAGAACGGCGATTAAGAGACCTAGCAGAGCCAAATATGGATGAAACTCAATGTGGGTTTAGGGCAAACAGAAGTACTCAAGACCTTATCTTTACACTCAGACAGCTAAGTAAAAAGGCTCTTGAATATGATAAAGAGATGTATCTCTGCTTTTTGGATTTGGAGAAAGCATTTGATAAAGTTCCTTGGGACAAACTCTGGGAGTGCTTGACAAGGAAGAACATCCCAGGACCCCTGATCGCTGCCATACATAGTTTCTATAAAACATGCAGAAATTATGCGCGGACATCAAATCAAAAGTCAGGAGAGTTCAAGACCACTAGCAGAGTAAGACAGGGGGACATTCTATCACCGTACCTTTTTATACTCCTTATGGATGAAGTCATCAAAGCCTGGAAGGAACGGACAAAAAAAGTATGAAGTAGGGTACTGGAAGATGAGACCAAGTTACATATCGGAACTAGCATTTGCAGATGATATGGCCCTGATCACGAAAACCGAAGCACATCTCCAGATCAACTTGCAGGTCTGGGAAGAAGAGTTGAAGAAGAGAGGAATGCACATCAGCAACTCCAAAACAAAAATCATGGTGATCGCCAGAGATGAAAAGAGACATCAGATAACCCTGGGAACACGAGCACTGGAGCAGGTCAGCAACTTTAAATATCTAGGAGTGGTAATAGACAGCAGGGGAGGAATCAAAGAGGAGTTAACTGCACGAAGGGCAGCAGCAGGTAGACGTTTCCATGCAATAAACAGAGGTTTCCTCAGTAGAAGAGAAATAAGCAGAAAAACAAAGATGGATGTAAACCGCTCGACCTATGTGCCTGTCCTGACATATGGATGTGAGTCGGGGGGCCAATGACTACAGCCCAAGAAAGGCAACTACAAACTTCAGAAATGAGGTACCTAAGAAAGGCGGTTCAGGTGACGGAAAGGGGCAAGATCCGTAACAAGCTCCCCCCTCCCATTTGCTATAATTGATGTCAGTGATAATCTCCCTCCATCTATCATCTCATGTTTATGGTGGATGTTTCCATCTGTCTGGAATCTAGTCTCATGTTAGCTCCATACAAACAATGGAACCTCCAATTCAGGTTATATCTTCTTCTTCGTCTTTCGTTCTCAATCTCCCGCTACCAAGCCCTGAACGCTCTCACTCCCCCTACCAAGCCCTGAAAAGGGCTTTGCAAGTCATAGGATGTTGTCTGGAGAGCGCAACAAGCTGTGTCCTAGTTTACAGATTGGCTGTGATATTTGTACTTTTTGGTCCGACACATCCGACTTCAGCATGGCATTTGTGGGTACCGGTTTAGCCTTCGCTCTACGACCCCTTCTCTTTAGCCAGTCTGCTCTGTTGCAACCTTTTTTCCAGGATCACCGCGTGGAGATGTAGAAGGGTCTTGACAACTCTGGGTCGCTGGCCAGGACGCTACCAGTCAGCTTTGTGTCGCTGATCATGACAGCTCATGACCTGCTCAGTATATCGATCCCTTTCAGCTTACATGAAATCAGTAACACAACCATAACATGCCATTGTGATGCAGTAATTAATTTTTAAAACACTCACTGGGTTAATGGGAAAAATAAGTGAAATTTAAAAAAAAAGTTGATTAAAGTAATGTTTAATCACAATTTTTAAATGGGTATGGTCAGATATCGCACCATCTGGGGTAGTTGTCTCGCCGCGGCGACTCAATTTCAACCAGTGTTCGTAAAGCGATCTCAGTCCCGCCAGGCGGAGCGATAGCGCGGGCTTGCGGAAAACGCTCGCCTGCCTTTCCCCGTAGTGCGAATTGGGTGCGGTTTGTGGTAGTGGCTCCTCCACCGAGGTGCGCTAGTCTGGTCCGTATCAGGAAACGTGGTCCGTCCGTGGTGATTTATCTAAGGCTTATAGCAGAGCTCGACAGTACGTCTCGCTGGTGGTCCGACTCTCGCAAAGAGCTTGTGACCGGCAAATGGAAAGCAGGAATCGTTGCCTCGCGAGGCCCTGCGTTCTCCCTACGGAGAAGGGCAGGCCGGCAGGCCAAATTGTGTCTCTAGTCCCAGTGAAATTCGTCGCCGAGGTCGTTGGGATCCGTTCTGCACAGAGCGCTGCCATCCCTCCTCGAGCGAGCCCGGTCGGTCGGTCGTCTGGTGCGTGTGGGAGGCCCCTGTCAGGCGGTCCTAGGTCGACGGAGTGAGGGACGGGTGGAACAACCCTCCGTCCGTCCCGTCAGTCGGTCCCTGCGGCCGTCCCAGTGAGGCTTTTTACAAAAACACACCCTTCCTCCGCCGACCGGTGTGTGCTGAACGTACGTCTCCGACAGATATCTGGTTGATCCTGCCAGTAGTCATATGCTTGTCTCAAAGATTAAGCCATGCATGTCTAAGTTCACACTGTCTCACGGTGAAACCGCGAATGGCTCATTAAATCAGTCGAGGTTCCTTAGATGACACGATCCTACTTGGATAACTGTGGCAATTCTAGAGCTAATACATGCTTACCAAGCTCCGACCCTCGCGGAAAGAGCGCTTTTATTAGTTCAAAACCAATCGTCGTTTCCCCTCGCGGGGTTGCGGCGTCCCCACTGGTGACTCTGGATAACTTTGTGCTGATCGCATGGCCTCATGTGCCGGCGACGCATCTTTCAAATGTCTGCCCTATCAAATGTCGATGGTACGTGACATGCCTACCATGTTTGTAACGGGTAACGGGGAATCAGGGTTCGATTCCGGAGAGGGAGCATGAGAAACGGCTACCACATCCAAGGAAGGCAGCAGGCGCGCAACTTACCCACTCCCGGCACGGGGAGGTAGTGACGAAAAATAACAATACGGGACTCTTTCGAGGCCCCGTAATTGGAATGAGTACACTTTAAACCCTTTAACGAGGATCTATTGGAGGGCAAGTCTGGTGCCAGCAGCCGCGGTAATTCCAGCTCCAATAGCGTATATTAAAGTTGTTGCAGTTAAAAAGCTCGTAGTTGGATCTCAGGCGCAGGCGGGCGGTCCGGCTCGCGCCGGTTCACTGCCCGTTGTCTCCTGCCCTACCGTCTGCCGGCTCTCTCCCACGGGTGCTCTTCGCTGAGCGTCCTGGGTGGCCGGCGCGTTTACTTTGAAAAAATTAGAGTGTTCAAAGCAGGCCTCGGCTGCCTGAATAATGGTGCATGGAATAATGGAATAGGACCTCGGTTCTATTTTGTTGGTTTTCGGAACTGGAGGTAATGATTAACAGGGACAAACGGGGGCATTCGTATTGCGGCGTTAGAGGTGAAATTCTTGGATCGCCGCAAGACGAGCTACTGCGAAAGCATTTGTCAAGAATGTTTTCATTAATCAAGAACGAAAGTCAGAGGCGCGAAGACGATCAGATACCGTCGTAGTTCTGACCATAAACGATGCCGACTAGCAATCCGCAGGAGTTGCTTCGATGACTCTGCGGGTAGCTTCCGGGAAACCAAAGTGTTTGGGTTGCGGGGGAAGTATGGTTGCAAAGCTGAAACTTAAAGGAATTGACGGAAGGGCACCACCAGGAGTGGAGCCTGCGGCTTAATTTGACTCAACACGGCCAACACTGAAATGATTGACATGCCGAGACCACTCTTCTGGGGTCTAATATTGAACTGGTGCTGGACTTAGACCCCCAGAATTCTGGGGTTATGCCCCCTGTGGCCCGGTTTTGTCTGCATCCAGTGTTTGATAAAGGAATTGACGGAAGAGCACTATCAGGAGTGGAGCCTAAGACCTAAGTTAATTTAACACGCCAATACTGCAGAATGACTACCAAAAGTACACCTTCGTGGGGTCTAATAGAGAACATGTGCTGGAATTAGACCCTCGAAAATCTGGGACTACCCCCTAAGAAACTTGATTGTCTCGCTAAGGGAATTGACGGAAGGGCACCACCAGGTGTGGAACCTGCGGCTTAATTTGACTGAACACGCCAATACTGTAGAACAACTGACAAATCGAGAGCACTGCCGTTTGGGTCTAATAATGAACGTACGCTGGTATTAGACTCACGGATGACAAGTCAGCTCTCAAACACTCAAATGAAAGAACGCTACGGATATCGTGTTTAACTCCGCAGAAACCGCAGATTTCAAATACCTGGTCATTGACAAACAAAAGCCCTCAATAAATTCGTCTGACCAAATAGTGAACGGGTGCTGGAAATAGATCATTTGAAGACAGGTCAGTTTTACCCTACAAATGACAGGGCGTTGCTACGGAAAACCAGCTCAAATCGAGAGGAGCCGCAGACACTTTGGTTCACGTACCAGGCTGATAAGCCAAGGGCGCGAGGCTACCATGTGAGGGATTACGGCCGAACCCTTGTAAGCCGCAATCCCGCCCAAAATCTCAGCACCACTGCAATGGGAGGCTCCTACATGCTCGGGACCTGGGGCTTACGCCCCAGCCCTATCAGGTAGAGCCACAGTAAGAGGTTCTTGCCGTCCGCCAATCAAAGCGGGCGGACAACTGCTTGATACTCACCCTATACGGCGTTGGGGTGCGAAAACACCAACCAAAGACTTAGTACCTGGTCGGGGTGTCGAAAACAGCAGAGCAGCCACCTCACTGTGAACTGTCAAGACTCAACCACTGACCATGAGAGTTGTCTGCACATCAGGCGAACAGCATCTCTGTGACATTACCAGGCTTGTCCCCTGGCTAAATGCACTCCGGCTACGATATCTACCTCTGTACGTTATCAGCCATATAACTATCATACTGGACGCAGAAGAGATGCAGACCAGCGGACATTGCACACCTGCCCCACTGTGTCAACACCCCAGGTGGCGGGGAATGCTAGGCGTACCATCCCTGCATAGAAGCCAAGAAAATAAAGGGAAAAAGAGATACCCCACTCACATGCAAATGCTACGTTTCTGGCAGGACGTGACGATCCTGGGATACAGACACACTGGACTGCCTCTCTTCCGGGTAAACCAGTCCATCTCATATATCATCACATATCATCATTGCACCCTATAGACACGAGTAGTGAAGACTCGATAGTCTGGTAAGACAACTTCCATAAGAGAGAAAACTCTGATCGTAAACAACTGCTGCCTTGCAGATAGGCTGGGGACAGCCAAAGGCTAAGGAGGGCATCCCTACAGAAACGCCTGTTGAAATCGGATGCACGGGGCCGCAAGCCTAACAAAACAGTGCAACGTAAATCACAGTATGATGGCAGTACAACCTATTAGAAAAACGTATGGCGCTCATCCTGAGGAGACCCGCCAGGCAGCGATAGCGCCGGGCCTCACGCCTCGAAGGGGCCCACCCTTGACTACTGGTGGTCACCCACCCATGTGTCGTGGAGTCAAGGCACATGGCTATGGGGCAACGTCTATTGGCCAAAACCTCAAGACCCTCAAAATACTACAGTGGAATGCGGAGGGAGTCATTAACAAAAAACTTTCCCTAACACACCACCTGCATGAAGGTAAGATTGACGTGGCATGTATCCAGGAAACGCACCTCAACAATAACCATAAATTCTCAATCAGAGGATATCAGACCTTCCGTCTAGACAGAGAAGGCCACAAAGGAGGGGTCCTGATACTGACCAGAAACAGCATACCGAGTAGCGCGGTACCTGTCAATCACACCGGACAAGCAGAAATTGTAGGAGTTGACATAATGGCAAAAGAGACGAAGCTCCGCATTTTCAATCTGTACGGACCACCAAACAGAGACCTATCGCTCTCGAGTATGGAGGTCAGAGACTCCAACTGCATAGTAGTTGGAGATTTCAACAGCCACTCGGAGAGATGGGGATACTCTGACACAGACGGTAGAGGTGACGAAGTGGAAGATTGGGAGATAGATGCAAATCTCTCCCTAATCAATAGGCCGGAGGATAGCCCTAGCTTCTATTCAAGAACATGGCATACCACCTCGACTCCAGATTTGGCCTTCTCCACACAGGACATACACTATAAAATAGACCGCCAGGTGCTAAACCAACTGGCAGGTAGCGACCACAGGCCGATCAGGCTAACCATTGACATGGAAGTAGGCACACAGGAAACAAAACCGCTCCCACGTTGGAATTACAAACGAGCCGACTGGGACAGATTTGCAATCCTGACAGATGGGCTGTGTGAAACCATCAACACACGAAACACCAAAATGAAGCCCATGGTGGAGAGCCTAAGCAAGGCAATAATGCAAGCCGCCACTGTAACCATCCCAAGAGGAGCTAGGAAAAACTATAAGCCCTACTGGAATGATGAGTTACAGAAAGTGGAAGATGCAGTAACAAATGCTAGGAACATGGCAGAACGAGAAAAATCCATGGAGGCAAACATCGCCCTCAAAGCCGCCGCGGCGAAGTACAAACACACTCTCAAGCAAACAGCAAGAGAAAGTTGGAAAAATAAAACGGAAAGTCTGAACCTGGACAAAGAAGGGAACAAGCTATGGAAGCTAGTCAGAGCCATGAATGACGAAACCCCGTCAAATAAACAAATTACTATCAAGCAGGGCGAGAACTTGATCACAGGTAAGAAAGCCGCAAACGCCTTTGTCGATCACTATGCCAGAGCAAACCACATCGAGGTCCCTGCAGATAGGCATACAGACATTAGCGAAGAGCTAAAGGGACACGAAAACATAAATACGGCTCATGAAGAGCACATGATGGCCAAACTAACAATGCGCGAAATGGAAGAGGCTATGAGAACACTAAAGAAAAGGAAATCTCCCGGAAAAGACGGGATAACAAACGAAATGCTGATGGGGCTGGGCCAAACAGCGAAGAAGAAACTACTATCAGTCCTGAACCAAAGCTGGAAAAGGGGTATTGTACCCCAGGCATGGAAAGATGCAATACTGGTACCAGTACCAAAAACAGGGAAGGACAAAACAGATCCAAATGGATACAGGCCCATTAGCCTACTGAGCTGTGTCGGCAAGCTGATGGAACGGATGATAAACACCAGACTGATGTGGCATCTGGAAGAAAAACGAATACTAATTCCACAGCAAGCCGGCTTCAGACAGCACAGATCCACTGAGGACCAGGTCATCCTCATAGCCCAGGAGATAGAAGATGCCTACCAGGCACAGAAACACACAGTAGCTGTTTGGGTGGATCTGGAAAAGGCATTTGACAAAGTCTGGAAGGATGGACTTAGAGTCAAGCTAAGAAGAAGTGATGTCTGTGGGAAGATGTACAAGTGGATCAACCACTACCTCAAACAAAGAACGGCCAGAGTCCAAGTACAAGGGCAGATGAGCAAAAAGGTGACACTTGAGCAGGGAGTACCCCAAGGGGGAGTATTGTCACCCACACTCTTCCTGGTATATATAAACGATATTACAGAGAATATACCAAGAAGAGTCCATAGCTCAATGTTTGCAGACGATCTG
Organism: Ariolimax columbianus; assembly: GCA_036924085.1. Classification (NCBI taxonomy): domain Eukaryota; kingdom Metazoa; phylum Mollusca; class Gastropoda; order Stylommatophora; family Arionidae; genus Ariolimax; species Ariolimax columbianus. The sequence goes on from JAVGWX010000002.1 coordinate 102,880,671, forward strand.
GCTATGTGGACCTCTGAAAAGAATCTCACCATAGCAAGAAATCGGATGCAGACGGCCCTAACATCGCTGGAAGAGTGGGCGAACTCATGGCTGGTCAAAATAAACGAGGAGAAAACCACGTGCACAATATTCTCGCTCTCATTAAAACCCCAAAGTACCAAATTAAGTCTGAATGGCAAAATCCTGCAGCCAAACGACAACCCAACCTATCTGGGAGTCACATTTGATCGGCGCATGACATGGAAAAGTCAGATTGAGAGAAACCGAATGAAAGCCAGAGAAAGAATGGCGATCATGAGGAAACTTGCTGGCACAAGCTGGGGAGCAGACGAAGGCATACTAAAGAAACTGTACACTGGAAGAGTGAGACCAGTTCTCGAGTATGGCATTGCGGCATGGACAACCGCAGCGAAGGCGAACTTCGATAAAGTTAACAAACTTCAAAACCAAGCCATGAGAATTATAACAGGTGGCATGAAGTCAACGCCAATTGTAGAACTTGAAAAGATTACAAAATTGCAATCCATGACCGATAGAAGAGACTGCAGAGCCCAGCTGCAGTCAGAGAAACTCAGAAGACTGACGGACCATCCAATGCACCAGAGACTAAACAATTTGGGAAATGGGAAACTAAAGCGGAGAAACTTTGCAGAAATAGCCAAAGCAAAGATGCACGAAGATCCCATAAACGCACTAACAACACCAAAACCCATCACTACTGTACGAAAACCTACTTGGAGGCAGGATATATTTCCAGAGGTGGTAGAAAATATACCAGGTATTGCAAACAAAAACTGCCAGAGTGAAAAAGAAAGGAGAGACACTACCCTAAGCTTCATAACGAAAAGCTACCCAAGCATGGACTGGACCCATGCATACACCGACGGTTCTGTAACAAACTCTACACAGAACGGAGGGGCAGGAGCATTCCTGAACCTACCAAATGGCAGAAAAATAACACTGTCATTCGCTACTGGTAAGTACACAAGCAATTTCAGAGCAGAGGCAGAGGCACTGAGGGCGGCAGTGGAAGAAATGGTAACACACAGTGAAAATGAGAGCCATATAGTCCTGCTGACAGATGCTCTCGCCGTAGTCACAGCGCTAAAAAGCCAGAAAAACACTGAGCTTAATGACTTAAGAGCAGCACTCTGCAAACTGTGCCAGCAGTCCGCACCAAAAAGGGTAGTGGTACAGTGGGTTCCGTCACACTGCAACATCCAAGGCAACGAGGAGGCAGACAGACTGGCAAAAGAAGGTGCAAGGCTACCACAAACAGATACCAGTATGACGTACGAAGAGTCAAAACGGCTTATCAAAGCCAGATACATGACCAAATGGGAAACCGAACATACTGGTTACACCAAAAACGATGCCTATTACCAGTTGAACCGAAGAGAGCAGGTCGTTGTCTTCAGACTTCGCACTGGCCACAACAGACTGAGGTACCACCTATTCAACAAATTGAAGATAGGGTGTACCGACGAATGCCCGTGCGGTACTGGTAAAATGACCACTGAACATCTGCTGCAGAACTGCCCGACATACGAGGATCAGAGAGAGCAGATGTGGCCATTGCCAGTGGAACTGCAAGACAAGCTCTATGGTAGTGGCGAGAGTCTCAGGATGACCGCCGCTTTTTTCGAGAAAATAATGGTTACTGTCTGACTGTGTACGCAGAAGAAGAAGAAGAAGATATCGCACCGAGACGAGGACACAAGCAAAACATTACGATCAAAAGGCCTTCATAAGGGACAACAAATAACAACAATGCTGAACTAGCTGGGTTAATGGCATCCTTCAGCTTGAAAGCAACTCAGAAGTTCAGTGATGTCCAAAGAGAAGTCGCTTGTATCAGCGCGTAAACAGTCTTGCAGGTATGAATCAGTAAATCGTGTCCGTGCTTTGTTCTTGATGTATTTCATCAGTGAGAAAGTTGTACCGCACAGGTAGTTCGTCTTGAACATAGCCTTACATTTGAGAGAAACACTCTGCAGTATTTGGAACCTTCTTGTACATTCTACTCCCCAAAAGGTTATGAATTTCGTCTTTTCAAAAAAATATTTCAGCGCTAAAGAGGATTGAAAATATATCAATTCAAGTACCCATGATGCAACACAACGCTGACCCTGACCAAAATCGGGGAAACCCCCGAATCAAGTCAGCAACGCGAAATATTTTAGAACATACAGCGGTAATTACGTTTACTGGCAGCAAACGGGCAACTTTCAGGTCGCCTAAAATATAATGGATGGATAACATTATTTGTTTGAGTTGGCAAAACGAAGTTTGAATTGCTCGCGAGCATCTTGTTACTTACCTGAAACGAGCACCAAATGCTATTAAAGGAACACAGTAGTGCTCGCGAGCACCAGGTTGAGAACGCCTGCTGTAGAACAATACAAAGAGATAAAATAATAAAAATAGGTAGAATGATACAGAAAGGACACATCACGAGGAATGAGATTAATAACATGAACAAGAAAAAGATGAAAAATGTAATCTTGACATTTCCATCATTCCTGCCACAGACCTCAATGATAAACTATTTCCAGTGGAAGGTTGGAGTGCTTCTATTTTTAGAATCAAACATGTACCAGTTTTACTTGGCGTGAGTCCAGACACCGTGTCACATGATACCACAGCTGGTGTTTATTAAGTCTTCGTGGTCTTATTTTCAGGTAGGGGTTGGAAATAAAACATGTTGGAAACAGTGGTGCTCTGTGCATACGGAGACCGTTAATCAGCCAATGACAACCCTCATTCGCTTCAAACAGCAAGAGATTAATTATATATTCATCGGTAGCCAGACCATTGTAGTGATAATGTGAATAATTAAGTCTGGCAGTTATAGTTTCTCGATCGTGAAGCCACAGGGCTACAGGGTGGGGGAGGAAAGAATATGGCCACCAAGTCGTAAAGGCCGCAGGAATTCCACTTATTGAACCAAAAACCTCATTAAGTTAGGATAATGACTCAGGGGCAGAAAGGTAAAGTTAATAGTACAAGCACTGCATAAAGTCGTTACTAGATTAGATGCCGCAGAAAGTCGAGTTAATGGATTAGATGCCGCATAAAGTCGAGTTAGTGGATTAGATGACATACAAAGTAGAGTTAGTGGATTAGATGACATACAAAGTAGAGTTAATGGATTAGATGCCGCAGACAGTCGAGTTAATGGATTATATGATGCATAAAGTCGAGTTAATGGATTAGATGCCGCAGGAAGTCGAGTTAATGGATTAGATGCCGCAGAAAGTCGAGTTAATGGATTAGATGCCGCAGAAAGTCGAGTTAATGGATTATATGATGCATAAAGTCGAGTTAATGGATTAGCTTCCGCATAAAGTCGAGTTAACGGATTAGGTGCCGCATAAAGTTGAGTTAATGGATTAGGTGCCGCATAAAGTCGAGTTAACGGATTAGGTGCCGCATAAAGTCGAGTTAACGGATTAGGTGCCGCATAAAGTCGAGTTAATGAACCAAGAGCTGCATTATGTCAAGTTAATGGTTTGTTTAAGTCCGAAGGAATTCAAGTTAATGGATTAGGTGCCGCATAAAGTCAAGTCAATGGGTTAGATGAAGCAGGAATTCAAGTTAATGGACAAAGAACTGCTTTAAGTCAAGTTAATTGATTAAGTGCAGCAGGAATTCAAGTTAAGAGACCATATTCCTCATTAAGTCAAGTTAGTGAATCAGGGCAGCTTGAAGTCAAGTAAATAGAGCAAGGGCCACATAAAGTCAAGTTAATTTATCGACTGGCGTATACAGTCAAGTTAATGGATTAGGGGCCGAATGAAGTCACATTAATGGAACACGGGAATCGTTAACTCACGTTATAGAAGTACATGTTACATGAGGTCACGTAAGTCATGCAAAGACCTCATGGGGTCAACTTAATTAATCAATGACCGCATGAAGCCAATTTAAGGGACCAAGTGCTGCATTAGGTTAAGTTAATGAACCAGTGGGCCACATAATGGCACTTTAATGATAGAAAAGCTGAATTATGTTAAGTTAATAAATCAGGGAGTAGAGCACCCACATTCAAGTTAATGAACCAGAGGCTGCATGAAAGCACATTAATGGATCAGGTATAACATTAAATCAAGCTAATTTACAAAGGCTGGCATAAAAGGCATTCGTTGGTGCAAGGGTTACATGAAGTCTAGTTATTGTACCAAGTGTTACATGAAGTCAAGTTATTGTACCAAGGGTTACATGAAGTCTAGTTATTGTACCAAGTGTTACATGAAGTCAAGTTATTGTACCAAGGGTTACATGAAGTCTAGTTATTGTACCAAGTGTTACATGAAGTCTAGTAATTGTACGAAGGGTTACGTGAAGTCTAGTTATTGTACCAAGTGTTACATGAAGTCTAGTTATTGTACCAAGTGTTACATGAAGTCTAGTTATTGTACCAAATGTTACATGAAGTCTAGTTATTGTACCAAATGTTACATGAAGTCTAGTTATTGTACCAAGTGTTACATGAAGTCAAGTTATTGTACCAAGTGTTACACGAAGGCTAGTTACTGTACCAAGGATTACATGAAGTCTAGTTATTGTATCAAATGTTACATGAAGTCTAGTTATTGTGCCAAGTGTTACATGAAGTCAAGTTATTGTAACAAGTGTTACATGAAGTCTAGTTATTGTACCTAGTGTTACGTGAAGTCAAGTTATTGTACCAAGTGTTACATGAATTCAAGTTATTGTACCAAGTGTTATATGAAGTCTAGTTATTGTACCAAGTGTTACATGAAGTCAAGTTATTGTACCAAATGTTACATGAAGTCTAGTTATTGTACCAAGTGTTACATGAAGTAAAGTTATTGTACCAAGGGCTACATGAAGTCTAGTTATTGTACCAAGTGTTACATGAAGTCTAGTTATTGTACCAAGAGTTACATGAAGTCAAGTTATTGTACCAAGGGCTAAATGAAGTCTAGTTATTGTACCAATGGTTACATGAAGTCTAGTTATTGTACCGTTACATGAAGTCAAGTTATTGTACCAAGTGTTACACGAAGTCTAGTTATTGTACCAAGTGTTACATGAAGTCAAGTTATTGTACCAAGGACCTCTTGAGGTGAAGTTAAGGGCAGCATGAAGCCAGGTTCGAATATCATGGGCCGCATGGACTACTTAATGAACCAGAAGTCACGTGAAGCCATTTTAATGTTCTAAGAGACACATGACGTCAAGTTAATGAGCAAAGTACCGTATGAAATTAAGTTTACCGACGCAGGGACTATTGAAATCAAGATATAAATAAACGGTCGCATAAGGCCCACGGTTGGCCAAAGCTTTTCGTCTTGTCCCACGGACATCTGTCCATTTCTTTCCCACAGATCTGTATGTTACTTCATCATACCACTTTATCCCTTCTGTTCTGCGCGGGCATCCAGGTTTGGACCATTTTTAGTTGTACTTTTCTTTGTTCCCCGCGTCACAGACTTAACATTGGAGTTAACAATATGGACATATTTCTTTCGATTTACTAAAGCAACCTAATTCCCACTTGCCTGAATACAATCTTACTTTGATATCTGTATCAGTACCTTCGACCTTGTCTATAACAAGAATATGAATGAATCTACGTCTTGCAGTACCGTGTCTCCCAGTACAGATTGATTATCGACAGGTGCTTTTATTCTCATAATCAGTGTTTTTGCCTCTGTGTACATTCAGACCTAATTTCAGCGACCGTTCAGTAAGTTTATCTATTTTATTTTCCGTGTGGTTGTGGTTTTAATCTTCTGACCTACTAATGCTGGGGTTAATGGTAATGGAAGTGCTGATAGCAGAAATATAGGTCTTTGGCCTTCAGGGACTTGTGGGAGTCTACTGTCCTGGTCATGCTGGGGTTCATGGCAATGTAACATCTGATAGCAGACATGAAGGTATCACGTCTTCGTGGGCGTGTGTGGGTCTACTGTCCTGGTCCTGATGGGGTTGATGTCAATGTAACATCTGTCAATGTAACATCTGTCATTGTAACATCTGTCAATGAAACATCTGTCAATGTAACATCTGTCAATGTAACATCTGTCATTGTAACATCTGGCAATGTAACATCTGTCATTGTAACATCTGTCATTGTAACGCCTTCATGGGAGTGTGTAGATCGGGATTTACTGTCTTGGTGATGCCAGTGTTCGTGGCAAATATAGAGCTAATATCCTTCACTGCATGGAGGACTTCATATATATTGACGTTCTGACGAAGAATTCACTTATCTCGGCAGCATGATATACTCCGATGGGCGTAACGGTCCTGATATGTCACGACGGATCGATCTAGCTTTCGTCTGCTGTGCACGACCTCTGACGTTGTATGGACTAACGGCAAGATTCCTCTTATAACAAAAATCAGTCATGCGTGGTCCACAGTCCTGCTTTAAGGGTCCAAAACCTGGACATTACTGAACCATGACATGTCGAGACTGGAGGCCTTCTATATGCGCAACCAGCTGCGTATTTTTGGGCATCCGATGGCATTGCTACATGGGCAATCTGGAGATCTCTGCTGAAACAGGCCTCGGAAACACTTGACCGTCGCCGTTTCTTTGTTGGGTCATACCATACGGCTAGACCAGGGAACACCAGCCTACAAGATACTTCACAGGTCGCTCCTTGCCAGAAGACTTCCTCTGCCCGACTGGAGACACATAAGAGACCGTTCCCGCACAGTATTGCTCCGGCAGATAGCAGCATCCCCGTCTGACCTGAATGAGGTATGGAGCAGCAGTGCGATGTGGCCGATCAACGCAACGGGCCACAGGCGCCTAAGCGAACTTTGACTGATTTCTATGCTGCCACTGCAACAAATGGACTGGCAGTCCTGCAGAGTTTTCAATTCAGCCGCAGAAGGGCACACGGAACATAACTATGTACAACCAGCATGCTGATGGAACCATTCGATTTCAATATGTCATCATCATCATGTAGCATGTCATTTATAGAATGTCGCTCCCATCACAGCCTGCCTGAAAGAAACTCTTTCTCTTGCCAAAACTCCAGCCTCCGTCACAGTCATACCCAGGCATTCATGGATGTCTTGGTATCATCGTCTTCTTGGTCCACCTCTTCCTCTTTTTCCTGGCACCATACCTTCCATCACCGTTCTCTCAAGACCGTTGTGTCCCTGGATGTGACCAAAGTATTTACATTTTCTGGCCATAATGGAATTGATAAATTAGTTCTCATCTATGATCAACTCTTGCCGAATGTCTACATTTGTCTTTTTCTCCGTCCAGTGCATTCTGAGCATCTTTCTGTAACATTTTGACTCGAAGGATTCGATTTTTTTTCAAGAAGTTTTAGTAATCGTCCACGATTCGAAGCCATAAGCTGCCACAGGAAAAACACAGGCTCTCAACCTTTACTTTTGTCGTTTTGTTCTTTAATATGTGCTTAGCGATAATGAGAACCTATGAGTTTTCTCAGAGTGCAGTAACGTCAATTCTTAACAGAACTGTTGCACACACTGGTACCCAATCCTGTAGCGTATCGTATCCCACGTGACCATGTCACCAAAACGTCACTGACGCACGTGGGCCACGTGTCGCTATTCCTGAACTACTAAGGAAATTGGGGAAAGTTCAAGCTGTAGCGGAGGATAGATGTGATGTGACTGTCTCAAAGGATAGTCATTTTGTACTGGGAAAAACATATTTTATTCAGAAAAGACTGAAGTATTTTTTTTGTTTTTGCGTTCGCCTTATTTCTCTATTCCCCAAGGCGGTGTGCGTTGCACTGTGGTTTTTATTTTGCGCCTGTCGGCCCAGTGCATCCGACTTCAGCACGCATTTTATGTAAGGGTCTGCTTCCTCCTGCATTTTGTAAGGGTTTGCTTCCCCGGGGTAACGGCTGGTGCTGTGATGGGGATCGAACCCAGCACCTTCGGGTCGTGAGCCGTGCCACTTAACCACTAGGCCACGCCGTCCCCCGCTGAAGTATTTAAAAACAATACACAAATGAAAGAAAGCTCTAGAAACAATAGTCCAATAGAAGAAAGCTGTAGACACTATTGTATTGGAAGTAAGCAGTAGAAACTATTGTAAGGGAAGAAAGCTCTAGAAACTATTGTGATGGAAGAAAGCTCTAGAAACTATTGTAAGGGAAGAAAGCTCTAGAAACTATTGTAAGGGAAGAAAGCTCTAGAAACTATTGTGATGAGAGAAAGCTCTAAAATCAGTTCTACGCAGATTGCATGAACTAATGAAAAACGGATTTTCTTGGTTATTATAAGAATAATAATTCTGATTTTTAACAGTAGAGAGAGAGAGAGAGAGAGAGAGAGAGAGAGAGAGAGAGACAGAGAGACAGAGAGACAGAGAGAGAGAGAGAGAGAATAAGTGAATTGGTGAGGGAAAGTGAGAGAAAAAGAGATAGGAGATAGAAGCAGCCAGAAAGAGAGAAAAGAGTGATATTTAGAGGGAGGCAGAAAGATCAAGAAGTATAGAGTGATAGGGAGAGAGAGAGAGAGAGAGAGAGATTTTGATTCTAATCAAGGCCGGAAACTATTCAATCCTCGCCAACGGGTGACCGGCCTGACCTTTAGACGGTTCCTTTGACCTTTTCTGTTCAACCCTTCGTCCCCCACCCCCCACACTCCACACCTCCCCTCTTATCTCTCCGCACCAGGCCAGACCCTCTGGAGCGAATCTCGTCAACCGGCTGTTAGGCCTGCCAGGGGAATTTCTTGACCTTGTGGGAGGGGGGGGGGAGAGAGCTGAATCTAGGTCACGGACGTAGAGTGCAAGGGTTTTGTCTGTGGGAAGATAATAGAAACCTTTAGTGGAAGACAGATGGGCGCAAATGCGATCGTCGCTGGTGTGAGGTGATGGGGACGTGGGGTGGGAGTGAGGTTACCTCACTCAAGAGCTGTCCGCTTGGTTTATTTAAAAAAAAGGCTTCCAGAGATCGTCTTCTTTAGTGGAGAGGGGGGGGGGGGTTGAGAGATTATTACATAGAGAAAGAGAGGGAGGGGGAGCAAGCTAATTGATTGGGGGGGGGGGGGGGTGGGTAATACCGGGTAAACTGTGAGACTAGTTTCGAACGCATGTTGTTCTGATTCAGGCGGCCAGTGCTTAACTGCTGGACCACGCCCGCTCCATCTGCAGCGTATCTGAAGTCTTGCATAAATTAGGAAAGCTACTTGAAATTATACTGGTCAGGCATGTTGGTCAGGGTCAAGCAAAACATACTGGTCAGACATGTTAGTCAGGGTCAGGTATAATATATTCTCCCAGCATGGCAGTTATACTATTCTCCCAGCGTGGCTGTTATTCTATTCTCCCAGCGTGGCTGTTATTCTATTCTCCCAGCGTGGCAGTTATACTATTCTCCCAGCGTGGCAGTTGTACTGTTCTCCCAGCGTGGCTGTTATACTATTCTCCCAGCGTGGCAGTTATACTATTCTCCCAGCGTGGCAGTTCTCCTATTCTCCCAGCATGGCAGTGGCTGTTCTCGGTCGCACACACGTAACCTTCTAACATAGACGTGTTAACCGCATTGTTAGTCACCTCTCAGTGCCAATCAATCAACCAATCCAAAATTAAGACGCTCCCTGTGACTCATAGGTTCTCATCGAGCACATAGCAATATTCACATGTCGATATCTATGGAAGTTATTGCTGCCTAAATTCTCCATGGAGCCCATGCGTACTCTTTTGAAGTCGACTCCTACGATATGACTAGCAGGTTACAGTGTTACTATTCCTTGCTTGCATTTCGTGCCCCGGTAACACTCGGCATTGCCGTATCCGTATTCTCGTCTGCTGTAGTTAGTCATCGCTATGGACGTGATCCTTTTATCAGTCCAGCGAACCATACGTATGCACCTTCGCTTCTTCTTGTTGAATGCCCACATTGAGTATCATTGCTCTTTTGTACGCCCTGAAAATACGTTAAGTGGCGGGTTACAGCAGCTTTCCTCACATCCCGAGTACACTGATGGAAGTGGACCGGGGTCCTCCAGCCCGTTGTGCTATACTTGACTTCATGTACGTGACGCTTACTACTACCAGGATCACGGCAATCCCCCATCTCACGAAAACAGCCCGTCTTGGTCAGTATAATTTACCTGATCAGTATGTTTTTTTTCTGCCCAGACGTTAGTCCCCTCTCACCGCATATTCGCATAGACTCCTTGCACTAAAACCCCTGTTAACCTGAAACTGCCTCACAGTGAAGCAGATATGCGAATAAAATGATTGTATCGAAACCGCCTATTTCAGTCCAATTTGAGATCCCTTAAAGAGCTCTTGATGATGGCTGAGTTGTTATTTGTTTACCGAGCGTATCTGCTTCCACTATTTATCAGCTCAAGACCTCGCGTGTGCACGGTACGTAAGGCTTTCAGCACGAGTCTTCCACAGACCGAATGTCTGTTCCTGGATGTTCATTTGTTTCACGAAACACCACATAAACACATCCCTTGTCCTCATTGTTTATACACCTCTTTCCTGAATGGCGTGGGCGGACATGAAGCTCCACAACTTCATCCTATTTTGTTCATCCCATTCTTCTTCGTTCGCTCTCAAATATTTTGTTGTTAAAGGTTTGCCTCTCTGTATTCTACTGCCGGAGGCACTCCACTATCCACGCTAGACCAGGCAGTCCATTAGGCAATATCAGGAAGTATTAACCAGTGCTTGGATACATGTGTGCGTCAGTATATATATATATATGCTAGTGTTGCAAGATGTTTCTGTATGATTCAAACCAGGTAGATGTTGCTCACGAAGAATGATCCTTGTCTGCGCTGTGAGCTGATGTCCTCTTAAATTCTTCATTAAATTGTGCCTTCAAATAATTGCATACAGTTCCCTTATAATCCACCGTTGTACTTGTGTCTTAATTCACCCCAGAGTTCGAGAGTTAACATCGGACGTAACAGGACATTCCATTTCAGTTGAAGGGGAGGACAGGTGAATATAATTTTATTTTAAATATATAAGTAAAAACTTCGAAAACGATAGAGAAATGTAGGAAAGATGGTTATTTTCAGTTTTTGGAAGGCTTAGGGGGAGGTTTATGGTTAGGATTATGGTTATGGTTAGATAACATAATTGTTATTACATCGTCTAGACAGCATGGATAATGTCATGCTACTCTCCTTATCATGGACCAACATTGAGTCGACGATATCACGGAACTCTGTTTGGTCGCCGCTGTCGGTATTTCGGGTATGGTCTCTTAGGGAGATATTTAGTGCCCTTCGCTCCACAATTCGGAGCTTCTCTGTGTCTGATTTGCACAAACTCCATACCTCAAAGCCAGATACCATTCCTGGTATTACCATGCTGTTTAAGGTGTGAACGCTGGCCTAGACATCCGTTATCTGCTGGAATATCGGTTTAATGTGCTTGAGATCACCTTATCAATGGTGTGGTTGTTGATTATTTGGCATAGGTAGACCATGGCCTACAGGTGGCCATGGGTAGACCATGATCTACAGATGGACATGGGTAGACCATGACCTACAGATGGCCATGGGTAGACCATGATCTTCAGATGGCCATGGGTAGACCATGATCTACAGATGGACATGGATAGATTATGACATACAGATGGCCATGGGTAGACCATGACCTACATATGGACATGGATAGACTATGACATACAGATGGCCATGGGTAGACCATGACCTACAGATGGCCATGGGTAGACATACGCATTGACATTCTCGATGGGCTCTCATCTTCCAACCGCAGATCCACCGTAGGGCTGAAAGTGCAGTAGAAATTGGGTCTTCCTTCTATTTATGTTCAGTCCAACCATTGCTTGCTTCACTCAGCTAGTGTAGGCTCCGTTTTACTCCTAAAATAATATTCAATGTAAATATATATAAATAAACGTTAAATGTCCTTATCATTATGTAATTCAAATTCTTAGAAATAAAACATGCACAGCAAATGGGGAACTATTATTATTATACTATTATCAACACATTTTTGGAAACTACGTTCATTATACTACTACTCCAAATACTTATTGAGCATTTGAAAGTCTTTATGTTTTCATGATACGCATGTTAATGCGATCACTGTTCGCGCAATTCTCCTTGACAACCATTGATTACATATAGTTACCGTGTCTCTACAGAGCCCAACAGTGGACGATAGGGGTGAGCTAGTTAACCATTCAATGTCTAGTTGTCCATCACAAGTGATGAAGACCACTCTCTTTGTTCAGCCGTGTGGACAGTCGTATCTCTTGCTGTGTCCGCTGAAATGGGTGACTTGCGCGGTGATTTGGATTAAAGTGAGGAAGAAACTGCGCCTTTTGTCAACCTCACTCACAGAGCCTAAGCTACCCTTTGCCAGTGAAAAGACATTCATCGAGACAACTGGAGATAGCATAGGATGCAGATTTTGCCTCAGGGTTACCACCGAAGCCTTTCCGTAAAAAAGAAAGGTAGGAAGGCATTTAACGCAGTTTGTCGTGCCTTTTCGATAACCACAAGAGGTCGTATGGACAACACTCAGCGTGTGAGTGACGCTGGCATCTCTCCCCAGCTGTATTCAGCTCATCATAGTAGCATCTAAAATTCCCACACGCCAAATTCGTGAAAGTGAACCGGCAGAACTAACCCGTGAAAAACGACACAGGTATAAGCGTAGTGCCATTCAGCCGGCGTCCAGACCAGGATAAACGGAAGGAAGAAATCACAAAAAAGAACGAAATAACAAGTCCAGACGGAAAACAACTCCACGTTTCCGTGAACACAAGTGTAAGTCGTCGACTAGTGTGAATTCCAGGCAAATCCGTGGTCTGGCGGCATCCATAATGATCCAAAACAGTAGAGAAATGTAGACTCGCAGCCAGTTATGGCGCCATCTTTGCCAGAACAATAGCCTATGCCAAAATAGTTTTTGATGATCTGAGGATAGTCTGGATCGCCAACGTCGATGTAGAAAGAAAAAGATGATGGCTGGTGAAGAATTTCGAGATGATGGATTGTCATACGAATCTGAGTTAAGGAGAGAAATGTTGTCTATGCCGGACAGGGTGATCCAAAGAAATAACTCTGATGTCTGAACATCGTCGTGTTCTTGCTGAGAACTATGCCTTCCTTACTCCGTCGAATCTTTTGAATGACCAGTGCGAGGGTAAAATAAATCATGATTGTGAGGACATTTTTGAGCAAGAGTTCTTCGTTGGGAGAAAAATAGTTTTACTGCTGCTGCTGGTACACAAGACACACAGAGACGTGGAAGCAAAGCCACCTGGAGTTTATAAAAAAAATAGTCTAGGAAACTCAGTTCCACAAACAGTAATACTACTACTACGAATATTCCTCACAATAGCTGTTAGTGTTGCTAATGTGGGAGAGGAGTTTTTTCTAAATTAAAATTGATCAAGAATGACTTAATGTCTACAATGAGTACCTTGTAGTTAGGAAATCGTATCATACTGTCTATAAAACAACAACTGACGGGCGGCATAGATTTCAACATAGACAATTTTTCTAACAGAAAAGCAAGAAAAATAACAATGTGGAATCTTCAAATCACATTTTTCACTTCTGAAATATACATTGTGTTTTAATTTGTTTTCGTCGTTTTGTCTTGTGCAAATATGTTAGATGTTTCCCGAGAGAGGCGGCAAACTGTGGGACCCCCCCGAGCTCCACCATCTCTAACTACGCCACTGTTTAGAACATCTTTGAAAAATTATTTTTGTCAATAAAATAAAAGAGCAATCTATAATATTAAAAGTGAAGTGCACGTGTTCTAGGATTGATAAGCGCTCAAGATATGCAAGGATTAAAGTTAGACATACCAAAAACAATAAAAGAAAATTGAAAATAGCAAGCCACGAGAGCAAGTAATACACAGAACTGCAAATAACAAATTTAGTTCAATTTGAAAAAAAAAACCGGATGAAAACGATACAAACATAACACATGCTCCTTTATAACGAGATACTATAGACCAGGCATAAGGAACGTACAGCCCGCGGCCTACATCTGACCACGCTCTAGTTTTATCTGGCCCACGACGACTTTCATCGAATCTAGCCCCCCAGCCACCAATGGACTATTAGTTTTTTTCTGTAATCATAGAGAAAAATGAAACTGCGGGAAGATACTAAGAAAAAAGAGAATTCAATTTATTTGTAACGAATTCATTATAATTATAACGCGTTCAGAAATAAGTGCCGATCTTAAAAATAATATACCTCAGCAATTATGAGAAATATACATTGATGAAAATATGTATATATTTCTTCGTTTTTGTAAAATCGACGTTATGTCACAATTTTTTCAGTAATAGAAAGACTAAAATAGTTTGGCCACGTAACAGTTCTGAAAGGTGGATCACGAAAAGGGTTGATTACAGAAATATCTGAGACAGGGGATGCTACTGGGGACGAGGCACAGTTGGTCTCGTTCCAGGCATCTCTTCATACTGAAAGGTTCTGAAAGGCGCAAAAGGGACATCGAAAAGAAGAAAGAAGAAGGGAAAGTAATTAGGATGCCCCGTAGCTTATTTGGGGTATACAAACTGTGTCTTCACTGGATGGTATTTTTAAAGTTCTGCATTAAACAATGGCGAAGTTTAGAAAAGGTCATTAATGAAATCACAATATTGCACGTGATTTTACGGATAATTGTAAACGCGCACTGCTATTTAGCACTGAACGTTTCGAGGTGCACATTTAGGCTACTACATTATCACAATTCGTTTCAATTTGTAAAGGCGTAACATAGAAATTTAAGGCATTAATTATTTGACTGACCACACAGCCTTGGGGATTAGAGAAATGAGGCGAACGAAAAAAAAAATTGACTGACGTTGAAACTTAAATTCGTTACTCTAAAAGACAGCAATACAAATTGTATACATATGTTGTGTGTGTGGATAAACGTAGTAGTTTGTGTATAATCGTATTTTAAATCCAGAGGAAAGAACAACGCATGCTCTGGGTATTAACGAAATGTCATTCTCACGCAGTGCACTAGAACATGCCAGTTTGTCTACAAATACCACGAGATGAGATACGGAGGAAAAAAACAGATGGTTGACAGCTTTCACAACCAATTATTTAAACGATAAATTTATAGAATGCTGGATTCTAAGTAAAAACAAACACGCATTGACCACAAGGAGGCGTTCCGAACTTATCTTAATGACCCGATGCTAAGTTACAAAATACAGGATTGTTGGTTTATGATCTGTATGTACACCCACGAAATCATTTCAGAAGAAGGGGACGGCGTCGGCTAGTGGCTAAGTGACAAGGCTCACAACCCGAAGGTGCTGGGTTCGATCCCCATCTCAGCACCAGCTGCTACTCCGGGGAAGCAAACTCTTAGAAAATGCAGGAGGAAGCAAACCCTAACATAAAATGCACGCCGAAGTCGGATGCACTGGGCCTACAGGCGCAAAATAAAAACCGTGGTGCAACCCACGCCGCCTTGGAAAATGGAGAAATAAGACGAACGCCAAAAAAAAAAAAAATACATTTCTGAAAAAAAACACACACTTCCACTCTGGGAAAGTAGGTTAAAGAAAGCAATACGTATGATTTTCCTCACACCTGCGAACTATAACAATGATTCTGATTCATTTGCGAACGAGTTCAAATATTTGAGTGAAGAATTTGACACCATGCTCTATGACATTTGAATACTACAAGAACATTTGAAATCTTCTCTTCTCTATATTATGACGAAGTGGAACACATTCCACCTTCTTTTCAAATTGAACTACTCAGAACTGAAGATTAAAAACAAGGATGTTTCATTGATTTTTGTAACAAAACATTTCCCAGAGGACGAATATCCGATTCACACCTGTTGCTCGGAAGATAATAACTATATTTTGAAACATTTACAACTGGAAGCAATTTTTTTGTTCATATATGGTTGTTAATTCTGGAGGAAGGACGAGAGTAATGTTTTCATGTCTAGAAAACACTTTAGGTGTTACAACTTCAGCTATTTCCCCTGAACTTTGACCGCCTGTGAGAGACATTAAGTCCCAAAGTCCCATTGAGTGCATATTTTTTGCAGTAGTAATGCGGATTAAAAATATATTATATTCGTCAATTTAAAAATTAAATAAATATCTTAATAGATCCCTCTAATCTACTTTTACATATTAATGATAAAAATAGCGTAAATAATGACACAGACAAAATACTGACGACTTGTTTCCAAATAAATAACAATATATTTACATTTTGAAAATAATATAATTGGGTGTGGCCAACGGATATACTTAACATTCGCCATCCGACTGGCGAACTTGATGAATTTGCACATGCCTGCTATTTAATAGATCTTAACTCATCCATGTTTGTAACAGATTCAAAATTGTCAAACAAAAATTATCTCAGGCAGAGCCTTGGATTGTAGTGTTCTGCTCCATTTGACAAATAAAAACGTCGCGTGATTTTACCAACCAATCAAATCTCCCCGGCGACGTTAGAAATTAAAACATACATTTGTTAAATAATTAGATGATACACTGAATAAGTTCCATAATTTATATACGAAACATATGACGGATGTCACGTTTTGATTAAGAGACAATCATATTATTTAAAGATCGTTCGAAGCTGAAACAGAAGTGAGAAAACGTTTGTTTGTTGTCTTCAGTTTCTCGACGCCCTATGCAAACAACTAAGTTCTCTAAGACTGTTACCATTCAGTGGTCCACCAATTTGGGAAGCATTCATTTATATAACCTGACATAAACAAAAATATGGAACTTTAAGAATTGCACCTTTCAGGGATAAACTGCAGATCAAGTTATAGGTTGTGTTTCCCATTGCATCTGTCCTTAGAAGTGTTCATCAAATCTATTTTTAGCCCTCCTCTATACCAAATCGATAAACTACCCAGTATTTTCTATATGTGTCTTCCTCTTGCTTTTTGTGTTTTGTTCTTAATCAACTTCACTGCACTTCGGGCGTGCACATAGGTGCTCAGTCTCTCTCAGCAAATGGCGAAGGGTGTGGATACTGACGGTTCCTGTAGCTCGTTGGTTATACACACTTCTGTCCAATCCGATCATTCGTTTTAACTTCAGTGTCCTCGTATACCAGGTGGTCATTTATATTCTTCAAAATGATATCCATATCCATATCCATTGTGTTATTCTGTGTGCTTATGAAGCCACTATGTCAGCTCTTTCGTTGCTTAGAAGCTCAGCATGAACAGGACAACATATCCACTTTAGTCCCTGAAGGTTGGAGACCTCTACAGCTGCTATCCACTCGTGTTTTAGCCAGCCCCTTCTGTACCTTCCAAAGTAAGGATTGAGAGTCATACACGATGACTGCACTTGTTAAAGAAGTCTCGGATAGCCAACCCAGAGCTGAGGTCACTCCTCCATCTTAATTCTCATACTGAAGATTGCTGACCGTTGTGCACTGTTCGGCTCGGCTACAACCAGACCTCTCCCATTAGCAGAAAAGGCCAAACCTATTTTCCCTTCCATCGGTTTCATCTGTCCCTAGTCCTGTTATCAATTCTGTTCTTGACTGACCTCTATTATGACGTTAAGCTGTTTTGTTGACCAGATAATAACTGATCATGCAGTGCTATCGGAATCAGGGGGTTAGCAGTCTGAAAACTCAATTAATCAATCAATTAATTAATCAATCAATCAAAACCTCTATTGTTTGTTGTGTAGTCTAGGTGTTTACAAACTACACGAGAGGTCTTCCCCAAACTACACACCAAGGTCTTCCCCAAACTACACGCGAAGGTCTTCCCCAAACTACACACCAAGGTCTTCTCCAAACTACACGCCAAGGTCTTCCCCAAACTACACACCAAGTCTTCCCCAAAACTACACACGAAGGTCTTCCCCAAACTACACACCAAGGTTTCCCCCAAACTACACACCAAGGTTTCCCCCAAACTACACACCAAGGTCTTCCCCAAAACTACACACCAATGTTTCCCCAAACTACACACCAAGTCTTCCCAAACTACACGCCGTCTTCCCCAAACTACAGACCAAGGTTTCCCAAAACTACACACCAAGGTTTCCCCAAACTACACACCAAGTCTTCCCCAAACTACACACCAAGTTTTCCCAAAACTACACACCAAGATCTCCCAAAACTACATACCAAGGTTTCCCCAAATTATACGCCAAGACGTCCACAAACTACACGTCAAGATTTGCCCAAACTGCACGTCAAGACTTCCTTCATTTGCGCCAGTTTAATCTACATCGTCCCAGTCTCTTTGATATTTACGGTCACAATACAACAGCGCATGCGCTGACACCAGCAGTCACCGACTCATAGCCGGCCGCTTGCACCAGGATCAGCGAACTACAGCTGACCAACACCTTCTGCTACCTCCACATGTCGGCCCTTGAAGCAGGCTGCACTAGCCACTACTGTAGCCTGGCCAAAAGATAGAGATCGCAATGGAACTGTAAACTAAAAACTGTACTAAAAAACCGGGCCAAAATTGGAATTATCGTACCGAAAAGCGCAGATATTGCAGCCCTGCTGTAAACTACGACACAATGTTTCAACGTCATTTTCAGGACAAAGACGATGTTCGATCTTGCCTCTGTGGTTCCAAAACAGAGAGCACCTTGAAATGTTATCAACTTGCTTAATTACTTCCCCTGTCCAATTACTTCCCATGTCCAAGCAACACGTTATGCAAAAAAAAATGCATTCAGTATTCAGCGACACGGATTGCTTTAACATTTGTCTCCAGCATGTCGCACCTATTTACCTGTTTCCTGGAGGTTGGGGCAGGTCATCAGGTGTTCTGGGCCCTGTATTGCGCCACAGGGACATGCTACCAACGGATTTCCTTAATGGATGTCCAATCCAAATCCATCACGTTCTCTTCTGGTCCTTTTTCATCCTTGTCTGTCCGGTTCTCTACCAGATATCCACACTTGTGATCTTAATGTACCATTTCAATCCATCTATTGTGCACAGATACCCGATTGGTAAAGACCGCAACTTCTCTTTTGGGTTCTTCACATTTTAGAACCATACAATTATTGTTGTTACTTGCCCGCAATCAATATTTTACTATGGTGTGCCCACTGAAAGGGGAAAAACATGAAAACAAACTTGTAAAAGTTGATTAAGGTTGAGTTTAATTAAAATTTTAAAATGGTTATGGTCAGATACCCTACCGAGACGAAAACACAAACAAAACCTACGTTACGACCAATAGGCCTTCATCAGAGACAACAATACAGAACTAACAAATCAACATATAAGAAAAAAAGGTGAACTCATCTGTTCAGGGGATGTCTAGTGCGGGCTGTAGTAGCTGTAACCACATCCCTGGCGTGCAGATGAAGGTGGGCAGGGGCCACCAGGCGGTTATACTATGTTTGGCTTCATCTGCGTTTCGCTCACTACTACGAAGATCAAGTCGATCACCCACCTCGTCAGGCAGACTGCCATGACACAATCAGTTTCCAAGAGTAACTGCGTGGAAGTGGTGTTAGTGTATTCGTCAGTATATTTTGCACGGTCCTTACTAACATTGTCCGATCAGTACGTTTTGCCCGGCACTGACTAGCACTGTCCGATCAGTATTTTTTGTCTGACCAGACGTTAGTCTCCTTCAACCAGACACCACTTTACTAAAGTCTTCTTCTTTGTTATCTTATTTTTTGGTAGTCTTCTTCGACCCAGAGCCAGACAATAGACCAGTTTCGACTTTGTTGCTAAACATTGTTATATTCCTTGTAGATTTAATTTCTGTTATTTTTCCATAGTTTTCCCTAACGCATGTATTCCGGTATATGTATCCGTCCATACGGTTTTGTCTATATTGCTACCAGGATTTATGAAGGAGCTCATATTATGCACGAGGAAGCACACAATATTTTCACTGGTAACTGTACTGGAAACTCAATACTGAATGCTGCTGTACCGAAACGAGGAGGCTCACTCGTATTGATCCAGAGCAGAGGATCCAAGAATTGGGTAGCTGTAACCTTACAAGCAAGTCGTGCAGGCGATGGAGATCACGATGCTGAGCAGTGCTTGAGCTGCAGCGGTCAGCAACGCATAGCTGACTTATGGCGTCAGGGCCAGGGAACCAGAGCTGCGTCAGGGCCAGGGAACCAGAGCTGCATCAGGGCCAGGGAACCAGAGCTGCATCAGGGCCAGGGAACCAGAGCTGCGTCAGGGCCAGGGAACCAGAGCTGCATCAGGGCCAGGGAACCAGAGCTGCATCAGGGCCAGGGAACCAGAGCTGCGTCAGGGCCAGATAACCAGAGCTGCATCAGGGCCAGGGAACCAGAGCTGCGTCAGGGCCAGGGAACCAGAGCTGCATCAGGGCCAGGGAACCAGAGCTGCGTCAGGGCCAGGGAACCAGAGCTGCGTCAGGGCCAAGGAACCAGAGCTGCGTCAGGGCCAGGGAACCAGAGCTGCGTCAGGGCCAGGGAATCAGAGCTGCGTCAGGGCCAGGGAACCAGAGCTGCGTCAGGGCCAGGGAACCAGAGCTGCGTCAGGGCCAGGGAACCAGAGCTGCGTCAGGGCCAGGGAACCAGAGCTGCGTCAGGGCCAGCCAACCAGAGCTGCGTCAGGGCCAGGGAACCAGAGCTGCGTCAGGGCCAGGGAACCAGAGCTGCGTCAGGGCCAGGGAACCAGAGCTGTGTCAGGGACAGATAACTAGAGCTGCGTCAGGGCCAGGGAACCAGAGCTGCGTCAGGGCCAGGGAACCAGAGCTGCGTCAGGGCCAGGGAACCAGAGCTGCGTCAGGGCCAGGGAACCAGAGCTGCGTCAGGGCCAGGGAACTAGAGCTGCATCAGGGCCAGGGAACCAAAGCTGCGTCAGGGCCAGGGAACCAGAGCTGCGTCAGGGCCAGGGAACTAGAGCTGCATCAGGGCCAGGGAACCAGAGCTGCGTCAGGGCCAGGGAACCAGAGCTGTGTCAGGGACAGATAACTAGAGCTGCGTCAGGGCCAGGGAACCAGAGCTGCGTCAGGGACAGATAACTAGAGCTGCGTTAGGGACAGCGAACAAGACCCAGCGAATCAGAGCTGCGTCAGGGCCAGCCAACCAGAGCTGCGTCAGGGCCAGCCAACCAGAGTTGCTAAGATCCTTCTACACGTCCACGTGGTGATCCTGGATTACAGGCTGCAACAGAGCAGACTGACTAAAGATAAAGGATCTAAGGCCAACCTGCTACTCAAAGATGTCTTCTGAAGTCGGATGTGTCGGCCCCAAAGGTGTACATATCACAGTCAAGCTGTAAGCTACCCCACAACGCATTCCGTTCTCCGGACAACATCCTGCAACTTGCAAAGTCCTTTTTCAGGCCTTGTTAGCGAGAGATTGAGAACGGAAGAAGTAGAAGAAGAAGAAGAAGAAGAAGAAGAAGAAGAAGAAGAACAAGAAGAAGAAGAACAAGAAGAAGAAGAAGAAACATACTATGAACAGGGATGCACATAGAGCTAGCAACATAATTATGTAAAACACGTTTCTATAGACACCAAAACTGCAGCGTCGGCTCCTGCACTTGATAAATAGTGGACTATTTTTGCAAGTAGAAACATGCCACCTTATTACAATTCCCACAAGGACATTGGGCAGCGGATACAAAAATCAATGCAGAAATCTGGAGTTATGGTTATTATGAACGCTAAGCTAGAATGTAGTGTTGTTTATTTGAGACGTCTTAGAGCTGTGAGCTTACCTGTTCTAGTCGTGAACACGGCTTGTCAGCTGTTTAATCTCCAACTGTAGACAAGAATGTCATTAATGGTAATTTTGCTTGGGGAAAGCCCGGCTTTTTAAAAACAAAAGTAAGACCTTTAGAAAGTACATAACTGGGTTCTCCGGTCTTGGCCTGTTCCCATAAGTTCGTGTCGCCATTATCTCGCTTCATCTGTCCACACGTGTTGTTATGTTAGGTGGCGCTGTGTCATGGGAGGAATCGTCTTCTTTGATGTCAAGAAAAATAAAAAAATAAGGCGGGTTGCGTGTATGTGAACATATTTGTCGGGCTACGTGTGCGTGAACATATTTGTCGGGCTACGTGTGTGTGAACATATTTGTCGGACTACGTGTGTGTGAACATATTTGTCGGGCTACGTGTGTGTGAACATATTTGTCGGACTACGTGTGTGTGAACATATTTGTCGGGCTACATGTGTGTGAACATATTTGTCGGGCTACGTGTGTGTGAACATGTTTTGTCGTGTAACGTGAATGTGAACATATTTTGTCGTGTAACGTGTATGTGAACATATTTGTTGTGTAACGGGCATGTGAACATATTTGTCGCGTAACGTGTTTGCGAACATATTTGTCGGGCTAAGTGTATGTGAATATATTTGTCGTGCTGCATGTCCTGAACATATTTGTATTGTAAACAAAATATCTCACAAGAGGAGACCAAATCATAAGCTAGGCAGTGGCTAGAGATCTAAAACTAAAAAAAAACAAAAACAACTTCAAATTCCACTAACGAAATTAAAAAAACAAAATTCCTTGAGATGGTAGAAACCATAGAGGAAGAAGGGAGCTCAGACAGATTTAGAAAGTAAATTTGTCACGAAGGAATATCTTTGGAGAGTATACATGCTAGAAACATGGATATAAGTATTTACAGATGTCTCAGCTAGCAAACCCACATTCGATGTAGGTGACTATTACTGACTAAGGAACGGAGAAGAAACAATTCTAGTACTAACAACGGGAACATACTCCATTAACTTCCGTGCAGAAGCACTGCAGGCCAATGTAGAGCTTGGATTCCAAGCTGATGTCTACTGAGAAAACTAGCATTCTTGACTAATGCCTCTTCAGTATTAGAAGCTCTTCCTCGTCTTGGTCTTCTGCGTTCGTTCTCAATTTCCCGCTACCAAGCCCTGAACAGGGCTTTGCAAGTAGTAGGATGTAGTCCAGAAAATGGAATGCGCTGTGTCGCTAGTTTACAGCTTGACTGCGATATTTGCACCTTTTGGTCCGACAGATCCGTCTTCGGCAGGATTAGAAGCTCTAAAACAACACAAAGATGAAGATCTCGAGGAATGTATGTATTCCCTGACTCAGCTCTCACCAGAACACCCAAGATTGATCATACAGTGGATCCCATCCCACTGCAATATTGAAGGCAATGCAGCTGCAGACAAACTAGCAAAGTGTGGAGGAGCATCCCCACAAACAGACCAAAGTATCACATATTATGAGGCCAAGACCATAATTAAAGCCAACTTATGGGTAAAATGGGCTGATCAACACTTCCGAGAAGAAGACAGCTACTTTAGCTTAACTAGAGAAGAGCAGGTCATCATCTTCAGACTGAGAACTGGGCATAACAGACTCAAGGGTCATCTTTAAAACAAAATGAGGATTGGGACAGATAACAGGCGTCCATGACTGTGTGACATATCATAACACCGGCCATGGTTAAGTGGTTTGTTTAGAGCAGCGTAGATGGCGCCTAACAGGCTGCGGGTCTACTTTGCTCTAGTGTTTGTTTGAGTTTATTAAGATGGACTCGAACATCGACTAACCACCCTTCCCTGCACTTTTCCCAACGTAGTGAAGTAATAAGCTGCTCGAGCCTAGCCGGCTAAGCAGGAAATCCTCCTCCCGGCTACATCCAGCTCATACCAGAACTGGGACCAGCACGGGAGCATCTTCCACTGTAGAAGTACAGGTCGACTAAGAACTAAAAAGACAGATGTCCATGTAGGGAGCACACCTTGGAATACATCCTACAAAGTTGCATGCTCACAGGAAAAGAGAGAGAACAATACTGGCCTCGCGATACAGATGCGAGATAAAAACTGTACGGATATAAAAACAGCATTAAAAAAAAACGGTGTCTTTTATAAGAGAAACCGGGACCTTGATTTGAGGTCGAACGAAGAATAAAAGGCATTGTAAACAGGACATACAAAGCTTCCTCTATTTTTATATGTGACAGTTTTGCCCCGTGCAAGTCCGGTAGTTCTGCCTTAAGTGTTTACCAAATGTCAGTTGACTCCTGGAGTACGAACTTCCGTTCAGCAGTGGCGTCTCTATTCACAACCGCCGGTCATCACGTGGTTGTGTACGTGCATGCTCGTGCGTTATGTTTCAGCTACTCTGACCTCACTGTTTAAAGACGAGATCCCGCCGGAGGAGCATGGCAGAAATACAGGGGCTCTGGCTTCTTATATTTGTGTTTTTGCTTGAGTGGAGGGAGTTTTGGTTAGGGCAACGGTCTTTTAAGTGCAGCCTGGAGTGGAATTGAGGTCAAAGTAAAGGTTTGTCCCATAGCAGTTTAGACTGCGGTCGGGGTATGAAGTTGTTAGAAAATTCAGTGTACTAAGCCCCAGTTTTTATGAGGTAAGGTAACCAGTTCCTTTCTTCGCTGTCTTTTACTTCCCTAATCGTATACCAGGTACCCATTTATAGCTTGGTTGACTGGAGCGTGACAGTCGTGGGAGCTGGACCCCGTATCTTTGCCACAAAAAGACAATGCTCTACCACAACACTAATCAGACGCTTGGAATTGAGGACAAGCTGTTAAGTCTAACAAAATGGTCCCCAAAGTGTAACACACAACCCAGCATCCAGTGAAAGAATTGAGGACAAGCTCTTAAGTCTAACAAAATGGTCCCCAAAGTGTAACACACAACCCAGCATCCAGTGAAAGAATTGAGGACAAGCTCTTAAGTCTAACAAAATGGTCCCCAAAGTGTAACACACAACCCAGCATCCAGTGAAAGAATTGAGGACAAGCTTTTAAGTCTAACAAAATGGTCCCCAAAGTGTAACACACAACCCAGCATCCAGTGAAAGAATTGAGGACAAGCTCTTAAGTCTAACAAAATGGTCCCCAAAGTGTAACACACAACCCAGCATCCAGTGAAAGAATTGAGGACAAGCTCTTAAGTCTAACAAAATGGTCCCCAAAGTTTAACACACAACCCAGCATCCAATGAAAGAACATACACGTCGCCTCAATGCGAGAGACTGTTACTACTAACTAATGGAGGAGGCCATGTGCGAATCTCTGACGCTTAAAGCAGAATGTTACGCGTGGATGAAGTTTATACACCATTCTTGGTAAATCATCAAGAGGGATAGATCAAACGTCATAACACCTGCTGGCTTTTAGGCAGGCTGGTGCTTATAAGTTATTGGTGAGCGTTAACGAAAGCGGATGTGCCGGGCTAGTAGACATATATATCGAAGTATGACTGTAAATAGGACACAACGCATCTTTCATACACTGACATATAGTAGTAGCCCTTTCAGTCACCTGACATACACACACATATAGTAGTAGCCCCTTTCAGTCACCTGACATACGCACACATATAATAGTAGCCCCTTTTAGTCATCTGACATACACACATATAGTAGTAGCTCCTCTCAGTCACCTGACATACACACACATATAATAGTAGCCCATTTCAGTCACCTGACATACACCCATATAATAGTAGCCCCTTTCAGTCACCTGACACACACACATATAGTAGTAGCCCCTTTCAGTCACCTGACATACACATACATATAGTAGTAGCCCCTTTCAGTCACCTGACATACGCACACATATAATAGTAGCCCCTTTCAGTCACCTGACATACACACATATAATAGTAGCCCCTTTCAGTCACCTGACACACATACATATAGTAGTAGCCCCTTTCAGTCACCTGACATACGCACACATATAATAGTAGCCCCTTTCAGTCACCTGACATACACACTTATAATAGTAGCCCCTTTCAGTCACCTGACATACACACACATATAATAGTAGCCCCTTTCAGTCACCTGACATACACACATATAATAGCCCCTTTCAGTCACCTGACATATACACACATATAGTAGTAGCCCCTTTCAGTCACCTGACATACACACATATAGTAGTAGCCCCTTTCAGTCACCTGACATACACACATATAGTAGTAGCCCCTTTCAGTCACCTGACATACACACATATAGTAGTAGCCCCTTTCAGTCACCTGACATACACACATATAGTAGTAGCCCCTTTCAGTCACCTGACATACACACACATATAATAGTAGCCCCTTTCAGTCACCTGACATACACACACATATAGTAGTAGCCCCTTTCAGTCACCTGACATACGCACACATATAGTAGTAGCCCCTTTCAGTCACCTGACATACACACATATAGTAGTAGCCCCTTTCAGTCACCTGACAAACACACATATAGTAGTAGCCCCTTTCAGTCACCTGACATACACACATATAGTAGTAGCCCCTTTCAGTCACCTGACATACACACATATAGTAGTAGCCCCTTTCAGTCACCTGACACACACATATAGTAGTAGCCCCTTTCAGTCACCTGACACACACACACATATAATAGTAGCCCCTTTCAGTCACCTGACATACACACACACATATAGAAGTAGCCCCTTTCAGTCACCTGACATATATCTCCGCTTTGATCTATCTGCAACTTCGTCTTCCCAGGATGCCAGACTCATGTCCAGAGCCATCATATGACACTAATACACATCGTTGAACCTCAGATGTGGTCGGTCGACTGTTCTCTTGCCATCTGCCAACTGTTCATAGATAATATCTTTGAGAATGCGACCATCTTCCACGCGATGAACAAGACCAAGCCATCGTAGTCTACGCTGTCTAAGGAGAGTGTACATTCTTGGATGACCGGTACGAGAGTGCACCTCTGCATTTCTCATTATGTCCCTCCAAGTAATTCCAAGAACGTATCGCAGGCCATATATGAAATGTATTAAGCCTTTAATCTTGTTTGGCATTAGTCATCCAATTAATACTACCGTATAGGAGCGTGCTGAGGACACATGCATTGTACGCCATGACTTTGGTTTTAATTGTCAGTTGCAGGTTTTCCCAAGCACGCGTTGTGAGGCGAGCAAATGTAGCATCAGCTTTGCCAACGTGACTGTCTATTTCTGAGTCTAGAAAGAGCGTGACCTTGATGAGGGATCCCAGGTATGTGAATTGGTGCACAGCTGCCAGCTCATAATTACCGATGCTAAAAGTTGGCGTGACATCTACTTCCTGTCCCAGAACATTTGTTCTGTTGAGACTTATTATGAGACCAAAATCTTTGCAAACCTGGGAGAAGCTCTGAAGTTCCAGCTGACTGTGGGTGACAGTTGCAACATCATTAGCGAAAAACAGATCACTGATGGTGGTCTCCCTGCTCTTCGTTTTGACCTTGAGTCTTACGATGTTAAATAGCTGACCATCTGACCTAGTGCGAAGACAGATTCCTTCATATGCATGCTTCAGTATCAGAGCAAAAAGATTCAGAACAGTGCCGAGACCATTATACAGCCCTGCTTAATTCCTACACACAGATACACACATTTTTTTTTTTTGCGTTCGCCTTATTTATCTATTCCCCAAGGCGTGTGTGCGTTACACTGTGGTTTTTATTTTGCCCCTGTCGGCCCAGTGCATCCGACTTCAGCATGCATTTTATGTAAGGGTCTGCTTCATCCTGCATTTTCTAAGGGTTTGCTTCCCCGGGGTAACGGCCGGTGCTGTGATGGGGATCGAACCCAGCACCTTCTGGTTGTGAGCCGTGCCACTTAACCACTAGGCCACACATATGAACACACATATTCTTCTTCTTCCTCTTCTTCTTCCTCCTCTTCTTCTTCGTCTTCTTCTTCCTCCTCTTCTTCTTCTTCCTCCTCTTCTTCTTCCTCTTCTTCTTCCTCTTCTTCCTCCTCTTCTTCTTCCTCCTCTTCTCCTTCTTCTTCGTTCTCAATTTCCAACTACCGAACCCTGAACAGGGTGTAGTCGGCGTGTCGTAGTTTACAGCTTGACTGCAATGTTTGCACTTTTTGGTCCGACATATCCGTCTTCAGCATGTCATTTTGTTTAGTACCGAGTTGGCCTTCCCTTTTCGATCCCTTCTCTTTAGCCAGTTGATCACCGCTTGGAGGTTTAGACGGGTCTTGCCAGCTCTGGTTTTCTGGCCCTGACGCTAACAGTCAGCTATGGGTCGCTGCAGCTCATGCGATTTTCAGAATATCGATCCCTACACACATATATTCCGCTTCCGCGTTCGTCCTGAAAAGAACGTTATGACTTTGTGTCGTAGTTTACAGATAGGCTGCGATATCTGGCTCTTTCGGTTCGATACATCTGATTTCAGCTTTCTTTTTTGGGTACCGGATCTTCTTTCCCACTGTGATCAATATCTTCTAAGCCAGACTACACTAGCGCAGCCTGTTTCAAGAGCCCCGTAACTTTTATGTGGAACGAAAAGAATAAATGATATTCTGTTCTCTACGCCATCTTCTACCCCCTACACCTGTAATCTTCTACCCCCTACACCTGTAATCTTCTACCCCCTACACCTGCTATCTTCTGCCCCCTACACCTGCCATCTTCTGCCCCCTACACCTGCCATCTTCTGCCCCCTACACCTGTAATCTTCTGCCCCCTACACCTGCCATCTTCTACCCCCTACACCTGTAATCTTCTGCCCCCTACACCTGCCATCTTCTACCCCCTACACCTGTAATCTTCTGCCCCCTACACCTGCCATCTTCTGCCCCCTACACCTGCCATCTACTCCGTTCATTACATGCATATACGTTTCAGTCTTTGCAGACCATGCCAGTGGCATCCTGTGAGTAGCCTCTCACAGCGCAAGCCTGATCGCTTTGTGTCACTCACTACTACGGGAATCACGTCGATCCCTCGTCTTGTTAGCAAGGCTGCATGAAAACATATTGTTTCCAGGGAGGGCTACTAGGAAGCCCAGGTGTGGGTCTTGGCCAGTATGTTTTGCCTGACCCTGACTAACATATCTGATCAGTATATTTTGCCTGACCCTGACTAACGTGTCTGATCAGTATATTTTGCCTGACCCTGACTAACATGTCGGATCAGAATATTTTGCCTGACCGTAACATGTCAGATCAGCATATTTTGCCTGACCCTGACTAACATGTCTGATCAGTATATTTTACCTGACCCTGACTGACATGTCTGATCAGTATATTTTGCCTGACCCTGACTAACATGTCTGATTAGTATATTTTGCCTGACCCTGACTAACATGTCTGATTAGTATATTTTGCCTGACCCTGACTAACATGTCTGATTAGTATATTTTACCTGACCAGACGGTAACCTTCCTCCACAACCCTCCTGCAGCTGGATCTAAGCAACCTGGGTCAGTTGATTCGATTTTACGATGCCTTGTTTTCAGGACTAGTCTAAGCTGGATCTAACAAACACGTGCATATACCACTACATGACATTGTGACGAAGAGAGAGAAAGAGGGTGGGGGGGGGGGGGGAAAGTCCGATTGCTATATGATTCGTAGCATCATCATCAACGACAACAACAAATATGACATCATCTATTTTATTCCTTCATTCCTTTCTTTCTTTTCTGCGCACGCACTGTCGTTTCCCTTCATGTTGTCTCAGCGAAAACTAGACAAAACAAAGCAATTGCCTAGATCACAGTTTCTCAACATTTGGTTTACCGAGGCCCCTTCCGACCTTATTTTTTAATTTTCTACCTGTCACTCTCTCTCTCTTCTCCTCCCTCCCCCCCCCCCCCCCCCCACACCTTTCCCAACTTGCCGTCCTGCTTGAGAAAGGTAAGTGTTTAATATTTTGTTTTATAAATAGAACATATTTTATTTATAATTTACCAAATTTACGCAACATTCAATTACATAGACATTTATACTTGAGGTATTTCTCGACCAATGTGTGCCTTATGCTTGATGGCCAGAAACAAACTCGTTGATATCCGGATATATTGTCGTGAGAGATAACTGAAGATCTCCGTTATCTTAAGACGGTTCGGCGATAGACTTGAGCAAATACATCGCACAACTGAAAACTGATTCTAGCAAATAAGTAAAGTGCGGGAGGAGGGAGGAAGAGAAAGCGATGCTGACAAGGAGTACATTTGGGAATCCATCCGCGGTCCCTCTGTTGCCCATATTCTCGATCGTGGCTCCCCCTTTTTGCGCAATTTTCACCTGTGGCCCCCTAGGGAAAATAACACCCCCCCCCCTCCCATCACCCCAAATCCCGACTGAGATCCTTTGGCCTAGATAAGTTAATGTATGCCTTGCCAGGTATATCTACACGAACACACACAGAGAGAGAGAGAGAGAGAGAGAGAGAGAGAGACGGAGAGAGAGAGAGAAGAGCCAGAGACGTTAAAGAAAGAGAAAAGTCGGATACAGTATACACGCATTCCCCAGATAAGGATTCATGTTTCTACTGATAGCAAATCTCGTTACTGGAAAATCCCAACTTTTTAGTTCTCGGATACCACCCTGTGATTGCTCGTCTGTCGCGTGTTATTTTAAGAATGTTGTATTCTCGACCTAGGCAAACTTGTAATTTTGTTGTATGTCGTTCCTTGTTCTGGTTTATAATGTTGTCAATGCACTTTATTCTTTGGATTTGATGTGCTTTTCGCGGGTTATCCTGTTTATGCTGCATTTAATGCCTGGCTCAAGCTGTGGGAAACCAACCAGTCCATGACGGAGTTCAACGTCCCGCTTAACTCCACACCAGAATACAGCCCATGTTACCACTACTCGAGGACATTTCTGCTCGGACTGAAGCCGACTTCCTTCTGTCCGCCCCTCCCTCCACCGGAGGTTACACGATACCTCTCCCAACCTTGTCATACCAGCACAAGAAAGGTCACGCTGACCAACAGATGGACACAACCAGAAGCCTCGGTGGCGGGACACGGAAAAAGCATGGAGTTTGACACGGATAGACACTGAAAGTCTGACACAAACATTGGTCTAACACACTCCTCGCGGCCCTCATCCCAAAGGTCGCATAGTACACGGCTCCTTCTGGGGAGTCAGTAGGGATTTAGGTCGACACCGCTACGCATGAATACAGCCTCAGCAGTTGGACATATTAGTGGTCAATCGACGCAACGAGCATTTGACTCCTACGTGAACATTATTATTAATAATACTCGTTGCGAGAGTGTTTTTTAGACGGAGAGGCGAATAGCACCACTGTCACAGTTAGATAATGTAACAGGTGAATAACAGTTTAGGATCACTTGTGCAGGATAGCAACATGTGTGTGTGTGTGTGTGTGTGGGAGAGACGCCACTGCCACACTGAGAACGCGTCGCAAGAGACATCAGTAGCGCACTGTAAGCCCCCCCAATGTGGAAGGTTCTGTGTTTGACAGAGACGGGAACATGCCCGCTGCCACACTGAGACCGGGTCGCAAGAGACATCAGTAGCGCATTGTAAGCCCTCTAATGTGGATGGTTCTGTGTTTGACAGAGACGGGAATAGGCCCACTGCCACACTGAGAGCAGCAGCTCGTAAGAGACCTCAAACTGGCCAAGACCCTCACCTCGGCTTCCTGGAAATAGGCTGTTTTCATGGCAGCCTGTCTAACGTAGTGAAGGTTCGACGTGATCCCCGTAGTAGTGAACGACACGCAGAAGAAGCCAAGCATAGTACAACGATCTGGAGGACCCCGGTCCACCTTCACCAGCACGCTGGGGAAAGCTAGGACAACACGCCGCTTAGCGTCCTTTTTAGGCCGTCCAAAAGAGTAATCCTACTCATTCAAAAGGAACAACAGCAGCACAGCGTAACCCATCTAAGGTGGGAGGTTCTGTGGTTGACAGCGGCGGGAACAGGCCTACTGACATACTGATCAGCCGGGAACACGTATTAAAAAGTAAGTAACAATTCAGTCTAACCCCTCTAGGGTAGAACACTCCTCAACTCAATGAGATTGTCCGCTTCTCTTACCCAACAGGAGTTTAGGATCATCGCCACAACTGTTGGTACTTGCGTCATAATTCACCCCAAACAGAGTTCTATGGGTTCCCATCGTATGTCACGGGACATTCCATTTCGGATTAAGGGGAGGACTGGTCGATACAATTTTATTTTAAGACTAGAAGTGTAGAAAAGATGGCTATTTTCAGTGCTATTATGTGCAGGTCCCAGCTCTGGTATGACCAAGATGTAGTCGGGAGAAGGATTTCCTGCTTAGTGGGCTAGGCTCAAGCAGCTTAATACTCCACTACGTTGAGACAATCGCTTACGGAGAGTGATTAACCGATGTGCGAGCTTATCTCAGTAGACTCAAACACTAGAGCAAAGTAGAGACTCAGCCTGTTAGACGCCAGCTATGCTGATCTAAACAAACCACCTAACCATGGCCGGTGTTATGCCATGTCACACAGATAGTCGCCCCTTACGACATGCTCTCTGTGAGGCAGTGGGGTTATTCTTGCCCTCGTCATACACAAAGACCTCAGCAGTCCACTCGGGTTAGGGTTAGGGTTAGTTTCAGGGTTAGGTTTAGAGTTAGGGTTAGGGTTAGAATTAGGGTTAGTTTCAGGGTTAGGTTTAGAGTTAGGGTTAGGGTTAGAGTTAGGGTTAGTTTCAGGGTTAGGGTTAGTTTCAGGGTTAGGGTTAGAGTTAGGGTTAGTTTCAGGGTTAGGGTTAGAGTTAGGGTTAGTTTCAGGGTTAGGTTTAGGGTTAGAGTTAGGGTTAGTTTCAGGGTTAGGGTTAGAGTTAGGGTTAGTTTCAGGGTTAGGGTTAGAGTTAGGGTTAGTTTCAGGGTTAGGGTTAGAGTTAGGGTTAGTTGCAGGGTTAGGGTTAGAGTGCTTGGGGGCTATTACATCGTCTGACAGAATGGGTAATGCCATGCGGCTGTAGAATGAGTAATGACATGCGGCTGTACAAAGGGTAATGCCATGCGGCTGTAGAATGGGTAATGCCATGCGGCTGCTGAAGGGGTAATGCCATGCGGCTGTAGAATGGGTAATGCCATGCGGCTGCTGAAGGGGTAATGCCATGCGGCTGTAGAATGGGTAATGCCGTGCGGCTGTAGAATGGGTAATGCCATGCGGCTGTAGAATGGGTAATGTTATGCGGCTGTAGAATGGGTAATGCTATGCGGCTGTAGAATGGGTAATGCCATGCGGCTGTAGAATGGGTAATGCCATGCGGCTGTAGAAACTGGATGCTACTCTCCTTATCATGAACCAACGTTGACAGATTCAAGAAATTCTCGTCTATTCTCGCAGAATGTTTGACATCCCTAACAGTTAAAAGGTGGACTATTCTGTGACGCCACTTCCTCAAATTAGGTGCTAAAAATATATATATTTATTTTTATTTGGGGAATTAAGATGCAAGTATTCAAATGTTCTCTTTCTGATTTAGCTAGTTTATCAGTATTTTCATCGTCTGTGTAACCTGTAGTAGTTTGGTACTATTGTCAGAGGATGCTGGAATCCAAGTCTCAAGGATATGGATGGGAGATGTGGAGTCTGTTAAGATGACTTTATATTTATGTATTGCCATACAACCAATCACTTTACTCAACTCGCGGTTTATAACCTTGCTCTCTTTCTCTCTCTCTCTCTCTCTCTCTCTCTCTCTCTCTCTCTCTCTCTCTCTCTCACACACACATATACACACAGTCACACACACACAATATATAGGAACCATACTTCAGTGAGCACGAACATTCTACCTGGTTTGAACCACACAGAAACATCTTGCATCACTGAAACACTAGCTTAGGCACGTACATACAGACGCAACACATGCAGCCAAACACTGGTTAATACGTCCTGCTGGGCTGCACTAGAGATACCCCGATTGTGATGATGCAGTACATGTTGGGATTGTTATCGGTGACATCCAGACATAAACTGGCACAGGTCAAAGCATATATGCGTGTCACCACAGACACGTGTCACTCTCTGTACAGCAGTATCTCAGACATCAAGGGATCAAGAATCAAGAGAGGGGCGTCATGGATGGCACAGGCAGAGACAATCGGACGTGTCACTGCAGCTGAGATGATAGCCAAAGGGGAAGAATGGGCCCACACTGGTGATAGAATGATAGAGTACCAGAGAGTCATCATAACCTTAGGCAAGGAATGCAGAGAACGGAACAACGGTAGAGCAGATCACGAGGTGAATCAGCTGATAACAGAGAACACGCAGCAGAGTGATGTCGTCACACCGACGGATCAGTGCTGCGCAGTGGGACATCAGGCTGGGGTTTCTCGGCTAGAGTGAGAGGACAGGTCGTTGCTGAGCGCAGTAGAGCATACATGTCAACAGCCTCCAGTATGAGAATGGAGACGGAATCAGCACTGAAATTGATATCTGAGACTTCTATAACAAAAGCAGTCATCGTGACAAACGCGCAAGTCGTACTTCAGATGGTACAGAAGGGATGGCTTAGGTACGAGTGCATAGCAGCTTTTGAGGCCTCAAACCTCCAGGGGTTGACAGGGATCTACTGTCCTGCTCATGATGTGGTTCAGGGCAATGAAATAGCTGACATCATGGCTTCACAAGCTCCCATCATTGGCACATTAGTGATGGATATAAGTGGCATTTTGAAATCAATCAATGGCCGCCTGCTGGATGAGGACACCGCAATAGATGAAGCAGCAATCCACAAGCTCCAAAGTTTCTACATTAAACGAGGTTCGAGCGGAGTGGGGTGCATGAGAGGGCGGCGCAGGAGCGTGTACAACCAGCGAGCTACAGGGACCATCAGCATCTATACCTTACGCCATTTGTTGAGAGAGACTGAGCACCTTTGGGTATGCCCGGAGTACAGTGACGTCGACTCTTAGAAACAGAAACGGGCAGTGTCCCGCCAGCGGAAGACAGAGAGGTAAAACTTGAACGAAAAAATAATGTCTGGCTAGTGTATTGGTAGAACAGGTCTGTTCAAGACAAAGATACGGGGATTAACTCTCACATTGGCGTGCAAACGAAATTGTAAAAGCAATTGTCTTTCTGTCTCTTGTTGTCTGGTGCATATTTTTACCAGTGTTTATAGAATACTTGTCTTTACCAGTGTGTGGTGTATGCGCCCCCCCCCCCCGTGTTTATAGAATACTTGTCTTTACCAGTGTGTGGTGTATGCGCCCCCCCCCCCCCCGTGTTTATAGAATACTTGTCTTTACCAGTGTGTGGTGTATGCCCCAGAGTGTTTATAGAATACTTGTCTTTACCAGTGTTTATAGAATACTTGTCTTTACCAGTGTGTGGTGTATGCCTCTCCCCCCCCCCGTGTTTATAGAATACTTGTCTTTACCAGTGTGGGGTGAATGCCCCCCCCCCCCCCAGTGTTTATAGAATACTTGTCTTTACCAGTGTGTGGTGAATGCCCCCCCCCCCCACCCCAGTGTTTATAGAATACTTGTCTTTACCAGTGTGTGGTGTATGCCCACAATGATTACTCTTTTGTGCGCCCTGGAAAGGGCGTTAGGTGGCGGATTGCAGTAGATTTCCTCACATCCCGAGCGATCTGATGAGGGTGGACCAGGGTCCTCCAGACGGTTGTGCTATGATTGGCTTCATCTGCGTATCGCTCATTACTACGGGTATAAATTTGATCCCTCACCTCGTTAGTCTTAATACCGCGAAACAGTCTACTCTGAGACGAGGGGAAATGACTAGTTCTGGTCTATTCTGGATTGAGTAGGTCAGACCTGTTGTCATGAGTTTTGTTTTTCCTGCTTTGAGCCTATACCGATAGTATGCGAGGGTGTTTAGAGAGGCCGTGACAATATCGCACTTGATGTCTCCATAACGGACGCCATTTATTTCCCTGACAGATAACAGCGCTCGGATGACGCACATCATTCCGCGCAACAGTGAACCATCTGCGCGACGAAATGTAGTCCTAACAGGGTTAGTTAAAGATAAACCTTACTTGCTTCCACAAAGTTGTGAGAGGATTAACGACCATTGCGTGTTAAGTACCGGCGGGTTATTTTGGGAAGTGCTTGTTTGGTTTGTGTTGTGGTTCAGTGGTGTTCACCATTTTGGTGACCGTGGCCTCATTGAACTACTATTGCACTTCGACCGTACACACATTTGTAGGTAATCGCTCAGCGGTCCCACCAGAACAAATACAAAACGAGACCAATGGAAAGGCGACAGGCCATTCGTCAGGAGTTTTAAAAATAACACGAAAATATAAACAAATCACAAAGAAAGCATATTTATAATACATACATACACATCCATCCATATACAGACACACATATACGTATACATGCAAACCTATACACCCACACATATACATGCCCACATATACATACCAACATATACATACACACGCATATACATACACACATGTACATACGACACGCATATACATATAGACACATATACATACACACATATACATACACACATATACATACACAGAGACACATATACACACACACATATACATACACACATATATACACATACACACACATATACACACAAATACATAGACACACGAGTTGATACGTAAAATAAATTAAAGTATTTGTATTTCTTTTTGGCCTGCTTTGTCTTGTTTGGCTCGCCCTGATTCGTGTATTTGTGGACATTCACTGGCTTATATGGCTGCCGTCTTACGTATCATATATGTCTTTTCTGTTTTGTTTTGTAAATTGTTTGTGTTTTCCTCTGGTTTTTGGGGGGTTTCTTGATCGTGGCTTTGGCGTAGGTTTCGTTTTGTTTTTGTTCTAGTGCGGCCTACGTGTGCAATTTTCTTATATGTTTTCATTTTCCATGTTATATCGACCATTTCTTGTTGGTCTACACTTTTTTATAACTGGCTTACCGTGGCTTAGATGTTCCTAGCCACTTCCTGGGTATGATTGACAACTTAAACCGTATTGTATATGTGCCATACATCATGGCTTGTTTTGTGTGACTTTTTCGTTATTTTTGTTGTTGGTTGTTTTGTCCCTGACAAAGGCCTTGTGGTCGTAACGTAAGATTCGTTTTCTTGTTGTCTTGCCCTGATGTCGTCACTGAGCGATTACCTATGCATGTTTGTATCGCCAACTGACCTTCAGTACCTTCACAGCTTCGGTTCATACATTATATTTAGGATATCGCTATTACCTGAGTTGCTCTACTAGTCTCACCTGTACTGTTAAGCGGCGTGAGGAGAATGTCACAAGCCCCTACCTCCACCCCTCCATTCGTCACGTAGCTGAATGGCGAGACTTGCCTTGCGGTCAAGGTCACCGACAAAACAAGACGCATGATTCAAATAACGGAACAAATATATCTCAACACACTCAGGAGAGGTCAAGGACGCTAGAACGTAACAGGTCAGCTGACCACAGAAAATATTTTGAGTCAAAAGTCCAATGAAGTTTCTAACACTGTAATCCTTCCATACTGTCAGCCTCCAATGGCATACCTTCATTGTTCTTGCTAACTTCCCTTGAACGAGCTCTTGTTTTCTCAATGACAGTGTCTTCCATCTTCATTGTTCGCTGCCAACTCTTTTTCTTTGTTAGCTTAGTGGCATGTTGCTGACTTCTCTGGCCACTATACAGTTTACCCATCCAATAACCACGTATATTTCTCTCATAAACTTGGTATTCTCAAAATTCTCTGGCCACTATACAGTTTACCCATCCAATAACCACGTATATTTCTCTCATAAACTTGGTATTCTCAAAATTCTCTGGCCACTATACAGTTTACCCATCCAATAAGCACGTATATTTCTCTCATAAACTTGGTATTCTCAAAATTCTCTGGCCACTATACAGTTTACCCATCCAATAATCATGCATATTTCTCCCATGTTGTTGTTGTTATTATCCCATAGCTGCTGAGTAAGCCGGCTCTTGGAAGCTCAATGCCATTCTAATATATATATATATATATATATATATATATATATATATATATATATATATATATATATATATATATATATATATATATATATATACAGGTCATCTTCAGTTGTGTCACTGCTCCGTACAGTGTGTTGGTAATTGTCGGCTGTGCTTGTAAGAATCTTTTCCTCATGTCCGCAAGCGGCTTGTACTCAATGAGTATGTGACTTAACTGTTTCATCAGGATAAAAGCAATGTCTGCACAAGGGCAGGTGCTGGGGATTGATGTGGTTCAAGTGGCTATTGACTCTGGTATGCCCTATTTAGAACAGAAAGATGAGACTTTGATCTCTTCTATGTAATTTATTTATATCATCGTTACTTTATGGCTGTGACATTTCGCTAAATACACTGCGACCTGTTGTTCCTGTCGCCCACCTGTTGTTCCCTTCGCCCACCTGTTGTTCCCTTCGCCCCCCTGTTGTTCCCTTCGCCCACCTGTTGTTCCCTTCGCCCCCGTTTTGTTCCCTTCGCCCACCTGTTGTTCCCTTCGCCCACCTGTTGTTCCCTTCGCCCACCTGTTCATCCATTCGCCCACCTGTTCATCCATTCGCCCACCTGTTCATCCATTCGCCCACCTGTTCATCCATTCGCCCACCTGTTCATCCATTCGCCCACCTGTTCATCCATTCGCCCACTTGTTCATCCATTCGCCCACTTGTTCATCCATTCGCCCACCTGTTCATCCATTCGCCCACCTGTTCATCCCTTCGCCCACCTGTTCATCCCTTCGCCCATTTGTTGTTCCGTTCGCCCACCTGTTCATCCCTTCGCCCACCTGTTGTTTCCTTCGCCCACCTGTTGTTCCCGTCGCCCACCTGTTCATCCAGATTTCCCGACTATTATTCTTAATAATTCGTTTAACTGTGTTGTTACTGCAGAGTCTATCCAATTGTTGTTTTGAGGCTCCTGTTTTTGCCCATCTGTCGGCCATCTAGTTCCCTAATATTTCCTTAGATTTTTCTCATTAACTTGGTAGTCTGTCTCAAAATGTTCTCGCCACTATACAGTAAACCCCTAAAAAAAAATATATATATATTTATCTCATAAATTGGATAGTCTGCCTTAGTCTTCTATACACTTTATGTGTGAACCCACATACATTTCATTCTTAGCTGTCTAAGTCAGGTAACGATTTACAGTTTGGTATACTGTGATTACTACTAAAATATGGGCGCGAGACCGATTAATGTTTTGCGTGAGAGGCTGCACACTTGCGTGTATATCTGAACGTTTGTGTGATGTGTGAAGCGTGTTTTAAGGACAGTGCAATAATATTTTTTATAACTGTTGCCGGAAGTTGATCAACACTGTTATTCGATCTCACAGGTGGCTGACAGGAGGGTCCGTGCGCGGGTGGAAAGGTATGTGTGTATGTATCTGTGTTTATTTGTGCTTTTGACAAATTGTTTATTTTTCTGGACGAACGAACACGGATCCGTGTTGTCCAATTTATAAAAACTTACCGCGGGAATGCAGTACCATTGGCAGAAAGACGGCCGTTGTGTGATTTTTGTGTGCGCAGTCACACAGTAATGGAGGCTGCATGGCCTAGGTGTGAAGCGACTGTTTTCACAATCCCAACGCACCCGGCTTTAATTACACCTATGTCCAGATTGGCAGACATACGAGTTTGTTTTTTTCTCTCGTGTCTCTACATACAAGAAGTAATGGCACATTACCGTACTGCACACTTTGTCAAGAAAGTATAACACCCAAATAGGTTGACGGCTGTAAGAAGCGACATTCTGCACAGGACATGCTACTTACTTAACTGAATCACATAGTAACTCAAACTCTCGCAAAAAAAGATGGCGAACGATACCAGTAGTTACTATTAGCTCACTGGTTGTACACACTCATGATTCGTCTTGTCAAGCTTCCCATCTCTCCCCACTCCTTCATGCTCAGTCTATCACTGAATGAATAGAGTACAATTTGCGATCCGGACGTGCCATCGCGTAGCGTGTCTCTTGTAGAACGTCGTTCCCATCGAAGCCCGTCTAAAGGAAACTCACATCTCTTGCTAAATCTCCAGCCTGCTCCAGCGTCATGCCCAAGCATTTCTTGACATCTTGGTGCCATCGCCTTCTTGGTCTGCCTCTGCCTCTCTTACCCGGCACCATACATTCCATTACCGTTCTCTCGAGACCGTTGTCTTTTTATATGGCCAAAGTATTCCAATTTTGTGTTCATGATGAAATGAATGAATCAGTTCTCCTCTATACCCACCACTTGTCGAATGTCTCCATTGTTCATATTTTTTGTTCATAGTATTCTGAGCACCTTTCTATAACACTTCGACTCGAAAAACTCGATGATTTTCTTCCTTGAGGTTTATGTAATTGTCCATGGGATAAACACAGGTTCTCAAAATGTTCACTGTTTTGTTTGTTTGCTGGTATTCTGCCAGTTTCCTCAGGTTGTGTAGCCTCTGCATTGCTATTACCAATCTTCTCCTGTCGTTTTGAACAGTCGGTTTTGTTGTCAATTCAGGAGACGTGCCATCTGGAGACTCGAAGTTCGCGACGTTTTATTTCTACGAACCCCCCCCACCCCCCACCTCCCCAATTTGAATTCATATTACTTTCTTGTTTTGACGGTGGCCATTATCTTTATTCTATTTTGTTTGCAACGAGGTTTTGATTTTGGCTTATTCCGCTTACGGCTTAAATTAGCTGATATCACCTCTCTGTACTGTTTGATAGTATCACTGTGTCAAGACGTGTAACCCCTGAAAGACAAATACACACAGATAGTCACCCTTTCACTATACATCCTACCTTTTGCAGAAGGTCCAGGTAAGACGGACAGAACATGTTGTTTGCATGCCGAGGAGTGCCTCCACCTCCATAAGCAGCTGCTATACAGTGATCTGGGAAGTGACAGACGCTCACCAGGGGAGAAAAAACAACGCGACAAACTTTTAAAAAATGTCTCTAAAAAACTGTAACATTAATATTACCATCAAGAAGATGTTTGCGCAGAACCGTCCCATCTTCTTCTTTTTTTGGTTTGTTGTTGTTGTTTTTTGTGTTTGTTTGTTGCGTTCTCCTTATTTTTCTAATCCCCAAGGCGGTGTGCGTTGCACTATGTTTTTATTTAGCGCCTGTTGGCCCAGTGCATCCGACTTCAGCATGCATTTTATGTAATGGTCTGCTTCCTCCTGCATTTTCTAAGGGTTTGCTTCCCCGGGGTAACGGCCGGTGCTGTGATGGGGATCGAATCCAGCACCTTCGGATTGTGAGCCGTGCCACTTAACCACTAGGCCACGCCGTCCCCATCAACCGTCCCATCTGACGCGTTAGCATCACACAAGGTGCTCAGATACCAGAGCAAGCCATCATCGCTGAAGTTTAAAAAAAGCAATTGTCAGAAATGACAAAACGGCCGACGACTCCCCCCACCACCCCGTATGCGTGTCCCAAGTGCGCCAGCAAGGATACCGTAATAGATTGGACATATTTTTAACATAATTTTTTATTTTGCCCGGGAAACGGCCGTAAAGCACACTCTTTTCGATTTCCAACTGCCGAGGGATTTTTATCGTACCGGACACTGCACACGAAGGTCCGATCTCTACTATCCAGAGATCCGGGGGAATACCAGAAAACTACGTGAAAAAAAATCTCGGCCTCCACCGTGATTTGAACCCGCGACCGCCAGTACCAGATGCCGACGTCTTTACCTCGAGACCACTCAGTACTCGAGTAAGCATTTATAGTCTAGTAGCTGAAAATCGGAAGAAGCCTACGACAACTAAGCAAACCCGCCAACTAACGCCCCCTCCCGGCAATAACAACAACAACCAAAAGACAGAAAAACAAAACTTGCTCTGCAACCATACAGCATTTATGCAATACTCTGCCTATTTGTTCGTCTCTCCTACCGTCTAAGTGTACGTGAGAGTCTTTCAAGTGCTGGTAATCTCGCTCTATTTCTGAAACTGTCGTTTCTTGTAATTATTCACGACAGGAAACCTTTGCAATTTCCACACCAGGAGATTCTCTGAGGACAGTCATTAAACCCCAGTCTGTATTTTTCTGGACAGCTATTTTCCAGTGGAAGCCTTCATTTCGTTTCATCCCTGCCCTCTCTTCTTTGTCATTTCTTGAACTTCTCATTCGTGATCTTTCTAGACGCCATCTTGAATACATCTAAAGAAAGCAGTGGTCAGTCGGATTTTATTGACATTTTCAGAGCTTATCCTTATTCGTACACTTTCGAACGCCATCTTGAATGTGTCTATTGAATGCAGAAGCCTTAGGTTAATATCTACACAGAGCTTGTCCAAGAATCGTACCTATGATGGCCATATGTACTTTCTTTGTTCATCTTATGGTGCGCACCTTTGCAGCATATGTTCATCTTATGGTGCGCACCTTTGTAGATGTTCATCTTATGGTGTGCACCTTTGTAGATGTTCATCTCATGGTGGGAATCTTTACAGCAGATGTTAATTTGTCATCTTACTATTTCGAGCTGCACTGACCGGAAGTCCTTTTTCTTCTTGTCATTTATTTTTGGAATCATCATCTAGCTGCTGTTGACGCCAAACCGTTCTCTAAAGTTCAGGACGGCGATGATTTGTTTATTGTGACATAATAGAGCGGAAGGAGCTCTTTTAGTTCAATAGCAAGGGCCTTACAACAATTAGACCTCATTTTGTCATGCATCTGAGTCAAGAGACCCCATCGTGGGATGCATGTAGACAGGAGACCCCATTGTACGGTAGGTGTAAACTACGTGCCGCGAGAAGCTTGGCAACAGTTGTTTGATACTGGCCCGCATTGATAACATCTGTAAACTTCTTCATGGAATTTATCTAGCCTAATGCCGTTAAACCCAATCCTCACGTCCTTCTGGCATTCGCGAGTTTTCAACTCACTATCTTTCTCTCACTCTCTTTCTCTCATCATCTGTCTCTCTCATACTCTCTCCCCGTCTCTCTCTTCCTTTTTCCCACTTTTGTTTTGCTTAGTGCCATTATCCGCCATTTTGGTCTCGGTGATGTTGTTAGAACGTTACTCTCGAGTTAGACGCGACTACAGTGTGAGTTAATATTGCCTGTCGTTAATCAATAAAAGTGGTTCTGAGTTTTGTCATGTCTTCTTTATTAGGGTTTGTAATGCAAAATATAATGGTGGAGCGT
This sequence comes from Ariolimax columbianus, assembly GCA_036924085.1. NCBI lineage: Eukaryota > Metazoa > Mollusca > Gastropoda > Stylommatophora > Arionidae > Ariolimax > Ariolimax columbianus. Next base: position 102,923,506 of record JAVGWX010000002.1, read on the forward strand.
GGTTGGGGACTTGGGGTGTGTGTGTATGTATGTTCGTCTGTGTGTGTGAATGAATGCATTTGTTTTTCTGAGTTTTAATAGACGTTTATATTTGTTTCTCTGGGTGTCTTTATAGATGTATTTCTAGGTGTATGTGTGTGTAAATACATGTGTATTTAATTATTTGAATATATGTATCTGATTGGTGGTGTGGTACGGCGCTCGCCTTTCTCGGTAAAGGTACCGTGATTCAACTCATCATCGACAGACTACAGTCAACCCAGCTATAAATGGGTGCCTGGCTTATTGTTATATAAGGATGGCAAAGGAACTGGTCACCCCATCTTATAAATAACCGAGGCCTTCCACCCATAACGATATCTATAACATTTCATCCATGACAGCAGTGTCTGCTATGGGACTGTCTGTATATAAGTAAAGTGTAATCCATAGCATTACTGCCGTAGGGTGTGAGGTGTTAGCGATCTCACATTTCAAAGGCTCGGCTATATGAGGGCGGTAGCCATCTCCTCTCCCTCGCCGCTTTTACTTCCTGGACTGAACTGGTACTCATTTAAGGCTGGGTCGACCCGGGAGCCATTGCGGTCTGAAAAAACATTACCGCCTCAACTGGGGAATGAACCCAGGACCACTCGATGAGAAGCCAATGCGCTAACCACTGCGCTACGTAGCTCCCTCATATGAGAGAGAGAGAGAGGGAGAGAGAGTAAATACAGGTTAGGGTCATGGATAAAGTAACACATGAATATAAAGTTACTGTAGAAAATTAAGAACTAGAAAACGTCACTTTTTCAATGTCTCGTCTTCAATATATGCGAGGCTGTCAAGAAGTCAGGAGACGAATGCTCATGGCAGAGCTCTTACCAAATTAAAAAAAAAAACGGGATCAAGATGCTGAGCAGCGCATGAGCTGCAGTGGTCAGCGACCCATAGCTGACTGCTAGCGTCAGGGTCAGCGAACCAAAGCTGCCAAGACCGTTCTACACCTCCACGCAGTGATCCTGGATAACAGGCTGCAGCAGAGCAGACTGCATAAGAAGAAGAGATCGAAGATGGAGTGCTAACCCGGTACTAAAAAAGTGTTTGTTGAAGTCGGATGTTTTGGACTGAAAGGTGCAAATATCACTACAAGCTGTAAACTTCAACACAACGCATTCCGTTCTCTGGACTAATTCTGCTACTTAAGCCCTTTTCAGTGTTAGGTACCGGGATATTTAGAACCAACGAAGCCAAGCCCAAAAAATGTCAAATCTTGAGGCAACAAAACACAGATGCAAAATATGGACCATCACACAAACACCAAAGGAGAATATTGAAGCCTTCGAGCTAAAATGCCACAGAAAAGTTCTTAGAATGCCATAGATTGCAAAACAGAAAAACACCGGAAAGAGCCGGATATAGAACACAATTGGCTTGTAAACAACATTACGACTAGAAAAACGAAATACACTGGACACATCAAATGTCACAATGGGTTAGAAATAAAAACTGCTGTAGGGTATAGTACCTGAAAAACAAGTCAGATGCAGACCATTGATATGATGTTCACATGACATCAAAGATGTTCAGAAGATGACAGTGACATGGAGGGGGAATTAAAGTTCGAGAGTCTTACCAAGAGGCTGTGATAAGAACGAGGTTCTGAGAATTATACGCTAAATGATGATGATTTATGAGCCTATGATTATGAACGTATATAAGTACTTGTGCAGGTTTTTCTGAGATAATCCGCCTCGTGATTTACTGCTTGCGCCAAAAATAGTTCCAGTATTTGATTGTGATAAATAAATATGGCATTTCAATGTCAGTCATACTATTAATGACACGTGCAAATGATTGGGTTTCTTGTTCTGTCTTGACATGTACCCGTACTGGGCCCACTTGTTGGTCCCGTGGCCCAGCCAGCACACCATGTAGCTGGGTGGGCTGATACTGTTACAGATGTTGTGAAAACTTTGGGAACTTCAGGTCACGGGGCCCTGACATGATCAGTGAGGCCTCACGGGGTCACCGCCTCCTCACGTGATTAACGGGGCCTGATAGTCACCGGCTGCGTTTTATGTGGTCGACAATGGTTCGAAACAAATGTAAAAATAAACTGAATATAATGTATGATATTGTGAATGGCCAGCGTGAGTAAGTATACTCTTTTGTGCGCTTTGGAAAGGACGTTAAGTGGCTAGCTGCTCACATCCCGAGCGTGCTGATGAAGGTGGACTGTGGTCCTTCCGGTGGTTCTGCTATGCTTGGCTTCATCTACATGACGCTCACTTCCACAGGAATAACGTAATATATTTAAGTAGCATGTCCTTTGCAAAGCGTCGCTTCTTACACCCGTCAAACTGTTTGGCTATTTTAAGTTTATTTGAAGGTGTGCAGTAGGGTAGGTTGCCATTACTTTCCGTGCGTGGAGGAGCGATCGCACCGAGAGGAAAAAAACTGAACACAGCGGGATTCGAACCCAGTACGGGATCAAGATGCTGAGCAGTGCACGAGCTGCAGTTGTCAGCGACCCAAAGCTGACTGCTATCGTCAGGGCCAACTACTCAGATCTGAAATGGCTCTTCTGCACCCTCCGCGTGGTGATCCTGGATAACAGACAGCAACAGGGGAAATTAGACGAAGAAGAAGAAAAAGAAGAAGAAAAATACAGCGCAAGAGGATTGTGAAAAGGACGTTTTCACCCCTAGGTCACGCTGCTTACAAAAATACTGTATACATTTGTGTTTAACCCTGTTTACGAATGTTTAACCCTATTTAAGCGTGTTCAATCCTGTTTTGAAAAGAATATGACCACTGCAACCTTCCAATAACGTCGTACAAGACGACTAATGAGCATTGTGCTGTAGTCTTGGCTCTCACGATACGAAAGCGCAAAACGGTTCGATATCCAATTCCACAAGTTTCAAGCATACCCTGGTCTCAATGGAAGTGAGACCATCGTCTTGCCATTTTGAAGATTGACGAAAACTCGGAGATTCCGTCTACACGCTGCGCACGTAAAAGAACCATTGGCAGTTTAAAATCGATAAGAACAGAATGTTCAGGTCAGGTCATCCTGAGGTCGTTGTGGCACACAAGAAGACATCCCCACAACCCCATTCCACCCCTCTCTGTCAGCTGCTGACGTCCGCTTGCACCTTTCCGTGGAGGATCGTATTTGCAAGACCGTATGTGACCGTACCAAGCGAGTTTCCTTTATTTGACCGTTGCCAAGAGGTCTTCAATAGGCCATATTGCTGTTGTAATTCTTTCTCGTATTTCCTCATTGGTGACTGTGCCTTTGTGACGTTTAGAAATCTTCTGAAACATCTCATCTCCAAGGCCTGCATCTTCCGCTGCAGGTCAGCTGTACTTGCCCATGTCTCATAAGCATAGAGGAAAATTTTACAGGATAAATGCACTCATTTATCTGATCTTCGTGCACATGGCTAACCGTTTATCTTGCAAGATTTTTTTTAACCATGCAAGCGCCGCTATTGTCTGTGCTATTCTGGCTAACACCTCACATTTGATCCTTCATCACTGACAATCAAACCCAGATATGCAAAAACGGTCGACCACTTCGAGTTCCTGACCATTAGCTTTTACCCCACCGTTGAAGCCCTCGACGTTGATTGTCATTAATTTTGTCTGTCCATCGTTAAATTTTCACACCCTAGTCAGCTGTTAGGACCAGGAAATGTCTTTCTAAAAAATAATAATGGTTCTACCCAATACGCACATCTACCTTTCCCCAGAAATATTAACCCACAGAAAGTAAATATTGTCAACTAAAGAACGCACTACGGATAGCCTTCGACTACCTAGCACTAGATAATCTGCCTGTTTAATTACACGTATTTTAAGTATTCCAAGTGCATGGGACTAACAACCTCGTCATGTAAAACCATTACTTTTGGAATTATATTTTCGCGGTTACATGCTACATGTAACGTACACGTGGTTCACTTGTCGCGATCAGGCGAATCTAGCACCCTTGTGCATCCACTAGCTATTTCAATTGTAAATCTTCACTTGTCTAATTTCACTTCTCTAGTATATTTTCACACCACGTTTATCAGTTTATGACATCCAGTATGAAGTTTCAATTGTGGGTTATCAGTTTCTGACATCTAGTGTACATTGTCACTTGACGTTTATCAGTTTCTGGCGTCTAGTATACATTTTCACTTGACGTTTATCAGTTTCTGATATCTAGTATACATTTTCACTTGACGTTTATCAGTTTCTGACGTCTAGTATATATTTTCACTTGACGTTTTTCAGTTTCTGATATCTAGTATACATTTTCACTTGACGTTTATCAGTTTCTAACACGTTTACCAGTTTCTGACATCTAGTATACATTTTCACCTCAAGTTTATCAGTTTCTGACATCTAGTATACATTTTCACCTCACGTTTATCAGTTTCTGGCATCTAGTATACATTTTCACTTGACGTTTATCAGTTTCTGACGTTTAGTATACATTTTCACTTGACGTTTTTAAGTTTCTGACATCTAGTATACATTTTCACCTCACATTTATCAGTTTCTGGCATCTAGTATACATTTTCACTTGACGTGTATCAGTTTCTGACATCAAGTATACGTTTTCACTTGACGTTTGCCATTCACAGTGTATATTATTTGACCGAGCTGAAGCCTGGTACAAGGTAGTCTCTACTGCGGGATTTCCTACAGCAGAATCTGTGTTGAAGCCTCTTCCTACACCTAGTTCACACACACTTCTATCTATAGATAGACATCCGAAAACGCCAGGCAATGACACGTAATTGGATTAACAGGTCCAGGAAGCATACCTGTCTGGCAAAACGAACAGGTAACACGAAAACTGCGAATATTTGGACTGAATTCTGTTTGTTTTGTTCGGCTGTCCTAGATTCCTAAACCAGACCTAGGGCACGGAATGAAAGTAGCTTTTTCACAAACAGTACCGCTGTGATATTACGGTAGACCTTCTTTTTTTAGCGAACTGGTTTTTTCTTTTTCGAGCCCCCGGAAATCTAGTTATTAAACATTCTCGTAGTGCAAAATCGCAGGGCATGGTTTCTCAACAGGTGTGTAATGGATTTCAGCATAGGCCAAAGTATCCAAACAGGTATGTAGCGGATTTCTGGATAGGGCAAGGTAAACAAACAGGTGTGCAATAGATTTCTGGATAGGGCAAGGTAAACAAACAGGCGTGCAATGAATTTCTAGATAGGGCAAGGTAAACAAACAGGCGTGCAATGAATTTCTAGATAGGGCAAGGTAAACAAACAGGTGTGCAATAGATTTCTGGATAGGGCAAGGTAAACAAACAGGTGTGCAATAGATTTCTGGATAGGGCAAGGTAAACAAACAGGCGTGCAATGAATTTCTAGATAGGGCAAGGTAAACAAACAGGTGTGCAATAGATTTCTGGATAGGGCAAGGTAAACAAACAGGTGTGCAATAGATTTCTGGATAGGGCAAGGTAAACAAACAGGCGTGCAATGAATTTCTAGATAGGGCAAGGTAAACAAACAGGCGTGCAATGAATTTCTAGATAGGGCAAGGTAAACAAACAGGTGTGCAATAGATTTCTGGATAGGGCAAGGTAAACAAACAGGCGTGCAATAGATTTCTGGATAGGGCAAGGTAAACAAACAGGCGTGCAATGAATTTCTAGATAGGGCAAGGTAAACAAACAGGCGTGCAATGAATTTCTAGATAGGGCAAGGTAAACAAACAGGTGTGCAATAGATTTCTGGAAAGGGCAAGGTAAACAAACAGGCGTGCAATGAATTTCTAGATAGGGCAAGGTAAACAAACAGGTGTGCAATGAATTTCTGGATAGGGCAAGGTAAACAAACAGGTGTGCAATAGATTTCTGGATTAGACCAGGGTATCCAAACAGGTGTACAATGGATTTCTGGATAGGCCAAGGTAAACAAACAGATGTGTAATGTATTCATGCAAAGGTCTAGGCTCTCAACAGGTATGCCATGGATTTTCCGCGAAAAATATCCAGTGGTTCTGTGATAGGTATCTAAGAGCACCAGGACAGGTATCTAGGGATGAAATGGGGGGGGGGGGGGGGTACGGTGGCGTAGATCTATCATTATCTCATGAAACGTAATGGCTTTACCCCACGTCTTTCAGACCCTTCTCAGGTCTGTGTTACAGCTGTCTGGTCTACGAGCTGGTGAGTTGACACCGTAGTCCCCAAAGGGATTGAGCTTACTGAGGAGACTATCATTGCACTAAAGCCACGTCCACTTTACCAAGTACGTTTTCTATCTTAGATGAAAGGATTAAAGGCGAGGGCTCGACTTCATCGCCATGAGTATGCCCATAAGGCCCTGGGTCTCCCCACAGATAGGCATGTCGTCTGCCTGAGAGCACCGCACAGAGCACGAACTCTCAACACGGGGATCTCCGGAAAAGAATTGACATCATTTACCGACCGCCGCTGCTCGAATTCAAACGCCGACCTTCTGAATAGCAGGCGGCGATCTTGGTCACGGAGAAAAAGCGTTGTACCTTGCTACAACTGACAAGGTGATCAAGCGAGTAGCTTCCAACTGCAACATTAGTGGCCTTTCACGACAGGATTGGGAGGTTACAATGGTCCCTTTCCTGTTGTCAATGTAGAGGAAGTGTTAGTCTCGATGGAGTCCCTGGGTTTTGTGATGCGTCGTGGTTCGTTTCGTTCCTCAATGCCGGGTACTTAGGTTTGTGTGTGGGTGTTTGTGTGTGTGTGTGGGTGTTTGTGTGTGTGGGTGTGTGCGTACGTACGTAGTGTGTGTCTTTAAGTGGTTGTGTGTGTTTGAGGTGTGTGTGTGTTTATGTTGTTTGGTGTGTGTGTGTATGTGGTAGTGTGTGTGTTTGTGTGGTTGTATGTGGTTGTGTGTGTGTGGCTGTGTATGTGTTTGTGTGTATGTGTGAGAGAGAGAAAAAGTACATTTGTTTGTAAGAGAGTGTGTGTATGGGTGTGAGATTGAGAGAGTAAGTGAGAGTGTGTATGTGTGAGAGTGTAAGTGTGTGTGTGTGTGTGGGTAATTGTGTGTGTGTCAGTATGTAAGAGTATGAGTGTGTGTGTGTGATGAGAGTGTGTGTATGATAGCGTGTGTGTGTGTGTATGCGAGTGAGTGTGTGTGTGTGTGAATGAGATTGTGTGTGATGAGAGTGCGTGAGTGAGTGTGTGTGTGAGAGTGAGTGTGTGTGTGAGTGCGTGAGTGTGTGTGTGAGAGTGCGTGAGTGTGTGTGAGTGTGTGTGTGAGAGTGCGTGAGTGTGTGTGTGTGTGTGAGAGTGCGTGAGTGAGTGTGTGTGTGTGAGAGTGCGTGAGTGAGTGTGTGTGAGAGTGCGTGAGTGTGTGTGTGTGTGTGAGAGTGCGTGAGTGAGTGTGTGTGTGTGAGAGTGCGTGAGTGTGTATGAGAGTGCGTGAGTGAGTGTGTGTGTGTGAGAGTGCGTGAGTATGTATGAGAATGCGTGAGTGAGTGTGAATGTGTGTATGAGAGTGCGTGAGTGAGTGTGAGTGTGTGTATGAGAGTGCATGAGTGAGTGTGTGTGTGTGAGAGTGCGTGAGTGAGTGTGTGTGTGTGAGAGTGCGTGAGTGTGTATGAGAATGCGTGAATGAGTGTGAGTGTGTATGAGAGTGCGTGAGTGAGTGTGAGTGTGTGTATGAGAGTGCGTGAGTGAGTGTGTGTGTATGAGAGTGCGTGAGTGAGTGTGTGTGTGTGAGAGTGCGTGAGTGTGTATGAGAATGCGTGAGTGAGTGTGAGAGTGTGTATGAGAATGAGTGAGTGTGTGTGTGTGAGAGTGCGTGAGTTAATGTGTGTGTGTGAGAGTGCGTGAGTGAGTGTGTGTGTGTGTGAGAGTGCGTGAGTGTGAATGAGAATGCGTGAGTGAGTGTGAGAGTGTGTATGAGAATGAGTGAGTGTGTGTGTGTGAGAGTGCGTGAGTTAGTGTGTGTGTGTGAGAGTGCGTGAGTGAGTGTGTGTGTGTGAGAGTGCGTGAGTGTGAATGAGAATGCGTGAGTGAGTGTGAGTGTGTGTATGAGAGTGCGTGAGTGAGTGTGAGTGTGTGTGTGTATGAGAGTGCGTGAGTGAGTGTGAGTGTGTGTATGATAGCGTGTGTGTGTATGCGAGTGAGTGTGTGTGTGTATGAGAGTGTGTATAAGAGTGCGTGAGTGAGTGTGAGTGTGTGTGTGAGAGTGAGTGTGTGTGTGTGAGTGCGTGAGTGAGTGTGTGTGTGTGAGAGTGAGTGTGTGTGTGTGAGTGCGTGAGTGAGTGTGAGTGTGAGAGTGCGTGAGTGAGTGAGAGTGAGTGAGTGTGTGTGTGAGAGTGTGCGTGAGTGAGTGTATGTGTGTGAGAGTGAGTGAGTGTGAGTGAGTGTGAGTGAGTGTGTGTGTGTGAGAGTGCGTGAGTGTGTAAATGAGAATGCGTGAGTGAGTGAGAGTGTGTAGGAGAGTGCGTGAGTGAGTTTGAGTGTGTGTATGAGAGTGCGTGAGTGAGTGAGTGAGAGTGTGTGAGAGTGAGTGTGAGTGTGTGTAGGAGAGTGCGTGAGTGAGTGTGTATGAGAGTGCGTGAGTGAGTGTGAGTGTGTATGAGAGTGCGTGAGTGAGTGTGAGAGTGTGTAGGAGAGTGCGTGAGTGAGTTTGAGTGTGTGTATGAGAGTGCGTGAGTGAGTGTGAGAGTGTGTATGAGAGTGCGTGAGTGAGTGTGAGAGTGTGTATGAGAGTGCGTGAGTGAGTGAGTGTGTATGAGAGTGCGTGAATGAGTGTGAAAGTGTGTAGGAGAGTGCGTGAGTGAGTTTGAGTGTGTGTATGAGAGTGCGTGAGTGAGTGTGAGAGTGTGTATGAGAGTGCGTGAGTGAGTATGAGTGTGTGTATGAGAGTGCGTGAGTGAGTGAGTGAGTGTGTATGAGAGTGCGTGAGTGAGTGTGAGAGTGTGTATGAGAGTGCGTGAGTGAGTGTGAGAGTGTGTAGGAGAGTGCGTGAGTGAGTTTGAGTGTGTGTATGAGAGTGCGTGAGTGAGTGTGAGTGTGTGTAATTGTAACTATGTGGAAGTGACTGTGGGAGCGTATGTATGTGTATACGAGTGTATGTGTTGTGTGGTATAACGCTTTTGTTTGTCTGCTATAGGTTTTTCGAGTCAAGTAACCATTCACAACTGTGTAAACTGAAACGTGACGCGATATTGTCATTTCGGACACCATGTAAATTCTCCCCATTAACTGTATTTGGGGCAAACTAAAAAACAACTGCCAATGACGTACAGCTGTTAGAGCAAGGGGAGAACTGTCCTGAACTCTTCGGCTATTCAAAGGCCCGTAAATCATGTCGAATATCTCTTCAATAAAGAGGATTGTAGCTCTTGGCAAACTGACAGCCAATTTATCGAGGGCTTATGTTCCAAGTTTAATTAGTGTTGTCATTGGCAGAGCTCTGCTTCTCCACCTTGAAACTTCCACGTAAGTTGTCTTACTTTTCCCATTAATATCTTTTAGTTCTGTCATCAGTTCTTCAAGTAAAGTAAAGACTACAAAGTTTAACATCACTTCTCCCATCATTTAAAGAGTAATTTATCAGCACTTCTCCCATCAATGTAAGAGTACCGAATTTATCAGCACTTCTCCCATTAATTAAATAGTACCTGATTTATCATCAATTCTCCCATCGATTAAAGAGTAATGTATCATCACTTCTCCCATCGGTTAAAAAGTACCGAATTAATCAGCACTTGTCATAGTAAGTCAGCAACTACAAACTTTAGCAATACTTCTATCGATAAATTAAAGAGTGCGAACTTCAACATCAGTTCTCCTACTAAGAATAAAGCAATTTAACATCAGTTCTCCTACTAAGAATAAAGCAATTTAACATCAGTTCTCCTACTAAGAATATGCAATTTAACATCAGTTCTCCTACTAAGAATAAAGCAATTTAACATCAGTTCTCCTACTAAGAATAAAGCAATTTAACATCAGTTCTCCTACTAAGAATAAAGCAATTTAACATCAGTTTTCCTACTAAGAATAAAGCAATTTAACATCAGTTCTCCTACTAAGAATAAAGCAATTTAACATCAGTTCTCCTACTAAGAATAAAGCAATTTAACATCAGTTCTCCTACTAAGAATACAGCAATTTAACATCAGTTCTCCTACTAAGAATAAAGCAATTTAACATCAGTTCTCCTACTAAGAATAACGCAATTTAACATCAGTTCTCCTACTAAGAATAAAGCAATTTAACATCAGTTCTCCTACTAAGAATAAAGCAATTTAACATCAGTTCTCCTACTAAGAATAAAGCAATTTAACATCAGTTCTCCTACTAAGAATTAAGCACTTTAACCCTTACTGAAGACGGATCTGTCGGACCGAAAGATGCAAATATCGCAGTCAAGCTGTAAACTGGCGACGCAACGCATTCCATTCTCCGTACAACATCCTGCTACTTGCAACGCCCTATTCAGCGTTTGGTAGCGGGAGATTGAGAACGAACGCAGAAGAAGAAGACGCACTTTAACACCAGCTCTCATACTAAGACAAGAACTCCAATAACAACACCCCATCACATAATAACTAACCCCTACGCTAAAAACGCCACTGCCCATAATAACTCCCCGCCCCGTTATTACTAACACCTCTGCTAATAACTCCCCGCCCCTCAATGACACCTCGTCCCGTAATAACTCTCTGCCCGTCATTACTAACACATCTGTTAATAATTCCCCGCTTTTTGAGAACAAAGCTGAAGAAATACAACTAAATAATAAATCAATGATACGCAGACAGACATGTTGATGCGGAGAACATCAAACGTAACAGCAATTTCTCTGCAGACAGTTAAATATCACCGCCCATGCTATTTATAGTGATTCCCTGAGGCTGCTGTGACGTATATGTTGATAGACGTGTGAATTTGGCAGTGTGTGCCGTTCCTAGATTGGTCTTTACAGTCACCAGAGAACACATTTCGCAGCAAACAGTCTGATGCTGTCGTTATCTTTGCTTGCGATGGGCAACTGTTATTATTATTATTATTATGTTGATTATTATTATGTTGATTATTATTATGTTGATTATTATTATGTTGATAAATCACAATATATATCTGACTGTGGGCCTGAATGTATGCATCGCTGCTTGCCTGTGTGTCTGTCTGTCCACCCGACCGACCGTGTCGACCCGACCGACCGTGTCCACCCGATAGATGACAGATACATCTCTCACAGACACCTTTTAAACAGATCCCTCTAATCGAATCATTACATATACATCTCACGAAATCATTACAGACAGATCTCCCGCATAACTCTAACAGACGTATCTCTCGTAGAACCCTCATAGACAGATTTTTCACAGAACCATAACAGAGAGATCTCGCACAGACAAATCTCTCACAGACAAATCTCTCACAGACAGATCTCTAACAGACATATCTCTCACAGATAGACCTCTCACAGATAGATCTCTCACAGACATATCTCTCACCGACAGATCTCTCACATATAGATCTCTCACAGACATATATCTCACAAACATATATCTCACAGACAGACCTCTCACAGACAGACGTCTCACAGACAGATCTCTCACAGACAGATCTCTCACAGACAGATCACTCACAGACAGATCTCTCACAGTCAGATCTCTCACAGACACATCTTTAACAGACATATCTCTCAGACATATCTCTCACATAAAGATCTATCACAGACACACCTTTAACAGACATATCTCTAACATACATCTCTCTCATAGAAAGATCTCTCACAGACAGATCTCTAACATACCCCTAACAGACATATCTCTAACGGACAGATCCCCAACATAATCCTAACAGACAGATCTCTAACATACCCCTAAAAGACATATTTCTCACATACAGATCTCTTACAGATCTCTCTTACAGATCTCTCACAGACAAATCTCTCACAGACAGATCTCTAACAAACATATCTCTCACAGACATATCTCTAACAGACAGATCCCCAACATACCTCTAACATACAGATTGCTAACATAACCCTAACAGACAGATCTCTAACATACCCCTAACGGACAGATCTCTAACATAACCTTAACAGACAGATCTCTAACAGACAGATCTCTCACAGACAGATCTCTAACATACCCCTAACAGACAGATCTCTAACATAACCCTAACAGACAGATCTCTAACAGACAGATCTCTCACAGACAGATCTCTAACATACCCCTAACAGACAGATCTCTAACATAACCCTAACAGACAGATCTCTAACAGACAGATCTCTAACAAACAGATCTCTCACAGACAGATCTCAAACATAACCCTAACAGACATATCTCTAACATAACCCAAACAGACAGATCTCTAACAGACAGATCTCTCACAGACAGATCTCTAACATACCCCTAACGGACAGATCTCTAACATAACCTTAACAGACAGATCTCTAACAGACAGATCTCTCACAGACAGATCTCAAACATAACCCTAACAGACATATCTCTAACATAACCCTAACAGACAGATCTCTAACAGACAGATCTCTCACAGACAGATCTCTAACATACCTCTAACAGACAGATCTCTAACATAACCCTAACAGACAGATCTCTAACAGACAGATCTCTAACAAACAGATCTCTCACAGACAGATCTCAAACATAACCCTAACAGACATAGCTCTAACATAACCCAAACAGACAGATCTCTCACAGAACCTTAACCAAACCGAGTTCTGGCGTATTGTTTTAATTGGTCGTGTCATGCATGAGTGTGGCCGGAGTGTGAGCGGGGATCAAGAAATAGTAACACTTTAAACCTGCCAATCAGGGTGTAAGAGATACAAATAGGGAGGCAACAGAAGACACTAATTACATTACTCTCCAGTGAATTTGCGTAACGTCCTGTGCCATGCCGTTCTGCACCACGGGCAGACTAATAGTTGATTAGTCTTTCTCAGCAAATGTTGTAGTGTAGAAACTGATGGTTCCCGCAACTCGATAGTTGTGCGCACTTCTTCTTCGTCTTCCCAGGCGCCCCCACTCCCTCCTCTCTGCTAGACCCAATCTGATTTTAGAATTCTGTAGCACATGGATTGCATGCAACGTTACACGGATACAATGGATACAAAGCCAAGGGCTGACCAATCAAAAGATGAATAGCAGAAATAACAAGCAGTAAAGATCCCATTGTACGAAGCACATACTAGGGCTCGGTCAGGAAACCTCTTTTCTGGGTCGCTGGACCCGACGCTAGCAGTCAGCTCTGGGTCGCTGGCCCTGACGCTAGCAGTCAGCTCTGGGTCCATAGCCCCGCCGCTAGCAGTCAGCTCTGGGTCGCTGGCCCTGACGCTAGCAGTCAGCTCTGGGTCCATGGCCCCGACGCTAGCAGTCAGCTCTGGGTCCCTGGCCCCGACGCTAGCAGTCAGCTTTAGGTCGCTGGCCCCGACGCTAGCAGTCAGCTTTGGGCCGCTGGACCCGACGCTACCCGCCATCCATTTGATCGCTGACCGCTGCAACTCATGCACTGCTCAGCATCTTGATCCAAATTATCGGAATGACCAGGACAATAGACCCACATGTCCCTGAAGATTTGAGACCTTTATACCAGCTATCCACTCATTCTATAGCCATCACTTCTGAGCGTCCTCAACCCAGGATTTAAGGCCTGCCACGATGATGACCCTCAGTAAAGCAGTTTCAGATAATCCCGGCAGAGGTGAAGCCGTACTTCCGCCGACATTTTCCCACATGTTCCCACGCCAGCCAAACCGCACATGTGGTATGAATAATGCACGAAAAAAAAAAGTGCACAAAAGAAATTATTTTAGAAAAACATATTCCCTTGCCCCTACTTTCTCATCTCCCCCCCCCCCCCCAGAGGCGCACTTCAAGCCTCTCAGTAGATTGTATTCAACTGCCGTGCATGATATCTGCATGCCAGAGATTCAGGTCCTTGTTCATTATCCTAAAGTGTGCATCATCCCCGTTTCCCGCCTTTCGAATTCATTCTAGGATCAAGATGATGAGCTGTAGCGTCATACCTGACTGCTTGCGTCAGGGGCAGCGACCCAGAGCTGACTGCTAGCGTCAGGACCAGCGACCCAGGGCTGACTGCTAGCGTCAGGGTCAGCGACTCAGAGCTGACTGCTAGCGTCAGGACCAGCGACACAGGGCTGACTGCTAGCGTCAGGGCTAGCGTCAGTGCCAGCGACCCAGAGCTGCCAAAACCCTTCTCCACCTTCACGCTGTGATCCTAGATAACAGGCTGTGACATAGTAGACTGACTAACGAGAAGGGATCAAATAGGGAAGGCTAACCCATTACCCGAAAATGGCCTGCTGAAATCGGATGTGTCGAACCGGAAGGTGCAAATATCACAGTCAAGCTGTTAACTACGACACAACGCATTCCGTTCTCCGAACGGCATCCTGCTACTTGCAAATCCATTTTCAGGGCTTGGTAGCGGGAGTTTGAGAACGAACGAAGAAGAAGACGAAGACGACGACGAATTCATTCCCTTCCTAATGGTAACATTCAAGGCAACGAGGAGGCAGACAGACTGGCGAAGTAAGGTGGAACGTTACCACAACCAGATCTAAGTCTGACATACTAAGAGTCCAAAAGGTTTATTAGGGCCAGATACGCCGACAAATGAGAAACAGCATACTGGCTACACACGAAATGATGCTTATTACCAGTTGAACAGAAGAGAGCAGGTCGTGGTCTTCACTTCACCACACAGGCCACATCTATGAGGTACCATCTATTCAATAAACTGAAGATGGGTGCTACTGACGAATGCATCTGTGCTACAGGTAAAATGACCCCTGAACATCTGCTGAAAAATTGCCCGGACACACGAGCACTACAGAAATCCCATGTGGCCATCACCAGTGCCAACACTAGACAAGCTCTATGGCAGTGTCAACAGCCTCAGGATCGCCGCTGCTTTCTTTGAACAAATTGAAGTCGTAATAAGACGAAGCAAAAGAATTCCAATAAACAGGACAGTACTTACAATTTTTTCTTTCACTCCCCCTTTTTCTTTCCACCCTCTTCCCCTTCTGCCCCCCCCGTCTCTTCTTTCTCCCCCCCCCCCCCCCCCCTCGTCTCTTCTTTCTTCCTCCCCAACCGAACTCCCACATAATTGGTTTACCATATATGGGTGTACGATTAGCACAGTTGAAGAGCAGTTGCTTTTCATGAAAAATTCAAGGGGTACGAATCCTGGTATCGGTACACTCCAGTCGAACCAACTGTAAATGGGTACCTGGCATACGACTATGGAAGTACAAGCCAGCGATGAAAGGAACCGGCTACCCTACCTCATACAATATGTGGCTTAGTATATTGAAGTTTTTAACAACTTCACTACCCGACAGTAGTGTAACTGCTATGGAACAAACCTTTGTTGAAGTCTCTAACAACTTCACTACCCGACAGTAGTGTAACTGCTATAGGACAAGCCTTTGTTGAAGTCTCCAACAACTTCACTACCCGACAGTAGTGTAACTGCTATGGAACAAACCTTTGTTGAAGTCTCTAACAACTTCACTACCCGACAGTAGTGTAACTGCTATGGAACAAACCGTTACTGAAGTCGCTAACAACTTCACTACCCGACTGTTACGAGATAAAACTTGACCTTTACTAAGGGGCTAGACACGTTAGTAGTACCCGTAGCGCAAAGAATAGAACCACCGTAACTTTTAGACATGTAAAAGCCGAACAAAGAGGGTTGTGCATGGTGATAGCAACCTCATGATGTTTAAAAAAAACTGCTAGTGTTAAGAGCCACTGTAATAGCTTCTATGTGTTCTTACTTTTAAACAGAAGTAGCTGTAGTTGAAGGCTATGCGTCACGTCTGATAGAAAATAGAAATGTCTGCAAATGTTCGCCAGGAGACAGACCGTTTTCCAAAGGAGTCAGATGTACATTACAGTGCGCCAGCTGTGTACACACCCATACATAACCGTTGATTATCACCTCTTTGAATGTCCGGCCCTCAATGATGGTAGCAAGATGCTTCTTCCTCTGAAACCAGATTTCTTCTTCTTCTTCGTTCGCTCTCAATCTCCCACTACCAAACCCTGAAATGGCTTAAGTAGCAGAATGTAGTTCAGAGAACGGAATGCGTTGTGTCGTAGTTTACAGCTTGGCTGCGAAATTTGCACCTTTCGGTCCAACACATCCTTCTTCTTTCTTCTTCTTCGTACGCTGTTTACAGCGATATTTACGTTGCACTGATTTAATTTGTTAGCCAGTGGCTCAGTGCATCCGATTTCAACAGGCGTTTCTGTAGGGTTGCCCTCCTTAGCATTTGGCTGTCCCCAGCCTAACTGCAAGGCAGCAGTTGTTTTTGGTCAGAGTTGTCTCTCTTGGGAAGTTGTCTTGCAGGACTATCGAGTCTTCCCTACTCGTGTCTATAGCGTTTGGCAATATGATGGACTATGTACTAGTTTGTACTATCCCGGAAGAGACGCAGTCCAGTGTGACTTTTTCCCAGGATCGTCACGTCCTGCCAGAAACGTAGCATATGCATATGAGTGAGGTATCTTTTTGCTCGCTTTATTTTCTCGGCTCATCTGCAGTGATGGTACGCCTAGCATTCCCCGCCACCAGGGAGCTTGTCACCATAGGACAGGAGGTGCAATGTCCGCTGGACTGCATCTCTTCTGCGTCCATTGGAATGACTGATAGCAGACAGATGCAAAGAGCGAGGAAGGAGTGCATTTTACCAGGTGCATTCCTGCGGCTCGATCGGGCCGGGACACAAGCCCCAGCCATGTCGTAGCCTCCCATCTCAGCGGTGCTGAGATTTTGGGCGGGATTCTGGCTTAGAGGCGTTCGGCCGTAATCCCTCAGATGTTAGCTTATCAGCAAAGCACGTGGACCAAATGTCAGCGACCTGTGATTCCTCTCGAAATAGTGCATTTGACCAGGTGACAAGCCTAGTCTTGCACGGAGATGTTGTCCGCCTAGGGAGCGGACATATCTCATGGTCAAGGGTTAAGTCTCAGCAGTTCGCAGTGAGGTAGCTGATCTACTGCTTAGGGCACCCGACCGAGAACTAAGTCTTCTACAAATGATTTCATTCCTCATCGCCGTTTGGGGTGAATATCGAGCAGCTTCCCGCCCGCTTTTATCAGCGGGCGGCAGAGACCTCATTCTGCGGCTTGACCGGGCGGGGCTGGAGCGTGACCCCGAGGTCCCCACCATGTCGAAGCCTCCCTTTGCATTCGTGCTGGGCTGCTTTTGGGCGGGATTTTTGGCTTAAAGGCGTTCGGCCGTAATCCCTCACCTCGAACCGTTGGCTTATCCGCCTAGTACGTGAACCAAAATGTCTGCGGCTCCTCTCGGGCTTAGCAGGATTACCGTAGCAGAGCATTGTCATTTGTAGGGTAAAGCTGACCTGTCTTCAGAGGGTCTATTTCCAGCACCCGTTCAATATTAGCCAGACCGTATCAATAGAGGGCTTTTAGTTTGTCAATGGCAGTTTGTTTCTGGAGCCTGCGATTTCTGCAGGGTGAAGACCAGATTACCGTAGCAGGCGCTCTTTCATTTGGGGGTTTGGAGACTGACCTGTCTTCCGTGGGTCTAATACCAGCACATGTTCACTATTAGACCCTCCGAAGGTGCTCTCTTTTGACAGTCATTCTACACTATTGGCGTGTTTAGTCAATTTTAGCCTCAGGCTCCACTCATGATAGTGCTCTTCCGTCAATTCCTTCCTCCAGTTCCGAAAACCAACAAAATAGAACCGAGGTCCTATTCCATTATTCCATGCACCATTATTCAGGCAGCCGAGGCCTGCTTTGAACACTCTAATTTTTTCAAAGTAAACGCGACGGCCACCCAGGACGCTCAGCGAAGAGCACCCGTGGGAGAGAGCCGGCAGACGGTAGGGCAGGAGACAACGGGCAGTGAACCGGCGCTAGCCGGACCGCCCGCCTGCGCCTGAGATCCAACTACGAGCTTTTTAACTGCAACAACTTTAATATACGCTATTGGAGCTGGAATTACCGCGGCTGCTGGCACCAGACTTGCCCTCCAATAGATCCTCGTTAAAGGGTTTAAAGTGTACTCATTCCAATTACGGGGCCTCGAAAAAGTCCCGTATTGTTATTTTTCGTCACTACCTCCCCGTGCCGGGAGTGGGTAAGTTGCGCGCCTGCTGCCTTCCTTGGATGTGGTAGCCGTTTCTCATGCTCCCTCTCCGAAATCGAACCCTGATTCCCCTTTACCCGTTACAAACATGGTAGGCATGTCACGTACCATCGACATTTGATAGGGCAGACATTTGAAAGATGCGTCGCCGGCACATGAGGCCATGCGATCAGCACAAAGTTATCCAGAGTCACCAGTGGGGACGCCGCAACCCCGCGAGGGGAAACGACGATTGGTTTTGAACTAATAAAAGCGCTCTTTCCGCGAGGGTCGGAGCTTGGTAAGCATGTATTAGCTCTAGAATTGCCACAGTTATCCAAGTAGGATCGTGTCATCTAAGGAACCTCGACTGATTTAATGAGCCATTCGCGGTTTCACCGTGAGACAGTGTGAACTTAGACATGCATGGCTTAATCTTTGAGACAAGCATATGACTACTGGCAGGATCAACCAGATATCTGTCGTACAGCACACACCGGTCGGCGGAGGAAGGGTGTGTAAAAAGCCTCGCTGGGACGACGGCCGCAGGGACCGACTGACGGGACGGACGGACGGTTTGTTCCACCCGTCCCTCACTCCGTCGACCTAGGACCGCCTGACAGGGGCCTCCCACACGCATCAGACGACCGACCGACCGGGCTCGCTCGAGGAGGGATGGCAGCGCTCTGTGCAGAACGGATCCCAACGACCTCGGCGATGAATTTCACTGGGACTAGAGACAATTTGGCCTGTCGGCCTGCCCTTCTCCGTAGGAGAACGCAGGGCCTCGAGGCAACGATTCCTGCTTTCCATTTGCCGGTCACAAGCTCTTTGCGAGAGTCGGACCACCAGCGAGACGTACTGTCGAGCTCTGCTATAAGCCTTAGATAAATCACTACGGACGGACCACGTTTCCTGATACGGACCAGACCAGCGCACCTCGGTGGAGGAGCCGCTGCAACAAACCGCACCCAATTCGCTCTACGGGGAAAGGCAGGCGAGCGTTTTCCGCAAGCCCGCGCTATCGCTCCGCCTGGCGGGACTGAGATCGCTTTACGAACACTGGTTGAAATTGAGTCGCTGCGGCGAGACAACTACCCCAGATGGTCCAACACATCCGACTTCAGCAAGCATTTTTTTAGTACCGGGTTAGCATTCCCTATTCGATCCTTTCTCATTAGCCAGTCTGCCCTGCTGCAGCCTGTTATCCAGGATCACCGCGTGGATGTGTAGAAGGGGCTTTTTTATTCGGCATCATATATGTTTGGTGTACCTGATACCTTTTTAATCGTGTAACTTATAAATTGTTTATCTGGTTTTTTCCCCCACATACCTTATTAATTCTTCTACATTGTCTTCTGTTCCCGATGGCATATTCTTTCTTGTACCTTTAACGTATATCAACTTTTTTCCTCATACCTCTACCAACCTTCAAGCCCAAAATGGAAATACCTTGTACCTCATACCTCTACCAACCTTGCAACTCATACCTCTACCAACCTTGTACCTCATACCTCTTCCAACCTTGCATCTCATACCTCTACCAACCTTGCACCTCATACCTCTATCAACCTTGCACCTCATACCTCTACCAACCTTGGACCTCATACCTCTACAAACCTTGCATATCATACCTCTACCAACCTTCCACCTCATACCTCTACCAACCTTGCAACTCATACCTCTACCAACATTGCACCTCATACCTCTACCAACATTGCACCTCATACCTCTACCAACATTGCACCTCATACCTCTACCAACATTGTACCTCATAACTCTACCAACCTTCCACCTCATAATTCTACCAACCTTGTACCTCATACCTCTACAACCTTGTACCTTATACTTTATTATCTCCTTATTTCCCTAATTTTCGTCTATCACAAGAATTGTCAATGTTTGTACCCCATTTCACTTTATCTTTGTTTCTCACTTTGTGTGTGCTGCATCCCTAGACACCCTCCCGCTTTCTCCCCATCTCTCCATTTCTTTGTCTGTCTCTAGAAATGTCTCTCTGTGTGTTCTCCATTTCCCAAATCATTCTCTACACATTAATAGCCCATCCGTCTCACAGAGCATCGATCCACCCCCCACAGCCACTCATCCACTTCATCTCCGTCCCCTCTCCTTTGTAATACTCTATCCCACATGACACAATCTAACGCCGATTGTAAGAATCAATTTCTTCACATTTTTCTTCACTTATCTGCTGTCCACCCTCCCCTATTACTTAAACTTCTTCTGCAATCTCTGCAAGATCCCCACCTCCCCTCTTCCAACTTCATCCAATTACCGCCCCGTGTAGCATTAAAAACGTTTCTGTGACTTTTTGGCTCTCATTATTTGCTGTTACTTAGTTAGAAGACGGGAATATGAACATGCTCAGTGTACACCGCTTCAAGTCAGATAATTGGCTTTTGGACTTAAATGTATTCCCTACTCCTTGTCTTATATTCCATTTCTGGCCTTCGTTATCAATTGTATTATTATACTTACTTACTTACTTAGTCGCTCCTCTTCTACCGTGAGGTGTAGAGGTTGTATTATTATTCCTTGTTCTATTTCTCTTGATGAAGATAAAGTCTGACGCAATAGAGGCGCGGGAGAAGGAGAACAAGGTTGGTCTATTTGCCTTTATACATTTAGTTCTGGTTATCCTACATTTCCAATATATTGGATGTCACACCCCGCTGCCTTGCGGGATATCTTTTTAGGTTAAGGCTTCCGGAGTGAACCCTGAAGAAAAATCTGCATCTTGTGCTAGCTCCATTCGTCTCAATAATGTCCTGCGACTGGTCAAAGGTAGCTCAGGACGAGTGAGTGAGGTTGACAAATTGCGCAAACTTGTTCACTGTAATCCAAATCACCGCAGATGTCACCCATTTAAGAGGACAGAGCAAAAGGAAAAGATTGTCCACACGGCTGAACAGAGAGAGTGGCCTTCCTCATACGTGATGGACGAACATCATACCTGATGGATGAACATCATACGTAATGGACGAACATCATACGTGATGGACGAACATCATACGTGATGGATGAACATCATACGTGATTGACGAACATCATACGTGATGGATGAACATCATACGTGATGGATGAACACCATACGTGATGGATGAACATCATACGTGATGGAGGAACATCATACGTGATGGACGAACATCATACGTGATGGATGAACATCATACGTGATGGATGAACATCATACGTGATGGAGGAACATCATACGTGATGGACGAACATCATACGTGATGGAGGAACATCATACGTGATGGATGAACATCATACGTGATGGATGAACATCATACGTGATGGATGAACATCATACGTGATGGAGGAACATCATACGTGATGGACGAACATCATACGTGATGGAGGAACATCATACATGATGGACGAACATCATACGTGATGGACACTCGAGGGATCCTTGAGATAAAACTAGCAGCACTGTACCATGCCTAGCAGGCCGACGAATGGCGAGGAAAGAAAGGTGGTGCAGTGGCTAGTTGCCTCGCTATGTCAAACCACTGCTACTGGAACTGTACCGCACGTTAGTTGTTGGGCTTGAATTCAAGAACGAGGCCAAATGTGCACCACAGTTACTGAGCTGACAGTAGTCAGCGACTTAAGCTGGCTTCTTGCATCAGGATAAGCAAATCACAGCTAACCAAGACCCTATTCCGCTTTTATGCACCGACCCTGGAAACAGGCTGCTACCACCCATCTTGGATAAGCGATTAGGGATCAATGTGGAATGACAAACTCGGTTCTTAAAAAAGCCAGCTGAAATCGGATGAATCGGACCGAAAGGAGCATATATCGCAGTCTTGATGTAAACTACGACATACTGTCATTTTCAATACAAACGTCGAAGAAGAAGGACCTGAACTGAGCTTTCCACCCGACCTTCAATGTGGAGGTGGTACGTGAACTGTTTACCCGACCTTCTATGTGGAGGTGGCACCTGAACTGTTTACCCGACCTTCTATGTGAAGGGGGCATCTGAACTGTCCATGAACTGAACTATCCACCTGAACTGAACATTCACTCAGAGACACATACCTGATGTACTTGGACTAGTTGAAGTGGTGACATGGAAACAGGGAAATGCTACCTAAAGGAACATAAGCGTAACAGACTAGTAGACCATACACTGCTCGTGGCAAACGAACGGGTTCGATCACCGTTACCAGCTGAAGTCATATGTGTTGAACCGAAAGGTGCAAATATCGCAGTCAAGCTGTAAACTACGACACAACGCTTTCTGTTCCCTGGACAACATCCTGCTCCTTGTAAAGGCTGGTATCAGGAGGTTGAGAACAAACGAAAAATGTTATCCGTTATCGACGCTCACCCGTCGACCAAGCTGGAAATGTGTACATGGTCTACTTTTAGGGAAGGAAAGATTAATAGAACGCGAATTGGCCACACCGATTTGATAGCTACTTACTGTCCGTGTCCATATTGTTCCACGTCAGACGGTATAGTAAAGGTCCAGTGGTCAGCCACCTTGACTGCCGTGTTGTTTCCCTCGATTAGTTCTCCCATCGCACATGAGTGTGTGGCAGGTTAGGGCATGTCATGAGATGTTCTTGGTACTTTCGTTGCTGTCCCATCATTGCTGTCCGTGGATCTTTAGTGTTGAAAGGATTGGCTTACTTGGTAGCGTCGTAGCGGATGGATGTCCCGCTCGTTAAAGGAAAGTTAAGCGTCTGAGATAGCCTCTCCTTTCCATGTGTAGAGATCGCCGATGGATTCACTGTTCGGCTTGCAGTTCAGGGATTTCCACGCCAATGGCCTCACCTACATTATTGTGTCCACAGCAGCACCTTCATAAGGGGCCCTCCTGTTTCTTACAGAGCCGGCTGAGGGGTGCGATCGAGTACCCGGCGGTAGGATTGGGCTCATTAGCCTTGGTTGGCAGTCAATTTAAGAGAAGGTAAACTTACTCTAAACCCGAGTAGACGACGCTCGTTAACCTGTTCAGGCAGTTCGCCAAGGAAAGGAGGAACTGATTTTGAACTCACAAGTCGCAGGGAGTGCTGGCTAGTCTAGGGACGATGAGAGTATCATCGAATGTCTCGAGTAACTAGCATCTGCGGGCAACGACTCCACTGCCTTGTAGAAACTTCGGGAGAGAATAGGGCTACGGGAGTAAACCCATACAGAAAATCCGGAGTGGTAGCACCTAAGGCGGATGGTTTCAAAATTGCGAACTCATTCCGGCAGCTCCTGCAGCTGAGCTGGTGCCAAATTGTCATGCTTTACATTTCTTTGGAGGCCGAGAGGGGGATCCTGCAGTTTGGACAGCTCAGGGTCTCTATATTTGGCGCCCAGGCTTGCACAAAATGAGGCTACTCACAGGGTGCCAGGCGAATGGTCTACAAAGACTGAGACACATATGATGATGAGGACTTGGTAGTCGTTCTAGAGAACGCCCACATTCCTGTGTAGGTATTCTGCGTAAAGGCTACTATCGCCTAGAGGATCCCGGATGTTGAATTCCCATAATGAGTAAGAAAATGGCATTAAGTTGCGGATTGCAGTAGCTTTCCTAACATTCCGAGCGTGCTTATGGTGGACTGGGTTCCTTCAAACGATTGTACTATGCTTGGCTTTGCCATTGTGTCGCTCTCTACTATGGGGATCACAGGCTGACATGAAAACAGTCCGTTTCCACGAAGACCTGCATGGAAGTGAAGTTGGGGTTCTGGCCAGTGTATTTTACCTGACTGGACGCACGTCTGCTCTCCCCACCACTGTCTAATAATAAGATGGGGCTTAGTACAATTAAGTGGATAATACTTCATCCTCGATTACAGCGTCATATATATTATAAAATGTGCCTATATCTATCAGGGCTTCTGTCTTTCCGTAATTATTGAATATATTTTCTTTCGTTTTCGTCCCTAGTTATATATCAGTACATCTGTCCCTCAGCTATTATTTAAAATATTTTATTATCTTTTTGTCCCCAAAAGAACTCTGTTCTTATCGATAAAACCGCAAATGGAAGATAAATTAGGGTATTTATTTCTCCATCCATTTTAGGTCATCTGTCACTCCATTATAATTTGTCACTCGCTGTTTTCTCATTACACCTGTTGAGAGCAGCAGAGTTGGTGAGGCACGTAGCTTCGTCTGTGGGGCAGTTGTTATGGGTTAGCATCACTAGAGACATCCGCTGTCTGTATGACGCTAATTGGCTACGTTAGCGAGGTCAGCAAGAAATCGGGATTGACCCCACTAGCGTAAAGTAGACCTTAAAATAATTTGCGAATTTCGTGTGCGTAAATAAGAACGCCCTTTCGGCTATGCTAACACTGTGCTGATAATTGAAGGCATGCTGTAATGGTGTGGGGGATTCTCAACCCTTTTGGAGTTTATACAAGTTTGGAATATGCGCTTTGAAAAAGTAACAATAATAATGGTATTATTGTATTTGCGTCTAAATTCACCCCGAACAAAAGAAATAGCAATTTGTTTAAGCAACGAATTTGAGGTAGTGACGTCACATAATAGTCCACTTTTTATTTTACTGTATGCCGTGTCACGCACTAGACGAGAATAGACGGCCATTTTTGTTAAACCTGTCAACGTTGTCCGATGATAAGGAGAGTAGCGTCCAGTTTCTACTGCAGCGTGCCATTATCCATGCTATCGAACGATGAAATAATAGCCATGTTATCTACCCCTAACCATAACCCTAAATCTAACCCTAACCGTAAACTTAATCATAACCCTAACCATAAACCTAACCATAAACCTAACCCTAACCATAAACCTAACCCTAACCATAAACTTAACCATAACCCTAACCATAAACCTAACCCTAACCATAAACCTAGCCATAACCCTAAACTTAATAATAAACCTAACCCTAACACTAACCCTTTGCAAAACTGAAAATAACCATCTTCTCTACATTTCTATTTGTATATACGTCTTCTAATTATTTATTCTCAGTCGACCTGTACTTCTACAGAGGCAGATGCCCCTGGGCAGGTCCCAGCTGTGGTATGAGCTGGGTGTAGCCGAGAGAAGGGTTTCCTGCTTAGTGGGCTAGGCTCGAGCAGCTTAATACTCCACTGCGTTGGGACAAGCGCTTACGCAGGGTGGTTAACCGATGTGCGAGTCCATTTTAATGGAGTCAAACACTAGAGCGAGGGATGAAGATACTGAGCAGCGCATGAGCTGCAGTGGTCAGCGACCCATGGCTGACTGTTAGCGTCAGGGCCAGCGAACCAGAGCTGCCAAGACCCTTCTACACCTCCACGCGGTGATCCTGGATAACAGGCTGCAGCGGGCAGACTGGCTAAGGAGAAGGGATCGAAGAAAGAATGCTAACCCGGTACTAAAAAAATGGTTGCTGAAGTCGGATGTGTTGGACCGAAAGGTGCAAATATCGCAGTCAAGCTGTAAACTTCAACACAGCGCATTCCGTTCTCTGCACTACATTATGCTAATTAAGCCCTTTCAAGGTTTGGTAGCGGGAGATTGAGAACGAACGAAGCCAAGCCAAACACTAGAGCAAAGTAACCCGCAGCCTGTTAGGCGCCATCTATGCTGCTCTAAATAAACAATCTAACCATGCCGATGTTATGCCATGTCACACAGTTAAAGAAGAAATTATATCGACCTGTCCTCCCCTAATCCAAAATAAAATGTCCCATTACGTACGAAGAGAACCCACGGAACTCAATTCTGGGTGAATTAAGAGTTAAGTACCGATATTTCCTGTCACTTATTACCATATTCCCACTTGTGTCCAGTGGTTTTTTTTTCTCAGGCTAATGCTGCTCCACGCACGGACTGTAATGGCAACCTACCGTACTGCACACTAGCCAAGAAACTTATAACAGCCAAATAGGTGGCGGCTGTAAGAAGCTTCGTTCTGTAAAAGGACATGCGACTCACTTTATTACCATATGTCATTCATTTCAGTAACAAAGAACAAAAAAAAAAAAAAAAGCGTGAACAAATTGTCTAGACTAAAGAAAGTCAGGACAACATGAGTTGCCGATCGCCATAGCGCCTATAAATAGTTAGTGCGGCACATACCATTCCAAGACCGGTAGGGTATTTACTCGCATAATTGTCCCCATCGCGTATCTCTCTTCTCCCCCTCCCTCCCCCCTTTTCTATTCCGAATTTTAAGAATAATATGTCCTAGACTGATGTTCTCTTTTCGTCAACTTTCAAAGGACGGCGTCGTGTTACGCAGCAGCGACGACAGCATAACACAAATAAGGAATATCAGAAAGATGTTGAGTGTTGCTTTGAAAATAAACGTAGATTTACAGGTTTATAATTCGCATCCATAAGTGCTTGCTTAATTATATCAACTCATTTGTTGTCACGAACCCGAGTAGGATCAGGTTAGTTTGTGAACACAAATAACACACCACGCTGTGTGCTGAATGATGACCTCATTTTGTAGAATTGTGTGGGCTTGGTTACCTGGCTACACGTCTGTAACCTTGAACTTAACAGTGCCATTGTTTTATTGACAGTTTTAAATATTGATACGCAGGATTACGTAAAAAAGTATGTTGACAACAAATGCATGAATACACCCAGTGAAGTTTAAGAAAAGAGCGTGATACTAGCTTTAGCGAGGGGAACATATGGAGGTGTTCTTGTAAAATTTTTTTTTTTAGTGCTGGAGAAAGCAATGGGTAATCAATTCAAATAGTTAAAAATAGACTATGTGTCTGGCCGAGCGCTGCAAAAATCGCAGTCAAGCTGTAAACTACGACACAACGCATTCCGTTCTCCCAACTACATCCTGCAACGTGAAAAACCATTTTCATGGTTCGGTAGCGGGAGTGAGAACGAACGAAGAAGAAAAAGAAGAAGAGGAGGAAGAAGAAGAAGAAGAATAGGAAGAAGGAAAAGGAGGAGGAGAAGTAGGAAGAGGAGAAGGAGGAGGAGAAAAAAAGGAGAAGAGGGAAGAGGAGGAGAGGAAGGAGGCGGAGGAGGAAAAGAAGAAGAAGGGAAATGAGAAGGAGGAGGAGAAGTACGAGAAGGAAATGAAGAAGAAGATGATGGAGGAGGATAAGAAGAAATTGAATGAGAATGTATTGTTGTCTAGGGGTCAGTAGCCGAGTGCGGGTTTTTTGTGGTAGTATCGAATGGTTCATCATCTAAAGCTCGCTGCAATCTGTTGAGACGCACACTGGACTACGAAATGTGTTCGAACAACGGACGATTTACATCTCCGTTGTCTGCTTGCGATACTGATCGTATCTCAACAAACACGCCTCGACAGCCGAATCGTTCCAAAGTTAAGCATATTTCTCTCCTTACACATAGTCTACTCTCTCCTTACACATAGTCAACTCTCTCCTTACACATAGTCTACTTTCTCCTAACACATAGTCTACTCTCTCCTTATACACGGTCAACTTTCTCCTTACACGTCATGTCCTCCTCTTACACATCATGCCCTCCCCTTACACATCATGCCCTCCCCTTACACATCATGCCCTCCCCTTACACATAATGTTCTCTCCTTACACATCATGTCCTCTCCTTACACATCATGTCCTTCCCTTACACACCATGCCCTTCCTTACACATCATGCCCTCCCCTTACACATAATGTTCTCTCCTTACACATCATGTCCTCTCCTTACACATCATGTCCTTCCCTTACACATCATGTCCTTCCCTTACACACCATGCCCTTCCTTACACATCATGTCCTTCCCTTACACATCATGTCCTTCCCTTACACACCATGCCCTTCCTTACACATCATGTCCTCTCCTTACACATCATGTCCTCTCCTTACACATCATGTCCTCTCCTTACACATCATGTCCTCTCCTTACACATCATGTCCTCTCCTTACACAGCATGTCCTCTCCTTACACATCATGTCCTCTCCTTACACATCATGCCCTCCCCTTACACATCATGCCCTCCCCTTACACATCATGCCCTCCCCTTACACATAATGTTCTCTCCTTACACATCATGTCCTCTCCTTACACATCATGTCCTCTCCTTACACATCATGTCCTCTCCTTACACACCATGCCCTTCCTTACACATCATGTCCTCTCCTTACACATCATGTACTTTCCTTACACACCATGCCCTTCCTTACACATCATGTCCTCTCCTTACACATCATGCCCTCCCCTTACACATAATGTTCTCTCCTTACACATCATGTCCTCTCCTTACACATCATGTCCTCTCCTTACACAGCATGTCCTCTCCTTACACATCATGTCCTCTCCTTACACATCATGTCCTCTCCTTACACATCATGCCCTCCCCTTACACATAATGTTCTCTCCTTACACATCATGTCCTCTCCTTACACATCATGTCCTCTCCTTACACATCATGCCCTCTCCTTACACATCATGTCCTCTCCTTACACATCATGTCCCCTTCCTCACACACGTTCTTCACTACCTCCATTTGTTCCTATTAGCCTCTTCCTTCTACCAACACTTCTGGCTCAGCACGGAAGCGCTCGCCTTGCCTGCCCCTGTTGCTGACGCTTCCCCTGGATTACATAATACCACCACCAACCTTTACCCTTTACGGTCTTGCCTTCCAACTTTAATTACATCTGTCCAGCGTCTATTTATCTCCACCTCGCCACAACCTCATGAATATTCTGGAACCAATGAATAAAACACGATGAGTGAACCCGGTAGTGTGTCATCATTAAGGGACGGGGCTGACTAGGTCCTATTTAGGAAAGGATATCATGCAGGCCTCACAGCCTGGCCCAGATGCACGTATTGTTCTCCCGCGCTGCGAAATTCCGGGGCAGGCGATTGGACCCAGCCAGTAGAATTCGATCGAGTCTAGTTTGAGATGAAAACACAATTAACTGCATAATGATATGGCTCCTTCATTCTCTATTTCTTCTTCTGTCTTTCCGTCTCTGTCTTTATGACTCTATTTATTTCTGAATCTGTTTTTTTCCTTAGGATTGCCTTTTTCTTTGTTTGTCTACATTTTATTCTTTCTTCCTGCTCTTAACTTTGCCTCCTTTTTCATTGGCAGTTCGCTATGGCGAGTTGTGGTTTGTCTACCTCTTGTCATAGTGGTACATTCTGAGAAATTCTGATTTCTCCATCTCTTGTCTTAGTGGTACATTCTGAGAAATTCTGATTTGTCCATCTCTTGTCAAAGTGGTACATTCTGAGAAATTCTGATTTCTCCATCTCTTGTCTTAGTGGTACATTCTGAGAAATTCTGATTTGTCCATCTCTTGTCTTAGTGGTGCATTCTGAGACATTATGATTTGTCCTTCTCTTGTCTTAGCGGTACAATCTGAGACATTATGATTTGTCCATCTCTTGTCTTAGTGGTATACTCTGAGACATTATGGCTTGGCTTCGTTCGTTCTAAATCTCCCGCTACCAAACCCTGAAAAGGGCTCAAGTAGCAGAATGTAGCCCAGAGAAAGGAATGCGCTGTGTCGTAGTTTACAGCTTGCCTGTGACATTTGCACCTATCGGTCCAAAACATCCTTCAGCAAACATTTTTTGAATATCTGGCTAGCATTCCCTCTTCGATCCCTTCTCCTTAGCCAGTCTGCTCTGTTGCAGCCTGTTATCCAGGATCACCGCGTGGAGGTGTAGAAGGGTCTTGGCAGCTTTGGTTAGCTGGTTCTGACGCTAGCAGTCAGCTTTGGTTCGCTGGTCCTGACGCTAGCAGTCAGCTTTGGTTCGCTGGTCCTGACGCTAGCAGCCAGCTTTGGTTCGCTGGTCCTGACGCTAGCAGTCAGCTTTGGTTCGCTGGTCCTGACGCTAGCAGTCAGCTTTGGTTCGCTAGTCCTGACGCTAGCAGTCAGCTATGGGTCGCTGACCCATGCAGGTCATGCGCTACTCTAGACATTATGATTTATCCATCTCTTCTCTTAGCAGTACAATCTGAGATATTACGAGTTATCCATCTCTTGTCTTATTGGTACACCCTGAGTCATGATTTGTCCATCTCGTGTCTTATTCGTACAATCTGAGTTATGTCTAATTGGTACAATATGAGACATTATGATAAATCCACCTCTAGTCTTAGTGGTACAATCTGAGACATTATGATTTATCCACCTCTTTTGGTATACTATAAGACTTGTTTGTCTATCTTATCTTGGTGGTACACTCTGAGACTTGTTTGTCTACCTTACATTGGCATTACACTCTGAGACTTATTTGTCTACCTTATCTTGGTGGTACACCCTTAGACTTGTTTGTCTACCTTATCTTGGTGGTACACCCTGAGACTTGTTTGTCTACCTTATCTTGGTGGTACACTCTGAGACTTGTTTTTCCACCATATCTTGGTGGTACACTCTGAGACTTGTTTTTCCACCATAGCTTGGTGGTACAATCTGAGCGACTATTGTCTGTCCTTCTTCTTCATCGTACGCTGTTTGCAGCGATATTTACATTGCACTGTTTTATTTTGTTAAGCATGTGGCTCAGTGCATCCGATTTCAACAGGCGTTTCTGTAGGGATGCCCTCCTTAGCCTTTGGCTGTCCCCAGCCTAACTGCAAGACAGCAGTTGTTTTTGGTCAGAGTTGTCTCTCTTAGGGAAGTTGACTTGCAGGACTATCGAGTCTTCCCCACTCGTGTCTATATGGTTTGGCAATGGTATGATATAATGGACTATGTACTAGTTTGTACTATCCCGGAAGAGAGGCAGTCCAGTGTGACTGTGTCTCAGGATCGTCACGTCCTGCCAGGAACGTAGCATGTGCATGTGAGTGAGGTATCTCTTTGCTTCCATTATTTTCTCGGCTCATCTGCAGTGATGGTACGCCTAGCATTCCCCGCCACCTGGGAGGTTGTCACAATAGGGCAGGGGTGCAATGTCCGCTGGACTGCATCTCTTCTGCGTCCGTTGGGATGACTGATAGCAGACAGAGGTAAAGAGCAAGGCATTAGTGCATTTAACCAGGTGCATTTCTGCGGCTTGACCGGGCCAGGCTGAGACGCGAGCCCCAGGTCCCAGCCATGTCGTAGCCTCCCATCACAGCGGTGCTGAGATTAAGACGGGATTCTGGCTTAGAGGCCGTAGTCCCTCAGGTGGTAGCTTCGCACCATTGGCTTATCAGCCAAGCACGTGGACCAAATGTCAGCGACCTGCGATTTCTCTCGAAGGAGTGCATTTGACCAGGGGACACGCCTGGTAATGGCACGGAGATGTTGGTGGCTTATGAGCCTAGTACGTGTACAAATGTCTGCGACTCCTCACGAATTGAGTATTGTCTGTCCGTCTCTTTATGTTTTCTTTCCACTTTTTCACTCAACATAACCCTTAAGTAACGTTTTCAACAAAGCTTGTCTGTTTTATGTCCGACATATTTAATTTGTTTAATTCTGCCTTGATTTTGTCGCTTCTCTATACCTTCAGGTGTTGGGGGGCCTATGTTTTATTGCTTATATTTTCCAGTCTGGGGTAGCCGGCCCCATCCCCATCTCCTAACTCCGATATAACTTGGTGGTTTCACTTTACTGACGGCGTGAAAATATTTTACTATTTCTGGTAGCTTAGATTGTACAGAGTGGAGTAACCTATCCCATCCACAACCCTCCTTAATAGATTCTTAGTTCAGGCCTGGTGTGCCACTATGTTCTTGTTCTGTTCTTATCGGACTTGGCAACACATTTTTATTTTTGTATTCTAATATTCTTTTCCGCTTTTCCCGTTTCGAATTTACATTTTTCAATTTTTTTTTTGTTTAATCTATTTTTTGCTGTTTTGTTTAAGATATATTTTGTTGTTTAAGTTATTCTTTGCTGTTTTGTTTATGATATGTTTTGCGTTGTAAGCTATTCTTTGCTGTTTGAGTTTTTATTTGCTGTTTTGTTTCTGCGATTATTTTGCTGTTTCAGATATTCTTATCTGTTTTGTTAAAGTTTGTTTTTCCTGTTCAAGTTATTTTTGCTGTTAAGGATATATTTTTTTGCAGTTTGACCCATTCTTTGTTGTTTAAGTTTTTCTTTTTTTGTTTAAGCTATTTTTGATTGCGAAAACTATTCTTTGCTGTTTGTTATTCTTTGGTATCAGGCTTCTGTCTCTCATTGAAATTGATCACACATTTCTGAAGAATGCACAATAAGGTTATAAGAAGAACAGTAAGAACAACACCGTTAATCACACTCTGAGCCCAATCGGTGAAATGACATCCCAATTCATTAAACGTTCTCCATTATTAAGAAAAGATGATAAAAAAATGTATTCGTTGATTCCGAGGCAAGAGAACTGCAAAAAATTGGCCAGAAAGCTAACGAAAGAAAAATTATACACGAACTTCCTTGATATCCCTGAACATTATAATCTAATGAAAGCTGATGAGGGCATCTGTATTCTGAACATTCAAACACGTTCAATTTGGCGTCGACCCTGAATCCATTGAGCGCGCGGTAATGATGTGGTATTTTCGTGTTGAGCGTGGACTGACGATGTTCACCCGTTCCAATTTGAATAGCAAATACAGAACCTGCGTATTACGTCATGGAATGATGGATATATCTTTTATGTGCTGCTCAAAATAGGAAGTTTTTTTTTTAAATTCTATTTTTTTCTCTGTTTTATTTTTGTATCTCTTTGTCTTCCGTCATATTACAGTTTGGCTAATCTTCCATTTTTAGCCTCCTTTGTGTTTGTGTTTGTGTTTTTCTGCGTATGTCAGTTTCAAGAAATCCGTGGAGTTTTAGATCAGGCAGAAAGTGTAGAGGGAATCAGACAGCTGGCAAAGAGAAGCATATTATTTATCGTCTGTCTCTATGTCTGTCTGTCCATTTGCGTGTTCGTATGTCTGTGTGTTTCTTTGACTATTTGTTCCACTATTTAACTTAGCGTCATTAT
This sequence comes from Ariolimax columbianus, assembly GCA_036924085.1. NCBI lineage: Eukaryota > Metazoa > Mollusca > Gastropoda > Stylommatophora > Arionidae > Ariolimax > Ariolimax columbianus. The sequence continues at coordinate 102,956,482 of JAVGWX010000002.1, forward strand.
ATTGGTTTAGAAGAGTTGTCTGTCCTTAACTTAACGTCTTTATACTGGTTTAGAAGACTGCAGTCTGTCCTCAACTTAACGTCTTTATACTGGTTTGGAAGACTGCTGTCTGTCCTCAACTTTACGTCTTTATACTGGTTTAAAAGACTGCTGTCTGTCCTCAACTTTACGTCTTTATACTGGTTTAAAAGACTGCTGTCTGTCCTCAACTTTACGTCTTTATACTGGTTTAGAAGACTCTGCAGTCTGTCCTCAACTTAACGTCTTTATACTGGTTTAGAAGACTGCTGTCTGTCCTCAACTTTACGTCTTTATACTGGTTTAAAAGACTGCTGTCTGTCCTCAACTTTACGTCTTTATACTGGTTTAAAAGACTGCTGTCTGTCCTCAACTTTACGTCTTTATACTGGTTTAGAAGACTCTGCAGTCTGTCCTCAACTTAACGTCTTTATACTGGTTTAGAAGACTGCTGTCTGTCCTCAACTTAACGTCTTTATACTGGTTTAGAAGACTGCTGTCTGTCCTCAACTTAACGTCTTTATACTGGTTTAGAAGACTCTGCAGAGTCTGTATACAACCAGTTTGTATCCTTGTTTTCCCGTAACCACAAGAGGTCGTAGGTGTATCACTCTGCGTGTGAATCTTGGGCATCCTGCTAACCGGGCATGGCCCAATGTCTTTGTTTGCCATTCTGATTAGCGTAGCGGTAGAGCACCCGCATGGCTGGTGTGATACGGAATCCGCCCAGAGTTGATGAGCGAGCGGTGATTCGGTATCTAACATCTGAAGGTCGACCAGTGACATTTATCGTATAATGCAGGCAGTGTATGGTGACACAAGTGTGTCGAACACAACAGTGAAGAACTGGACAACGATGTTTAAAGAAGGACGTGAGTTAACGCAACAATATGTGCCTGACCTGGTATCGTAAGATCTTTCGTTAACTCACGTCCGTCTTTAAACATCGTTGTCCAGTTCTTCACTGTTGTGTTCGACACACTTTTGTCGCCATAAACTGCCTGCATTCTGCGATGAATGTCAACTGGTCGACATCCTTCGGCTGTTAGAAACCGAATCATCGCTCGCTGATCAACTCTGGACGGATTCCGTATCACACCCGTCATGTTTTCAACGGTCTGCCGAGAAACTATGAGTCGGAGGAAAATTAAATTTTGCAAACTTGACGGTTGGTATGTTCTGTTTACTCCAGAAGTGACGTCATCATGCGCTTTGTACGTATGTTCCCTTGTTGCAGTTTTGTCCGGTTTCATTTGAACACGCCTCGTATATAAGCTGTGGCCGTGTACAATGATAATTCTAACACTCCCTCCCCGACATCACTGTCTACCATAGGCCTGCCTTTACCTTTGACGCGTCTGTTTTTATGTCTTTTTGCCTGTTTGATTGTCTGTCTATTTGCTTGCATGCATGTCTTTCTGTATGCTTGCCTTGTATGCATGCGTGCCTGTTTTTATGTGCTCCTGTTCATTTCTTTGTCTGTCTCTGCCTGGTTGCTTACCTGTCCGCTTACCTGTCTGTATCTGTCTCTTTACCTGTTTGTTTAACTGTTTGTTTGTGTGTCTGTTTAGTTGTCTGTTTGTATGTCTGTCTCTGCCTGTCTGTCTCTGCCTGTCTGCTTACCCGTCTGTCTCTGTCTGCCTGCCTCTACCTGTCTGCTTCTACACGTCTGTATTTTACTGTCCGTCTCTGCTGTCTGTCTCTAACTGTCTTTTTGTTTGTATGTCTCTACCTGTCTGTCTCTGTCTATTTTTCTGTCTCTGCATGTTAGTCTCTGCCCGTCCGTCTATACCTGTATGTCTCTACCTGTTGGTTTACCTATTTGTTTGCCTATGTCTACCTGTCTGTCTCTGTCAGTCTGTCCTTTTTCCTCTCTGCTTGCCACTACCTGTCTATCTCTGCCAGTCTGTTTACCTAAACGTCTGACTGACTTGTCCGTGTCTCTTGCTCGCAAACTGGTTGAGGATACCACACCTCACTCCAAGATCCCTCATCATGTTTGTGATAGCCTCAACCAATCGCCATCTTGATCGTACAAGTGGCAGAGCTGTTAAAGTGCCCGTCTCTAGCAGCAAAGAATCATAGTTCGATTCTCATTTCTCTGTACAATCAATCCTTTTTTACCATCAACTATCTACTGTCTACCATCAACTATCTACCATCAACCATCTACTATCAACATTCAACCATCAACTATCTACTATCTACTATCTGCCATCAACTATCTACCATCTACTATTTAGTAGCTACCATCAACTATCTACTATTTACCATCAACTATCTACTAACTACCATCTACTATCTACCATGAACTATCTTCTATCTACCATCAACTTTCTACCATCAACTTTCTACCATCTACCATAAACTATCTACAATCTACTATCTACCATCTACTATCTACCATCAAATCAAATATCTACCATCAACTTTCTAATATCTACCATCAAATATCTACTATCTACCATCAACTATCTGCTATCTACCACCACCTATCTACCATCAACTATCTACCATCAACTATCTACCATCAACCACCTATCAACATTCAACCATCATCTTTCTACTATCTACCATCTATTATCTAACATCAACTATCTACTATCTACCGTCTACTATCTGCCATCAAATCAAATATATACCATTAACTTTCTACCATCAACGTTCTACTATCTACCATCAAGTATCTACCATCAACTATCTACTATCTACCGTCTACTATCTACCATCAAATCAAATATATACCATCAACTTTCTAATATCTGCCATCAACCATCTACCATCAACTTTCTACTATCTACCATCTTCTTCTTCTTCTTCCTCTTCTTCTTCTTCTTCTTCTTCTTCTTCTTCTTATTCTTCTTCTTCTTCTTCTTCTTCTTCGTACGCTGTCAAACGTCAACCTGTATCTTTTCGAAGAAAGCAGTGGTCATCCTGAGGCTGTCGACACTGCCATAGAGCTTGTCTAGTGTTGCCACTGGTGATGGCCACATGTGCTTTCTCTGGTCCTCGTATGTCGGGCAGTTTTGCAGCAGATGTTCAGCGGTCATTTTCCCGGTACCACAAGTGCATTCGTCAGTGCCACCTATCTTCAGCTTATTGAATAGGTGGTACCTCAGTCTGTTGTGGACTGCGGAGTCTGAAGACCACGACCTGCTCTCTTCTGTTCAACTGGTAATAGGCATCATTTTTTGTGTAGCCAGTATGTTCTGTTTCCTATTTGGCCATGTATCTGGCCATAATAAGCCTTTTGGACTCTTCGTAGGTCACACTAGAATCTGGTTGTGGTAGTCTTGTACCTTCTTTTCCAGTCTGTCTGCCTCCTCGTTGCCTTGGATGTTACTGTGGGATGGAACCCACTGTACCACTACTCTTTTAGGTGCGGACTGCTGGCATAGTTGACAGAGTACTGCTCTTAAATGATTAGGTTCAGTATTTTTCTGGCTTTTTAGTGCTGTGACTACGACCAGGGCTTCTGTAAACAGGACTATCTGGCTTTCATTGCTTTCGCCTGTCAGCATTGCTTCTACTGCAGCCCTTAGTGCCTCTGCTTCCGCTCTGTAATTGCTTGTGAATTTTCCAGTTGCTAATGACAGTGTTATTTTTCTACCATTTGGTAGGCTCAGGAATACCCCTGCCCCTCCGTTCTGTGTTGTGTATGTTACAGAACCGTCGGTGTATGCATGGGTCCAGTCCATGCTTGGGTAGTTTTTCGTTATGTACCTCAGGGTTATGTCTCTTCTTTCTTTTTCAGTCTGGCTGTTCTTGTTTCCAATACCTGGTATATTTTCTACCACCTCCGGAATGATATGCTGCTTCCAGGTAGGTTTGCTTACAGTAGGGATGGGCTTTGGTATTGTTATGGTGTTCGTAGGGTCTTCGCTTATCTTTGCTTTGGCTATTTCTGCAAAGTTTCTCAGCTTTAGTTTCCCATTTCCAAATCTCTGATGCATTGGATGGTCTGTCAGTCTTCTGAGTTTCTCTGCTTGCTGCTGGGCTCTGCAGTCTCTTCTGTCGGTCATGGATTGCAGTTTTGTAATCTTTTCAAGTTCTACAATTGGCGTTGACTTCATGCCTCCTGTTATAACTCTCATGGCTTGGTTTTGAAGTTTGCTAATTTTATCAAAGTTCGCCTTTGCTGCTGTTGTCCATGCCGCAATGCCATACTCGAGAACTGGTCTCACTCTTCCAGTGTACAGTTTCTTTAGTATACTTTCGTCTGCTCCCCAGCTTGTGCCAGCAAGTTTCCTCATGATTACCATTCTTTGTCTGGCTCTCATTCGGTTTCTCTCGATCTGACTTTTCCATGTCATGCGCCGATCAAGTGTGACTCCCATGTAGTTTGGGTTGTCGTTTGGCCGCAAATATTTGCCGTTAAGACTTATTTTGGTGTTCTGGAGTTTATTTGAAAGCGAGAATATCGTACATGTTGTTTTTTCCTCATTTATTTTGACCAGCCATGCGTTCGCCTATCTACCATCTAATATCTACCATCAACTATCTGCTATATACCATCAACTTTCTACCATCAACTTTCTACTATCTATCATCAACTTTCTACTATCTACCATAACCTATCTACCATCAACTATCTGCCATCAGCTACCATCAAATGTCTGCTGTCTACCATCGACTATCTGTCATCAACTATCTACCATCAACGATCTACTGTGTACCATCAACGATCTACTATATACCATCAGCTATCTACCATCAACTATCTGCCATCAACTATCTACCATCAAAGATCTACTATATACCATTAACTATCTACCATCAAATGTCTGCTGTCTATCATCCACTATCTGCCATCAACTATCTGCCATCAACTATCTACCATCAAAGATCTACCGTCAGTTATCTACCATCAACTATTTACCATGGCATGTCTACCATCAAATGTCTACTATCTACTAGGAACGATCAACCATCTACCCACACGCCAGACTCAACCGTCCACCCACACGCCAGACTCAACCATCTACCCACACAACAGACTCAACCATCTACCCACACAACAGACTCAACCGTCTACCCACACGACAGACTCAACCATCTACCCACACGACAGACTCAACCGTCTACTCATACGCCAGACTTAACCATCTACCCACACGACAGACTCAACCGTCTATCCACACGACAGACTCAACCGTCTACCCATACGCCAGACTCAACCATCTACCCACACGACAGACTCAACCGTCTATCCACATGACAGACTCAACCGTCTACCCACACGACAGACTCAACCATCTACCCACACGACAGACTCAACCGTCTACCCACACGCCAGACTCAACCATCTACCCACACAACAGACTCAACCGTCTACCCACACGCCAGACTCAACCATCTACCCACACGACAGACTCAACCGTCTATCCACATGACAGACTCAACCGTCTACCCACACGCCAGACTCAACCGTCTATCCACACGACAGACTCAACCGTCCACCCACACGCCAGACTCAACCGTCCACCCACACGCCAAACTCAACCATCTACCCACACGACAGACGCAACCGCACACCCACACGACAAACTCAACCGTCTACCCACACCGAAGAGTCAACCGTCTACCCACACGACAGACTCAACCAACTACCCACACGACAGACTCAACCGTCTACCCACACACAGACTCAACCGTCTACCCACACGACATTTAACCGTCCATCCACACGACAAACTCAACCGTCTACCCAAACGAAAGACTCAACCGTCCACCCACACGACAAACTCAACCGTCTACCCACACGACAGACTCAACCGTCTACCCACACGACAGACTCAACCGTCTACCCACACGACAGACTCAACCGTCTACCCACACGACAGACTCAACCGTCTACCCATACGACAGACACAAGCGATAACCAGCATTGTCTCACTCTCGTTCGTGTGATGACGTTAGCAGATGTATCGCACTCCTGGGAAATTATTCAAACTGCCCGCTCGTCCATTCTGTGGACAGGCCTATCAATCAGTAATAATCGGTTGTAATTATACTAGATGGTCTACTTTTCGCGCGCTTCCGTCTTCTTATTTTCCATCTGCTGTTTTTCCATCTGCTGCTTTTATTGGCGTTTTATATTCTACTCCGTGCCTTTTATGTTTATTTATTGTTGTCATTTCACCTGCCTCTTGTTGTTTTTGCTTAATAAAGAAAATAGTGTTTGGCTTGACTAATTCGCATTTCTTATACCATGAAATGGCGATGTATGTTTTCATTTCATTGTCTCGTGGCATTGGCCGCCAACCCCTTCTTATGACCTTTGCTCCTTCCTTCCTTCCTTACTTCCTTCCTTCCTTCCTTCCTTTCTTCTTTTCTTCCTTCCTTCCTTTCTTCCTTCCTTTCTTCCTCCCTTCCTTCTTTTCTGCCTTCCTTTCTTCCTCCCTTCCTTCTTTTCTTCCTTCCTTCCTTCCCTCCTTTCTTTCTTTCTTCCTTCATTCCTTCCTTTCTTTCTTCCTTTTCTTCCTTCTTTTCTTCTTTCCTTCCTTGCTTCCTTCCTCCCTTTCTCCCTTACTTCTTTTCTTCCTTTCTTCTTTTCTTCCGTTATTCCTTTCTTCCTTCTTTTCTTCCTTCCTTCCTTCTTTTATTCCTTACTTCCTTCTTCTTTCTTTTTTCTTTCTTCTTTCTTTTTTCTTCTTTCTTCTTATTCTTCTTCTTCTTCTTTGATGTTAGCACTGTCAGGCGATTTCTCTTCATAAACATGGCGTTGCTTGAAGCCCCTCATTAGCGCCACAGTTGTGAGTCATGTGTTGAATTATTTGACCAGTTTATCTTGAATAACTGGCAACGCAGCAGACAATCATGTAACGCATGCTTAGCATTTTTTTGTCTCTTCCTTGCACCTAATGGCCACAGCTATAAATATTGGCTCCAACACGGAGGTAGAATAAGACTTAAGAGGTGTGTTCAAAAAAGTATCCGACCTTTGGGCCGGAAAAATACAATTACTCACCTGGATGTTTGAAACCCTGCCTTCAAAATACAATTACTCACCTGGATGTTTGAAACCATGTCTTCAAAATATGCATCAGCTGTCAAATACGTATGATGGGAACCCAGGGAACTCTTATTTTAGGGTGCATTAAGGGACAATCACACAACAAACTCCCTCCACTTCTTAGATCCCTGGTTTGTGACTGGCAATAGCAGTCAGTGACCATCAGACCTGATCGTGTCTTTAAAGACATCAACAAACTTCATCCACTTCTTAGATCCCTGGTTTGTGACTGGCAATAGCAGTCAGTGACCATCAGACCTGATCGTGTCTTTAAAGACATCAACAAACTTCATCCACTTCTTAGATCCCTGGTTTGTGACTGGCAATAGCAGTCAGTGACCATCAGACCTGATCGTGTCTTTAAAGACATCAACAAACTTCATCCACTTCCGCCATCCTTCGTAACGTGCCCCATCTTGGATTCTTTAAATCTATTTGGGCTTCTGCATTTCTTCACAGAGTTGTCTACGGTCAGCCGCTCTTTCGAAATTCCTCTGGGGCACATACCATGTAGGTTTTAGTGATGGTCTTAGGTTCTCATCTACGGACACCGCGGAACCAGTTCCAGCATCGACTGGTTATTGTGGAATGCGTGTTTTCTTGATTGTTCTGGTCAAGTAATTGTAGAATTGTGGTAGTTGCAAACAAAATAATGACACATTTATTGCATCATGAAATTGCAAGATCAAGCGATCACATGGGCAGCCATGGAAGATGCAAATCTATTACAAATAAAGATAAAAGTAGCCCTATATCAGACACTGCTGTAGTGCATGACGTGTTTAGAGACGCAATTGTACGAGTTCCCAGTTTGTTTATGTGTGACCATTTGCCTTTTTCGCTGCATTTCCCGCCTTAATTCTAAACCAGATAGATAGTCACCGCTGCGTGGACTGAAACGTGCTGGTAACGGAGTTTGAACTCTACATAAATGCCGTGAAAAGCTAGTCCTCTACGACTGCATTAATCCTCTACGACTGCATTAATCCTCTACAACTGCATTAATCCTCTAGGACTGCATTAATCCTCTACGACTGCATTAATCAACCGCTAATTGCAAAAGCCTAAGCAGATTTCTGAAAACCAACCACCTGAATACAAGATGGTTCTTGTTGAAACGATCGTATTTAAGCACGAACTTTATGTCTGCTAATTTTGCAAACGCAAACTGTATACGTCACTGGACACGGAAAACAGGAACGCAGGTCTAGCTATGAACCTTGGGGAAAACCAGAGCGATGCGCAACCGTCCAGAGCGATGCGCAACCGTCCAGAGCTATGCGCAACCGTCCAGAGCTATGGGCAACCGTTTCGCAGAGCCAAACCCAATACTCTTGCGTGGAACGTCCATAGAGGATGTTAACGAGTATGTCTATCTGGGAAGGCTCCTCAATACAGAGAACAACATGGAATCTGAGATCGCGAGACGGAAACGGGCGAGCTGTGCAGCCTTCTACTCCATCATGGCAGCAACAGACGCCACAAAGGACACCAGACTACATGCGGGAATCTTCGACTCGGTAGTCCTGCCAGCGCTCTGCTGTGGTAGCGAAACATGGTCTCTAACCAGAGCAGCAGAGAACCAACTTAGAACAGTACACACATCTCTCGAAAGACGCCTCGAGGGCATAACTCTGACAACAGCGGCAGAGCGAACTACACAATAGCGACATCCGGAGAATGTCACACAGCAAGGACGTCCTACAGTACGTCAACCATTCGAAACACCGTTGGGCTAGTCATTTATCCAGAAGACAAGATGAAAGATGGAGTACCATAACCACCATGTGGTACCCGGACATTAAAAGGAGACCTCGGGGACGCCCCCCCCCCCCCCCCCCCAAACCAACTCGCTGGCGAGATTCACTAGAAAAATACAACAATCACGACCCCACAAGAGACAGACTGCTATCACACTAGACGACACACACCCGCGACAGAAACGACTGGATCCTGAGTTGGGACCCACTCAAGGGTGACCACCTCTTGACGAAGAACGGGCCAAACTAAGAAACTGTATATTAACAACATCTCTTTATTGCAACTGTTCGTATCTCTCCATTTGAGGGTCATCCTAGTTACATTATTGCGCACGTCGCCTGGTGGTATTTGAGAAAATCAGGACCAGAGATAATCTGGATGGCGCCTAAAAGTCTGCAGCTTGATTATGTGCCTGAACTGTCAGGCCTGGCTTTGAGGCCTAATCTTGCTTGGCGCCATAAGTTTGTGTGCAGGTTCTAAGTGCAAAAGGAAAGCTGGCAATCGTGTCCTAATCTATTTTATGAAATATAATGTTTATGCCTCTTCTAAATCCTAGATATTAAAGCAGCCATGGAGAAGCAATGTTGAAATGTATATCTTTTTTAAAAAGGTGCGAGGACCGGGTCGGGGAGTTAAGGTAGGGGGAGAGACAAGGATAGAGCGAGAAGATATGAGTCGGAATGAGGGGCAGAAATATTACAGAGTAAGGAAGATACATGACGACAGGCAGGGAGGGGAACGGAGAGATATGTAGAGAGTATGAGGATAGAGGCAGGGAACGGGAAGGAGATAGAGAGAGAAAGAGAGCGAGTGGGAGACAGAAGGGGAGAGAATAGAGACAGCGACAAGAAGACACAAAGGAGAAAATATGGAGAGATGGCGGAAGGTTAAAGCAGGAGAAAGGAGAAATGTAGAGAAGAAGAAGAAAGAGAGAGAGAGAGAGAGGTTTGAGGGGGGGGGGGGGGCTTGATATTTGTAGAGAGAGAAAGGGAGAAATAGGGAAAGCGAGAGAGAACCAGACTTACACAATGGGGGTGTTTTTTTGTCAACTCATTTCACTGAATATGAAACGCGGCATACGTTTACAAGGACAATATTAGTCTGTTATATAAAAGGAAGAAAGTGTTCATAAATTGTGGGGAATCCACAAGAAAAGCACATTGACAGTATGTCCATATCCAACTCAGTTGAAGGATAGGTAATAAGGAACATAGAAGAAACATACTCTAGTACTACCGGGGACATACTTCAGTTACTTCCGTGCAGGAGCAGAGGCACTGACGGCTGCTGTGTAGCTTGTGTGCCAAGATGAAGATATCCCCCAAGAAAACAAAGTATTTCTGTTTGATGCCGAGTCCGTATTAGCAGCGCGAATACTCTTCTTCTTCCTCCTTCATCTTCAGACTCAAGGACTAACGAAGGAAGTAGTCGACTCAAGGCTCTGTACGAAGGCAGCAGTCGACTCAAGGCTGTGTACGAAGGAAGCAGTCGACTCAAGGCTCTGTACGAAGGAAGCAGTCGACTCAAGGCTCTGTACGAAGGAAGCAGTCGACTCAAGGCTCTGTACGAAGGAAGCAGTCGACTCAAGGCTCTGTACGAAGGAAGCAGTCGACTCAAGGCTCTGTACGAAGGAAGCAGTCGACTCAAGGCTCTGTACGAAGGAAGCAGTCGACTCAAGGCTCTGTACGAAGGAAGCAGTCGACTTAAGGCTCTGTACGCTTCCGTACAGCGTCTCGTGGAAGGACATTGGCTGTTGCTAAATGCTACTTGTTTTGTCGGTATACAGTGGACAGGATTGCAAAATATATTCTGCCTTCATGGGGGCTGTGCTGCAGGTACAAAGGTCTGTAGTGCCAATCTTGAGCTTGTTGTACCAGATGATAATTCTCCCGTTACGCACAGGTCACAACGTACTTATATGCCATCTGTACAACAAGCGCGAATACAACATTAAAGATAAGAATCTCGAGAAATGCCTGTACTCCCTGACACAGCTCTCGGCAGAACACCCAAGGTTGGTCATACAGTGGATCCCATCCCATTGCAGCATTGAAGACAGTGAAGCTGCAGACAAATTACCAAAGTGTGGAGGAGCATCCCCACACATATAATGAGGCTGGGATCAAGATGCTGAGCAGCGCATGAGCTGCAGTGGTCAGTGACCCATAGCTGACTGCTAGCGTCAGGGCCAGCGAACCAAAGCTGCCAAGACCCTTCTACACCTCCACGCGGTTATCCTGGATAACAGGCTGCAGCAGGGCAGACTGGCTAAGGAGAAGGGATCGAAGAGGGAATGCTAACCCGGTACTCAAAAAATGCTTGCTGAAGTCGGATGTGTTGAACCGAAAGGTGCAAATATCGAGGTCAAGCTGTAAACTACAACACAACGCATTCCGTTCTCTGGGCAACATTCTTCTACTTAAGCCCTTTCAGTGTTTGGTAGTGAGCGATTGAGAATGAACGAAGCCAAGCCAAGCCATATAATGAGGCCAAGACCATAATTAAAGCCAATTCAGGGGAAAATGGGGTGATCAACATTCCGAGTTCCGAAAAGGAAATAGCTACTTTGATTTAACTAGAGAAGAGCAAGTCACTTTCAGACTGGGCATAACAGACTCAAGGGTCATCTTTACAACAAAATGAGGATTGGGACAGATGACAGGCGTCCATGTGGGGAGTATATCATGACCGTGGAACACATCCTACAAAGGAGCATGCTCTCGCAGGAAGAGATAAGAGAGAAAGAGAGCAGTGCTAGCTTCGCGAGACAGAAATGAGAGAAAAGCTGCACGGAGATGAAACTGCCTTACAAGCAGCGGTGTCCTTTGTAAGAGAAACCATAACCTTGACCAGAGAATGAACGAAGAAGCAGAGGAAGAAAGAGAAGTATGTTCTGTTCTGTTAAGAATCGACGTCACTGCACTTCGGACAGACCCATAGGTGCCCAGTCCCTCTCAGCAAATGGTCAAGAGTGTAGATGTTGATGGTTACTGCAGCTCACTGGTTGTACACACTCCTGCTCCGTCCTCTCAGGCGCCCCCCCTCTGCTGGACCCGCGAATGATTTCAAAATCTTTCAATCTGTGCATATTTGCAGTAATAGGGTCACTCTCCTCCCCATTCTCTCCATTTCTCTCTCCCTCTCTCACATCTAACCAGAACTCACACAAGTATTTACTCGTGCATCTAACTATAACACACACACACACACACACGTACACACACACGCACCTACACACACACACACGCGCGCGCACACACACACGTACACGCACGCGCACGCACGCACATACACACACACACACACACGCGCACACACACACCTTTACAGTAACAGACTCGAATCAACATACCCTCTCCCTCTCTCTCAATCTCTCATTATCTCTCTCCTCTCCCTCGGTTTGTTGGAATTAATTAGACATTACCAACTCCTGAAAAAAAAAATCTATGGGATTTAAGACCTGTCCTGCATTAGCTTTACATACGAACTCAAACCAATGGCAGCAGTGGGTTTGGTGACATAATGTCCTTGACACTGACCTAGAGAGAGAGAGAGAGAGAGAGAGAGAGAATTAAGTCTGGGTTTTATGTGGGTAGTTTAGAATTCTGGCTTTTCTGCTGCCTGACATTGATTGGCGTTCCTGTTTTGTGAAATAGCTTTGTTTGACAGTTTGGGGTCACTGTCTTATGTTAGTTGTGTAACAACAGTAGTGGTAACTGCAGTAGTAGTGGCGGTAGTAGTAGTTGTTGCAGTAGTAGTGGCGGTAGTAGTAGTTGTTGCAGTAGTAGTGGCGGTAGTAGTAGTTGTTGCAGTAGTAGTAGTAGTAGTAGTTGTTGTTGTTGTTGTTGTTGTTGTTGTTGTTGTTGTTGTTGTTGTTGTTGTTGTTGTTGTTGTTGTTGTTGTTGTTGTTGTTGTTGTTGTTGTTGTTGTTGTTGTTGTTGTTGTTGTTGTTGTTGTTGTTGTTGTTGTTGTTGTTGTTGTTGTTGTTGTTGTTGTTGTTGTTGTTGTTGTTGTTGTTGTTGTTGTTGTTGTTGTTGTTGTTGTTGTTGTTGTTGTTGTTGTTGTTGTTGTTGTTGTTGTTGTTGTTGTTGTTGTTGTTGTTGTTGTTGTTGTTGTTGTTGTTGTTGTTGTTGTTGTTGTTGTTGTTGTTGTTGTTGTTGTTGTTGTTGTTGTTGTTGTTGTTGTTGTTGTTGTTGTTGTTGTTGTTGTTGTTGTTGTTGTTGTTGTTGTTGTTGTTGTTGTTGCTGCTGCTGCTGCTGCTGCTGCTGCTGCTGCTGCTGCTGCTGCTGCTGCTGCTGTTTTTTTTTTTTTTTTTTTTTTTTTTTAAATTATTAGTAACAGTAGTAGCTTTAGTAGTGGTAGTAGTAACAATAGTAGTAGTAATAGTTGCAGTAGTAGAAATAATAGTAGGAGCAATAGTAATGATAGTAGTATTAACAGACACAATAGCAGTTGTAATATATTGGAAAGTAATTTTGAAAGTAGCATCTGTAGTAGATGAAGTTGTTGTGACTTGTAGTGTAATGGGGAAGTCAGAATAGAATAGTAATAGTAGTTGTTGTTGCTACTGTAGCATGGTTTCACTCGCTTAGACAGTCGAGTTCAGACTTGACATGCTCAGTTAAACATGGCATAGTTCACCGATTTGGGTTCAGGCTGACAGTGGGAGGAGCGTGCTGCTTCGTAAACCAATAACTACATTAGTTTCCCATCGCAGGCGATGATTGCGACATTATGAGACGGTTTTGTTTTGGTTTTATTGCACTGTATTTGGATTATAGTTGCTGCTTTTGTTGTTAAATGTCCACAATGAATAAGTTGATTCTTTTGTGCGCCGTAAAAAGGGCGTTACGTGTCTTGCTTTCTTCACATTTCGAGCGTGCTGATAAAGGTGGACCGGGGTCCCTCCAGACGGTTGTGCTATGCTTGGCTTCTCCTACGTGATGATCAAAACTACGGATTACGTCCCATCTGCCAGTCTGCTGTTAAAACAGCCTGTTTCCAGAGAACGCTGCATGAAAGAGAGATAGTGGTCTTAGTCAGTACATCGTGCATGGCCTCTGACGCAATGTCCTGGTCAGAATGTTGGGCCTGACCCTGACGCGATTTCCTGGTCAGTATGTTGGGCCTGACGCGACGTCCTGGTCAGTATGTTGGGCCTGACCCTGACGCGACGTCCTGGTCAGTATGGTGGGCCTGACCCTGACGCGACGTCCTGGTCAGTATGGTGGGCCTGACCCTGACGCGACGTCCTGGTCGGTATGTTGTGCCTGACTGGACTAGCGTCCTAGTTCCCCGAGAATCAAGATAGACATCGCTGTAAATAGACTTAACATGTAGACATTAAAGTAATTTAAGAATCTAGAATCTCTATTTTGAGAAGATGTCACAAGAGCAGAACAAATAGTAAGGGTTGCACAGGCAGCTACAACTCTCACAACAATGACGCCAATGTGAACATATTCTAAAACACTGACGCCAATGTGAACATATTCTAAAACACTGACGCCAATGTGAACATATTCTAAAACACTGACGCCAATGTGAACATATTCTAAAACACTGACGCCAATGTGAACATATTCTAAAACACTGACGCCAATGTGAACATATTCTAAAACACTGACGCCAATGTAAACATATTCTAAAACACTGACGCCAATGTGAACATATTCTAACATATTGCTAACAACTAAGATCACGTAAATGCAGACATTTGTTGTCTTTATGCGTGTGAAACATGGCCATTGTTGTTGTTTCGAATACACACAGTGGGATGAAGATGGTGAGCAGCACAAGAGCTGCAGTGGTCAGCGACCCATAGCTGACTGCTAGCGTCAGGGCCAGCGAACCATAGCTGCCAAGACCCTTCTACACCTCCACGCGGTGATCCTAGATAACAGGCTGCACCAGGGCAGACTGGCCAAGGAGAAGGGATCGAAGAGGGAATGCTAAACCGGTACTCAAAAAATGCTTGCTGAAGTCGGATGTTTTGGACCGAAAGGTGCAAATATAGCAGCCAAGCTGTAAACTACGACACAACGCATTCCGTTCTCTGGACTACATTCTGCTACTCAAACCCTTTCAGGGTTTGGTAGTGCGAGATTGAGAACGAACGAAGAAGAAGAAGAATACACACAGTGAGTAAGGTTACTCTTTGTGCGTCCTGAAAAGAACTTTAAGTGACGGGTTGCAGTAGCTTTCCTCACATCCCGAGTGTGATGATGAAGGTGGACCGGGTCCTCTATGCAGTTGTGCTATGCTTGGCTTTATCTGTGTCTCTCACTACCACGGGAATCACGTCGATCCCCCTGCCGCAGACAGTGCTAACCAATAGGTGCAAATATCGCAGTGAAACTTTAAACTAGTGACACAACGCATTCCATTCTCCGGACTACGTTCTGAGAACGAACGCAGAAGAAGAATAAGACGTCGAACCCTCACCGTGTTGGCCAGGCTGCCATGAAAACAGCCCGTTTTCCAGGGAGCGCTACTAGGAAGCCGAGGTGAGGGTCTTTGCCAGTATGTTCTGCCTGACTCTGACGAACATGTCTGATCAGTATATTTTGCCTGACCAGACGTTAGTCTTCTCCCCAAAGCAAAGGATTAACTGCGCTACTTTTATCCTCACTCTCTCGTCTCGTGCCGCCTGATCCCAGTGGCAAGTCAAGAACAAGACGACTAGGTGGCGACTGCGAGATGCAGGGAACTCCGCATTAAGCACCCGTGAAAAAGACGGGGGAGTCCGGAGTCGAACCCACACTACCTGATCACGAAGCTGACGGCTTAACCACTTCGTCACGGAATCCCCAACATGGACATTAAATGCTGAGATAGAGCGAACATTCCATTCAATGGAGATGACCTGCTTTAGTTGAACTCTTGAAATAATGTGCACTTATCGACACTCAAATGTCAACAAGCGAAATATAATGACTCAGAATGTCGGCCATTATAAAAACCGAGGGATCGACTTACAAAAGTATGTAAACTCCAGAAGTCAGGTCATGTAGCAAGATCAAATGAAGGAACAGTACGGAGAACAAAGAAGACCGGAAACCCCAGCTTGCGCTACACAGATAATGTTCAGAAAAGACAGAAGAAAACCATGAGAGATCCAGAAACACTCACTACGCAAGCAGACAATTCATAATTCATTGAAATGTGATTCGCGAATAAGCTGCTAGGTTATTGGAAAGACGAGACGAGACGAAATAGCATAATGTTCATTCACTAACACTATTTTGCGGTTATTTGTTAATCCGTTCTGTCGTTATTTCTAATCAAACACACTATTTTACTCTGTGTTTTGAAAAATCCATTGCGCCGTTGTCTTTGTTTTACTCATATTACCACTTCTATCATTATTTCTCCCACAAAGCACTGTTTTATTCATCATCTTACCACTTCTATCATTATTTCTCCCACAGAGCACTGTTTTACTCATATTACCACTTCTATCATTATTTCTCCCACAAAGCACTGTTTTACTCATCATCTTACCACTTCTATCATTATTTCTCCCACAAAGCACTGTTTTACTCATCATCTTACCACTTCTATCATTATTTCTCCCACAAAGCACTGTTTTACTCATCATCTTACCACTTCTATCATTATTTCTTCTGGAAAAAAAAACAGTTTTACGATTTCTTAACCCTTCTTTAATTATTTACCCATTAAATGTGTTGGAGGAAGGGGGGGGGGGGGAAGCGGGTCGTGGAGGACGGTACTCGGTGGTCTCCAGGCAAGGTGTTCGCCTTGGGTGCTGGAGGTAGCGGGTACAAATGACGGTGGAAACCGGGATTTTCTTCACTCGGATCATCTGGTAAAAATGTCCACATATCTCTGAGTAGTGAGATCAGACGCGCACGTTAAAAATCCATAACCAGTTGGAAATCGAAATTAATAGGCTTAACGAACGATGCTCGTGAATAATTCAAGTTAAAAATCTAATCAAATAATTCCACCAGCAGTCCCAAAAATAGGCGATCGTTTATTTGAGCGGCTGCTAACCTGGAGGTTGTAAATGCCAGCGGATGTTCGTCTGCCCAAAAATATGAAACATAGGTGGTCCCACCTCCCAACGGCGTCTAACGACACAAATGGACTCAAAATAGATAGATCATTATCTCCATTAAAGCACTATTTTACCCTTTTATCCCTGATAGCATTATGTACATTAAAGCACTATTTTGCCCTTTCTCTTCATGATAGCATTATCTACATTAAAGCACTATTTTACCTTTTTCTCCCTGATAGCATTATGTACATTAAAGCACTATTTTACCTTTTTCTCCCTGATATCATTATCTACATTAAAGCACTATTTTACCTTTTTCTCCCTGATAGCATTATGTACATTAAAGCACTATTTTACCTTTTTCTCCCTGATATCATTATCTACATTAAAGCACTATTTTACCTTTTTCTCCCTGATAGCATTATGTACATTAAAGCACTATTTTACCTTTTTCTCCCTGATAGCATTATCTACATTAAAGCACTATTTTACCCTTTCTCTCCCTGATATCATTATCTCCATTAAAGCACTATTTTGCCCTTTCTCTCCCTGATATCATTAGCTGAATTAAAACACTGTTTTCCCTCTTGTTATCATTGATGTCATTATTTCGCCCACAATGCTCTACTATACACTATTTTAAAGCTCTTCTATCATTTCTCCCTTAAAGACTATTGTATCCATTTTGACCACTTTCTGTCATTAGCCATCAGATAAAGCACTGTTGAGCCCTCATTTGCCTCCCTTTTTAATGCTTTCTTGCGTTATTCGTTCTCGCCATCGACTATTTTTGGCGCTATTGTATGCCTTATTACACGATTTTATTCTTGTGTGGTAGTTTGTTCTATATATCTTAACCCGCCCCTTTTTTCTGTGTCCCATATTGCCAAATCTTGTTTGTCCCTATTTGTTTCCTCACGATCCAAATGGCCACTATTGCAGCTAGCTCATTTCTGAAACATGAGCCAAGCCATGAGCCAAGTCATGAACCAAGTCATTAGTCAAGTAATGAACTGTCATGAGTCAAGTCATTAGTCAAGTAATGAACTGTCATGAGTCGAGTCATGAATAAAGTAATGAACTAAGTCCATAAATGAAGTCATTAGTCAAGTAATGAACTGTCATAAGTCCAGTCATGAATCAAGTAATGAACTAGGTTCATAAGTCAAGTCATTAGTCAAGTAATGAACTGTCATACGTCGTCATGAATCAAGTAATGAACTGTCATGAGCCAAGTTATTAGTCAAGTAATGAACTGTCATGAGTCGAGTAATGAACTGTCATGAGGCGAGTCATGAATCAAGTCATAAACTGTGTGTACACTTGCAGTGGATTTCTCTGTAGTAATTGGTTTACAATGATGAGTTTGCTAGCCGAATGCACAACTTTCTTTAGTCGAAATTTACTACGTGCTTTCAAGTTTGCAGTGGGAACTCTTCTCTGAACCCATGAACTCAGGTGAACTGCGTTAAGTTGGCCTCCTCATTTTATTTACTAAACGCGCCTTCTGGCAGATCATTCTACCCTCGACAATGGACACATACTCTTGGCTGTACTATATCCATAATTGGCTCTCCTACCAAGTAAGCAAATGTACATGGTATTGATCGTTGTACCAACCGCAGAAGAGAGTACAAACTCCCTGGAGACATCCTTGCACTGTAGATCTTCTTTCATCTACCATTATAGGATGTTTGATCTGCTATCCCTTTCATCTCTATGAAATATATCTGCTGGTTTGTGCCAAACCACTTTCTGAAATTAGCTCTATTTTTTTTTTTTAGTTTTGTTTTTCGTCCACGCTTGTTTTTGTGACCCTATAGCGTGATGGAAATACTGTTCAAACAAATGTGTCCGCAGTTTTTTTCTTCTGTTTCTTTTGTCTTTGTGTTTATTTGTCAATGATCCCTGATAATATTTGACAAGATGCAGATAGAAACGGGTCGAAGAAAGCTTTCAACGTTTCAATACAAATATTGTTGGTAATACCGTTCGTTCAAATATCATTTTTGTGTTGTTTTGAAGTTATCAGTTGAAATATCTTTGTAGGTTTGTGTGTGTGTGTGTGTGTGTGTTTGTGTGTATGTATTTATGTGTGTGTGTGTGAGAGAGAGAGAGAGAGAGAGAGAGAGAGAGAGTGCGGCCATCTTTGAAGCAATCGTATCACTCTTTTATGTGTGTGATGCTCATTCCATGGTCACCGAAAACCTGTGGAATCTTCCGAATGGTTTCCACTAAAGTATCGCCTAGCTTTTGGCTAATTTTTGAATAAAGTAAGATGACCGCGCCCTAACGGCTACGCTCTCGACTCGCTCCGGTGTTTGTGTCGTTTTCCGATGTTTGGTGGTTGATGTTCGGATTATATTTAACAACTCCTTCACGAAGGGCTTTATTCTGTGTAATTTATATGCTTTTGATCAGTTATCCTGTTTGTTATGTAGCATTTCGTTGCCTTGCCCAAGCCGTCGGAGACCAGTCCATGATGGAGTTCAACGGTCCAGTTAAACGCACACCAGAATTCAGTCCAGGTTACCACTACTCAAGCACCTTTCTGCTCGGACTGAAGCCACTTCCTCTTGCCCGCCCTAAACCTCCACCGGTGGTAACACGATACCTCTTTCAACCTCGTATTCTCAGCACAGCAAGGGTCACTCTGACACAATCGGAAGCCTCGTCCGCGGGACATGGAAAAACGGAGTTTGACATGGACAGACACGGAAAGCCGGACACAAACATTGGTCTAACACACTCCTCGCGGCCCTCATCTTAAGGCAGCGGAGTACTCGGCTCCACATGGGGAGTCTCAGGGATTTCGGTCGACACGCTACGCATGGACACAACCTCAGCAGTTGGACATAGTAGTGGTCGGTCGACGCAACGGGCGTTTGACGCCTACACGAACATTATTATAGCTTTTGGCAAAATTTGATGCAACACCGCTGCTCAGTTCTTCCTGTCATTTCGTGGTGAATGAAAAGTCGACGCGTGCTCACTACACTTAAACCCCGAAAAGCTGAATGCCAGCGACAAACGTCATCTGCGGGTCAGAAAAAATTCACACGTGCGCATGACGGTCTCCTACACCTCCCTCCGAAAGACAACACCCATGCTTTATTTGTTTCCACTGACAAAATTAACACACGCACACGCACACACACAACCATACACACACGCACACACATACACGCATACACACAACCCCACACACACATATATTTTTAAAAAAAATAAGCAACATGCCCTGTGCAGAACATCGCTTTTTCAAATGTCAACCTGTTATGAGTTTCTTGTCAGATGTGCAGTACGGCAGGTTGTCATTACTTTCGGGGGGTGGGGGGTGGGTGGGGGGGAGACATGAAAAAATGTTAAAGTTGATTAAGGTTGAGTTTAATCAAAATTTAAAAATGGGTATGGTCCGATACCGCACCGAGACGAGAACACATACAAAACCTACGTTACGACAAATATGCCTCCATCCGGGACAACAATACTGAACTAACAAATCAACATATAAGGAAAATTTGATTAAACTCAACCTTAATCAACTTTTACATTTTGTTTTCATGTTTCCCCCCCATTATATGCATCCACAGAGCCGCTGCAGCCTCGCCTTATTTTAATTTTAATTTCATTACTTTCCGTACACGGAGAAGCGATCGTACTAAGACAACACTCGTGTCTGTTTAACTAAACACGACGGAGCTCGTGTCTGATGTGTTGAGATTGTCAAAGCGACGATCTACCCCTAGGCCACGCACGCACAGACGCACACCAAACCAAAGGGTTTCAAACCTGGTAGAGTCGAGGGCCACCTTGTCAATTTTGACGGACCCTGTAAAAACTTTGAATTAAATTGCCGATAGTCACTCTACCTTATTGTTATGATTATTATATTTGTATTTAATTCAATCAATCAATCAATCAATACCTTTTCAGATCCCCGCTGAGCATACGTTTTCAACAAATACATGCCAGAAACAACTTTTCATGCTAAATTTAATCCTCAACATTTTAACACCTCAACATTCTATCTCAGCAATGTAAAGAACCTCAACATTCTATCTCAGCAATGTAAAGAACCTCGACATTCTATCTCAGCAATGTAAAGAACCTCGACATTCTATCTCAACAATGCATAGAACCTCAACATTCTATCTCAGCAATGTAAAGAACCTCAACATTCTATCTCAGTAATGTAAAGAACCTCAACATTCTATCTCAGTAATGTAAAGAACCTCAACATTCTATCTCCGCAATGTAAGGAACCTCAACATTCTATCTCAGTAATGTAAAGAACCTCAACATTCTATCTCCGCAATGTAAGGAACCTCAACATTCTATCTCAGCAATGTATAGAACCTCAACATTCTATCTCAGCAATGTAAGGAACCTCAACATTCTATCTCAGCAATGTATAGAACCTCAACATTCTATCTCAGCAATGTAAGGAACCTCAACATTCTATCTCAGCAATGTAAGGAACCTCAACATTCTATATCAGCAATGTAAGGAACCTCAACATTCTATCTCAGCAATGTAAGGAACCTCAACATTCTATATCAGCAATGTATAGAACCTCAACATTCTATCTCAGCAATGTAAGGAACCTCAACATTCTATCTCAGCAATGTATAGAACCTCAACATTCTATCTCAGCAATGTAAGGAACCTCAACATTCTATCTCAGTAATGTAAAGAACCTCAACATTCTATCTCAGCAATGTATAGAACCTCAACATTCTATCTCAGCAATGTAAGGAACCTCAACATTCTATCTCAGTAATGTAAAGAACCTCAACATTCTATCTCAGTAATGTAAAGAACCTCAACATTCTATCTCAGCAATGTATAGAACCTCAATATTCTATCTAATCAATGTATAACAAATACTAAAAATGTAATACCAACGTTCGACACTCGAACATTCAAACTCAACAATGCATAACTCTAACTAAAACTCTAATACTCTACCAAAGTGCAACTCTAACACTAACTCTAAGACTTTAACTTAAGCACTCTTAATGAACTTAAATAGCCATGATTGTAATGTAAATTCGCCATCACCAATAAATATGATGTATGGTTTTAAAGTCACAACGACTAGATATTAATGAAAGTAGTGAAAGAGAGAGAGAGAGAGAGAGAGAGAGAGAGAGAGAGACAGAGAGACAGAGAGAGAGAGGGACTTGGGACTGCCTTGTCTGTGCTAATATAACAGTTCTCCAAGCTAATTATATCTTAAATCTTCACTCATGTTCTATGGTGGCAGGTTACGGTGTCTCTTCTTACATTCAGGGGCTTAGTGAAGATGATGGACTTGCGTCTTTCTCGAGGTAGCTTCTTCTTCTTCTTTTTCGTTTTCTTCTTTTTCTGTTTCTTTTTGTTCTTCTTCTTGTTCTTCTTCTTGTTATTGTTCTTCTTCTTGTTATTGTTCTTCTTCCTCCTCCTCCTCTTCTTCTTCCTCTTCCTCTTCTACTTCTACTTATTCTTCTTCTTTTTCGTTCTCAAACTCCCGCTACCATGTTCTGAAAAGGTTTTTGCCAGAAGCAGGACGTAGTCCGTAGAACGGAATGCGTTGTGTCGTAGTTTACAGCTTGGCTGCGATATTTGTACATTTCCTACCTACAACATTTCGGCTACAGCTTGACATATTGGGGTACCCGGATAACCATTCCTCTTCGATCCCCGATCCCTTCTCGTTAGCCAGTCTGCCCTGTTGCACCCTGTTTTCTAGGATCACCACGTGGAGGTGGTGAACGGTTTTGGCAGCTGTGTGTCGCTGGCAGTGACGCTAACAGTCAGGTTTTGAGTGTCTGACCGCTACAGTTCATGCACTGCTCACCATTTGACTTCTCAGCAGGTCATCATCACAGGTATTACAGTCTTAATCCCAACCTCGTTGGCAAGGCTGCTGTAACATATCCTCCTTCTATGTGCGTGAGGTGTATTCAGTATGTCTCACCTGATCCTGACATTAGCCTGACAACCCTTTGTATCACGTACTAATCATGGTTATAAAGTTCAGTTTTGTCATTTGAGAAGTCGTAGCAGTATTCGCTTAGTACCAGACGTGTTCAAATGAAACCGGACCAGGCTGCAATAAGTGAACATACGTACGATGCGCATGATGGCGTCACTTCTGGTGTAAACAGAACATACCAACCGTCAAGTTTGCAAAATAGCATTATCTTCCGACTCAGTTTCCTCAGCAGACCGTTGAAATCATGACGGGTGTGATACGGAATCCGTCCAGAGTTGGTCAGCGAGCGCTGATTTGATTTCTAACAGCAGTGTATGGTGATAAAAGTGTGTCGAAGACAACAGTGAAGAACTGGACAACGATATTTGAACTCGTCTTGTATATTTCGTAAAGTCATTGGATGGTGGAACTGCACACACTGACAGCCATGGATTTGCTCCAATGAAAATGTGTTTTACAGTTTAACTTGGCAATGTCTCTAGTGCAGACTTGTTTGTGTGTGCTTTTGTTGTTGCTGTTCTTATTTTCTTGAAAAATAAGTTTCTGATAAGAGAAGGCAAACGTTATTCGTGTGACTTTTCTTGGTTTAAAGTACAGCAGTGTTAGGGCTGGGAAAGGGGGGGGGGGCAGGGGGGCATGAGCGACAGATAATTTGGAATTCGTGCTTAGTAGAGGACCGAAGTAGGGGGATTGATAAATTGTGTGGGTGTCAATTTGGGTGCGTGTGGATATGTGTGTGTGTGCGTGCGTGCGTGCATGGATGTATGTGTGTCGGTGTGTATGTGTGGGTGTATCTTTTGTAGGTTATTCGTTCCGATTGGAGTATTGTCGGGGGAACGAGGAAGCGAATTGGAAGCTAGAGGCAGTGGCAAATAGGCAAGACCATAGACGAAACGATAACAAATGTTAATAAACATAATAATAATAATGACTAAAAAACAGCAACGTGTATAATGAAGCAGTAAGGTTAGCCGATGGAGTAATGCTGGTCTACTAGTAGCATCAGCAGCAGTAGGAGCAGCAGTAGTAGTAGTAGTCGCTGTCGAAGGAGTAATACTATTGTAGTAGTTTCAGCAGCAGAAGCCGCATCAGTGTTTGAAGCAGGACAAAACGAAAACCGTTATAGTTAGATTTAAAAAAAGTAGAATTATTAGACGAATAATAACAAAATAAGAAAAGGGAAAGGAACAATTTGAAAGACCACTGAATAAACCACTGAAAAAAAGTAAAGTAAAGTAAATGCATTACTGCCGTAGGGGTTTGCGGTGTTAGTGATCTCACATTTCAAAGGCTCGGCTATATGAGGGCGGTAGCCATCTCCTCTACCTCGCCAGTTTTACTTCCCGGGCTGAACCGGCACCCATTTAAGGCTGGGTCGACCCGGGATCCATTGCAGTCTGAAAAAAACATTACCGCCTCAACTGGGGAATGAACCCAGGACCACTCAGATGCGAAGCCAGTGCGCTAACCACTGCTCTACGCAACAACGAGAAGAAGAATAATGAGTGGAGTAAAGTTATGAAGAAGAGACCACGAGGCCAGCACTGAATAATGAGAGGAATAATAACGATAATAATGAGATGAATAATGACGATAATAATGAGAGGAATAATGTGGATAAAAATGAGAGGAATAATGACAATAATAATGAGAGGAATAATGAGAGGAATAATGTGGATAATAATGAGAGGAATAATGACGATAATAATGAGAGGAATAATGTGGATAATAATGAGAGGAATAATGTGGATAATAATGAGAGGAATAATGACGATAATAATGAGAGGAATAATGTGGATAATAATGAGAGGAATTATGACGATAATAATGAGAGGAATAATGTGGATAATAATGAGAGGAATAATGTGGATAATAATGAGAGGAATAATGTGGATAATAATGAGAGGAATAATGACGATAAAAATGAGAGGAATAATGTGGATAATAATGAGAGGAATAATGACGATAATAATGAGAGGAATAATGTGGATAATAATGAGAGGAATAATGTGGATAATAATAGGAATAATAAGTAGAGGAAGAGCCCATCAGGCCACCACTACGGTAGATTAACTTGCAGGACGTCACGCCAAATTGCATCCTATGCATTTTTTATATTGCTTGTTTAGCATTGCTGTTGTTTATGGTGCGTGATGAGTTTGCTAGTTACACATACAGCACTGTTTATTCCTATTTTAAGGTGGTACGGGGGGGGGGGGAGGGAGAGAGAGAGAGGGAGGGAGGGAGGAGGAGGAGGAAGAAGGAAGGAAGGAAAGAAAGAGAGTTCAATGAGGGTATGGTTAAGGATAGATAGATGTGGAAGTGAATCTTACTTATTTACATTTCATGTTTGTTAGTGTCAGAGGGTGAGAGTGAATGTTATCTGCTAACATTTAGTGCTTGGTAGTTGTTATTAGAGGGTGGGAGTGAATGTTGTCTGCTAACATTTTCTGTCTATCAGCTGTTATCAGAAGGTGAAATTTTATCTTCTCTGAATACATTTCGTGTTTGTTAATTGTCAGAGAGTGGAAGTGAATCGTATCCCTGTCTGTTAGTTGTTGCCGGCAGATGGGAGTGAATAGTATCTGCATGCATTTCGGTACTTGCGTCATAATTTGCCCCAAACAAAAGAAATGTACATTTTTATCACCGAATTTAAGGTAATGACGTCACAGAAAAGTCCACTTTTTACATGCTGGGGAGTGTCAACCATTCTGTGAGATCAGACGAGAATTTCAGCTCTCCACCCCACACCCTCCCCCACATGCTTACTCATGTCGTCTGAACAATGAATGTCAATGTTGATCCATGCTAAGGAGAGTAACAGCCTGTTCCTACAGCAGCATGGCATTATCCATGCTGTCAGAGGATGTAATAACAACCATTTTATCTAACCCTGATCCTAACCTTTACCGTAACCGTAACCTTAACCCTAATCACAACCCTAAACATAAAAATATCTTTAATTCTAATCTTTACCCGAACCATTACCCTAGCCTAGCTATAACCCTAACACTAACTCTAAATCTAACCATAACCCATATCCTAAACCTTGCATGTTTTAAAACTAAATATAGCCATAATTTCTATTCTTCAATCTTTATCTAAGTCGTTAGTTATTTATTTAAAATAAAACTATACTGACCTGTTCTCCCCTATACCCGAAATATAATGTCCCATGACGCACTATATGAACCCAGGGAACTCTGTTTGGAGTGCATTAAGACGCCAGTACCTGCATTTCTTGTCTGCTTGTTGTTGTCAGAGCACTGGGAGCAGTTATAATTTTATGAAACTAAATACACGGAATTATTCCCGCGATAGTTTACATGAAAACAAAGGATCAAATATACCAGCAAAAGAAGGGTGAGGAACAACCATCACTGAAAAGGAAACCGGGTTAGCCTTCACTTATTCGATCACTTCTCCTTAGACAGTCTATTTTGTTGCAACCTGGTATCCAGGATCACCGCGTGGAGGTGTACATGGGTATTGGTAGCTTTGGTTTGCTGGCCCAGGCGCTAGCAGTCAGATATGGGCCACTGACCACAGCAGCTCATGCATTGCTGGCGCTAGCAGTCAGATATGGGCCACTGACCACAGCAGCTCATGCATTGCTGGCGCTAGCAGTCAGATATGGGCCACTGACCACAGCAGCTCATGCACCGCTGGCCCTGGCGCTAGCAGTCAGATATGGGCCACTGACCACAGCAGCTCATGCACTGCTGGCGCTAGCAGTCAGTTATGGGCCACTGACCACCGTTCATCTCCTTGATCCCTAGTCTGATTTAACAGGAGCATGTACACCTTGACAAGACGAGATCAAGTGCCAATATGTAGCACTCAAACAGTGCCCGACGATGGAATACAATGAATGAGCTGACATCTGTCAGCGTTCATGGTTGGCTGTTTCCATCCATGATCACCAAGGGTTGACGAAGACCCTATTCCCCCTCTCAGGGGCAGCCCTGGAGGCAGAATGCACTAGTGAAATATGTCTCAAGAGAATGGGGATCGCAGACGAAAGGCCAACCCGGTACATAAGAAAAGCCAAGTGAAACAGGATGTGTTGAGCCGAAAGATTCATATAGCGCAGACTCGCTGCAAACTACAACACAACTTGACAACGTCCTTTTTCAGGACCAACGCCGGAGGAGGAAGACTAACTTCTGTTCAGGCAAAATATGCAGATCAGACATGTTAGTCAGGGTCAGGCAAAACGTAGTGATCAGACATGTTAGTCAGGGTCAGGCAAAACATACTAATCAGACATGTTAGTCAGGGTCAGGCAAAACCTACTAATCAGACATGTTAGTCAGGGTCAGGCAAAACGTACTGATCAGACATGTTAGTCAAGGTCAGACAAAATGTTCTGGTCAGACATGTTTGTCAGGGTCAGGCTAAACATACTGGTCAGGCAAAACATACTGGTCAAACATGTTAGTCAAGGTCAGACAAAATGTTCTGGTCAGACATGTTTGTCAGGGTCAGGCTAAACATACTGGTCAGGCATGTTTGTCAGGGTCAGACAAAATGTTCTGGTCAGGCAAAACATACTGGTCAGACATGTTTGTCAGGGTCATGCAAAACATACTGGTCAGACATGTTTGTCAGGGTCAGGCAAAATGTTCTGGTCAGACATGTTTGTCATGGTCAGGCAAAACAAACTGGTCAGACATGTTAGTCAGGGTCAGACAAAATGTTCTGGTCAGACATGTTAGGGTAAGGCAAAACATACTGGTCTGACATGTTAGTCAGGGTCAGGCAAAACATACTGGTCAGACATGTTAGTCAGGGTCAGACAAAATGTTCTGGTCAGACATGTTAGTCAGGGTCAGGTAAAACATACTGGTCAGACATCTTAGTCAGGGTCAGGCAAAACATTCTGATCAGGCATGTTAGTCAGGATCAGGTAAAATATACTGACCAAGACCCTCACCTCGACTTCCTCGTAGCCCTCCATCGAAACGTGCTGTTTTCATGGCAGCCTGGCTAACGTAGTGGAAGATCGACGTGATCCCCGTAGTAGTGAGCGACATGCAAATGAAACCAGACATAGCAAAATTGCCTGGACGACCCCGGTCCACCTTAATCAGCACGCTCGGGATGTGAGGAAAGCTGCCGCAACCACCACATGTTTTTTATTTTGATTAAACCTACTCATTGTGGGCATTCGAAACAACAACAACGGAACGAAAACCGAAGAAGAAGAAGAAGAAGAAGAAGAAGGAAAAAGAGAAGAAGAAGAAGTAGAAAAAGAAGAAGAAGAGGAAGAAGAAGAAGAAAACTTAACTCGCCACTGCATGCTGGTGATCACCTATTCATTACATTAATAAACATCAAACACAAAATCAAGGAAGGGAAGAAATAATTAAAAAAAATTATGAAATAGGCAAGAGCGAAAGAAAATTGAGGAAGAGAGAGAGAGAGAGAGAGAAAGAGAGAGAGAGGCAGAGAAAGAGAGAGAGCGAGTAGGAGTAGGAGTCTCTAATTACAAATAATTATTTAAAAAAATAAAATGAATGCCCGAATAAAAATAAGCGTCTAATCAGAAAACCTTCCTAGCTTTCCTCTCCTCTCACTTTCTTTCTGATCCGGGAACCGGAAATATTCTGCACCTAGGCCGTTAACGTTGGGCACAGGGCAGATTGTGCCCGAGAAGTAGAAACCCCTCTCCCCACCATTCCTTTTTTTCCTCTCTGTCTCCTACAAACACCAGAACCTCCCATCCCTCGCCTAATTCCCGGAAGTAGGAGAGAATAATTGGAGAAATTGAGGGCTTGTTCTCGTCTTCTTTGTTTCCTTTCTGCAGACCACTTTCTGTTTTGTTCTTCTCGCGTCTCATCTTTTTCTCCTCCATTTCTTTCTCCCCCTCTTTCCGTTTCTAATGCTTGCGTCTATTTATGTCTGTCTTTATATCGGACTCTGCCTGTCATCCCATTAATTTGTGTATTTGCGTGTGTGTGTGCGCGTGTGTGTGATTGTGTGTGTGTGTGTGAATGTGTGTGATTTATTTCCAGAATGTCCTCTCAGTGTGCCCTTCAATTATTGTTATCTTCTCGTCCCTTTTGTTAGCCTGCTTTATGTATTTCCTTCACGTTTGTCTTGTGTCAATCTTTCATCCATTTACACGCCTATCAAACCATCCATCCATCCAATTCACCCATCAATTCATCCGGCCACCCACCCATTCATTTATACATCAATTAATCCATCTATCCATGCGCCCTTTTATTCATCCACCCATCTATCCATTCATCCGTCCACCATACAGTCCCATTATTCTCTCATCCATTAATTCACTCAACCGATCGTAAATCCAAACCAATCGATCCACCCATCTACCCTTCCACCAATCGATCCATCCACCCATCTACCCTTCCATTCATCGATCCATTCGCCCATCGATCCATCCACCCATCGATCCATCCACCCATCTACCCTTCCATTCATCGATCCATTCGCCCATCGATCCATCCACCCATCGATCCATCCACCCATCTACCCTTCCATTCATCGATCCATTCGCCCATCGATCCTTTCGCCCATCGATCCATCCACCCATCGATCCATCCACCCATCGATCCATCCACCAATCTACCCTTCCATTCATCGATCCATTCGCCCATCGATCCATTCGCCCATCGATCCATCCACCCATCGATCCATCCACCTATCGATCCATCCACCCATCGATCCATCCACCCATCGATCCACTCGCCCATCGATCCATCCACCCATCTACTCTTCCATTCATCGATCCATTCGCCCATCGATCCATTCGCCCATCGATCCATCCACCCATCGATCCATCCACCCATCGATCCATCCACCCATCGATCAATCCACCCATCGATCCACCCACCCATCGATCCATCCACCCATCTACCCTTCCATTCATCGATCCATCCACCCATCGATCCATCCACCCATCGATCCATCCACCCATCGATCCATCCACCAATCGATCCATCCACCCATCGATCCACCTACCCATCGATCCATCTACCCATCTACCCTTCCATTCATCGATCCATCCACCCATCGATCCATCCACCCATCGATCCATCCACCCATCGATCCATCCACCAATCGATCAAT
Organism: Ariolimax columbianus; assembly: GCA_036924085.1. NCBI lineage: Eukaryota > Metazoa > Mollusca > Gastropoda > Stylommatophora > Arionidae > Ariolimax > Ariolimax columbianus. Next base: position 102,986,380 of record JAVGWX010000002.1, read on the forward strand.
CCACCCATCGATCCATCCACCCATCGATCTATCCACCCATCGATCCATCCACCCATCGATCCATCCACCCATGGATCCAACCACCCATCGATCCATCCACCAATCGATCTATCCACTCATCGATCCATCCACCCATCGATCCATCCATCAATGCATCCATCAAGGCATCATCCATCCATGCATACTCCATCTATTCATCGATTCACCCATCCATCCATCCATTATGCACCAAACCATCCACTATGCATCCAACCATAAAACCATGCACACATCCATCCATCCATAATGTACATATATTCCTTGATACCAGTATGTTCCTGCATACCAATCTATATCTCCATTATCTCTCTATGAGTAATCTCTAAAGCCTGGAATGATGGAAGCACTGGTTCATCTTCCATGTCAACTGCACAGAAGGCATGGCAGTAAGGCCACGAGCAACCCAAGAGTAAGATCCAGACATATGAAGGGATGCACCAACGACCTTCGGGCGTGCTTGCCATTACTTAGTTATGGAATCTTCCTAGGGCCATATGTGAAGACCTTAGGGTAGCAGTGACGTCACCTAGTCCACCTGTGGTGAATGAACTCAAGAGAACCAAAGGACCTACCAGCCGTCTCCTGGTAACCGGGCCTTCCACTGCGTCGCATCGCCCCAGTCCCAGAGTATTCCATTTACAGACAATTGCGGAAATGGCTCAACCAAATAGCACCAGAGTTAAAGCCCCAGTCTTGTACAACGCTCAGATTAAACAGGCCACCTGGACAGTGATGGAAGCTCTAGAACCAGCTCCGACCAGAACACCAGCCGACTGCGCGCAACTCCGGACTTGAGGAAAATGTCCAGGGCTAGGTAGTGGTAGGTTGAGAACGAAATAGAAGAATAATAGAGCTACTTGGAATGTACTGTCCCTTGAACAACACCGGAGAATAGACATGATTGGCCCACGTTCTAAGCACGTTTAACGTATCCTACGCTGGAATACCAGAGGCCAGAATCCCTGGACGTGTAAATATCTGCGCTGGTGACGCTCTCTTCCTATACTCTGGTGACTAAACACGACACAGACAGCCTCATTATATGGCACTAGTTCCAGGTTTCAGAACCGTACATCAGGATGAAAATGACGGCGGCGGTCCACTCACCACCTGGTTAGGTCAAATGGGAAAGACTTCATCATAACTGCATGCAGCCACTCATTGTTCTCATGGATGGTTGACACGACGGGCCCTTGTTGCCTAAACGGGGGGTCCATGTATCTAGTCTCTGAAAACTAATCAATGTACAATACACAGCACAAATGGGATCAAGATGCCGAACAGTGCAGGAGCTGCAACAGTCAGCTACCCAAATCTGACTTCCGGCGTTAGAGCTAAGAACCAGAGCTGTCCAGACTCTTCTACACCTTCACTCGGTCATCCTGGATAACAGTCTGTTACAGAGCAGAGGGGCGGCTACCCCGGTACCCAAAAATGCTTGCTGAAGTCGGATGTGTCGGACTGAAAGATGCAATTATCACAGTCAAGCTGTAGACTGCTTCATTCCGCTTTCCGGACAAGATCCCTTTTCATGGTTTGGTAGCGGGAGTTTGAAAACGGACAACTACGAAGAGGAAAGAAAAAGAAGAAGACAACAACATACTTCCCTCAGACCACCCTCTCTATTCTCTCTTCCCCCCCCCCCCTCTCTCTCTTATAAAAGATAAATAGAGCCGACATTAATTCAGGGCGAGTACACCGGCCACAAGTGTACTATTAAAAGCAATGTTACGTATTATGGGACTTCTCTGATAAACACAAGTCCCTGAACTCTTGTAGGTCGAAGTGAGATGATTTATCTCCCCCAGTCAATTCGCATAGAAAAACAAATGAGACTATTCTCGGATCGATGATTAAAAGTGCAATCACATTTAGCTCAATAAATTGAGTGTTGTGGCGGTACAGGATTTTGGAAATGATTTTACCGTTTTCAAGAGCAGGACCGGGTTGGAAACATCCTCGCCCCGCGCCACCGACGTCTCATCATCATTATAATCATCTTGTTTGTCCGGCTACGTCGTTAGATGCCGTGGGGGAGGTGCAATCTTCTTTCATGTGTCAGTAGTATGGTTGTTTTCAGTTCGTGACTCAGTAGTGTTTGTTTTAACTTCACCTATCCGTCGTTTTCTTGGTCCTCTTCTTACTCTGAAGTCCTGCTGAAGGATATTATTGGCTCGAACGGCAGGAAAGTGACCGAATCATTTAATTCTAAGTTTCTCTAATAAGAATATTACTACTACTAATACTATTAATTATAATAATAATAATAGTAACAATAATACTAACACAAATAATAATAATACCAGTAATAATAATAATATTAATAATAATTATACTAATAATACTAATAAAATTAATAATGATTCTACTAATAATAATACTGTTAATAATACTAATAATTATATTAATAATAATAATACCAATAATAATACTAAAACTTATAATACTACTACTTATAATAATAGTTTACTAATAATAATACAAATATGATACTAATAATACTGTTTGTAATAATATTAATAATAGTACTAATAATACTAATAATAGTTAGTTTAGTTATTGCCCATCACAAGCGATGATGGCCACAACATCAGACGGGTTTGTCTTAATAATGTGATGTGCGTTGTATTTAGATTATAGTGAGGGAGTGAATGCGCTGGTCATCAATCTCACTCTTATCCCGAGTTACCTTGGATCAGTGGCAAGACTATTGGTCGAGACGGCTGGAGGTAACTCTGGATGCAGGAACTCTGGTCTTACCTCCCGTGAGACTAGGGGTCGCTTGAAACTTGTGGGGCTCGATCGCCCACCGTTTCCGTTCATCCCTGTAAGAGGAAAGTGCCTTAACCTCTTGACAACTAATAATACTACTACTAGTAATACTAATAATATTAATAATAATAATACTCTTAGTTCTTAGTCGACCTGTACTTCTACAGAGGCAGATGTCCTTGTGCAGGTTCCAGCACTGGTATGAGCTGGATGTAGCCGGGAGGAAGATCTTTTGATTAGCGTGCTAGGTTCGAGCAGCTTATTACTTCGCTACATTGGGACAAGTGCGAGTCCAACTTAGTAGACTCAAACATTAGAACAAAGTAGACCCACAACCTGTTAGGCGCCATCTATGCTGCTCTAAACAAACCACTTAACCATGGCCGGTGTAATGCCATATCACAAAGTTAGTCGTCTCTTACGACATGCTCTGTGTGGGACAGTGGGGCTATTCTTGTCCTTGTTATATACCGACGGACCACTCTGAAACTAATAATACTAAAAATTATAATAAAAATAATAATAATATTAATAATAACAATAATAACACGTTTCATAATAATACAAATAATATTAAAACAAATAATGATAATAAAAGTTGCCCGTCGCAGGCGAAGATGGCGACAGTGGCAGATATGCGTGCTCAGATGTTACAGCAAGAGACTCATACAATCCAATCCGAGCGCGACAAAACCTCTGAACGTGGGACGTGCATGGACAGAGTCAGTAATTGGGACATCTAGCATTCTGTTCTTTCCCGCAGCTTACTTTCTCTGCGTAAGTAAGGGAAGTTGACCAAAGGAAAGTAAGCTATCAATGTCTTGATCGAGCAGAACAAGCGAACCTGTTCCACTCGAGAATGGGACATAACAGATTGAATAGCCATTTGCGCCGGCTAAAATTGGTTCCATCGACAAGGTTTTCCTGTGGCCATGCAGCACAGATATCCGAACATATCCTGCAAGACTGTTATATGCTTAACCAATTACGTGCTGAGCACTGGCCCACGGAGACGGAATATCTACACAAAGCTGTTTGGAAGCCCCGAAGAACTCTCCACTACGGCAGCCTTTATCTATAGAACTGGACTTCACGTGTAGATGTAACAGGAAAAAGCATGGCGTACGAGAAGAAGACAGCAACGATTCTCTTCTCATCGGTTGGGAGAATCGTATGTGATAGCAGTGCGCCATGCTGAGCGGCTCGGAGCAATTAGTTCTCATGATGTCTTGTTTGATTTTGTGCAGCGTGTCTTTCTTTTCAATGTATATCTTCTTCTTCGTCGTTCGTTCTTAAACACTCGCTACCAATTCCAACACAGAACGGAATGTGATGCGTCGTAGTTTACAGCTTGACTGCGATATTTACACCTTTCGGTCCGACACATCCGACTTCAGCTTGTCATTTTTTTTGGTACCGGGTTACCGTCCCTCTTCAATACCTTCACCTTAGCCAGTCTGCCATGTTGCAGCCTGTTATCCTGGATTACTGTGTGGAGGTGGATAAGGGTCTTGGTATCTCTGTGTCACCACTGGTCCTGACGCTAGTATTAATTTGGAGGTACATGGATCCTCCGTTTAGGCAACAAGGCATCGTCGTGTCAACTGTCCATAAGAACAATGAGTGGCTGCATGCAGTTATGATGATGTCTTTCCGATTTGACCTAACCAGGTGGTGAGTGGACGGCCGCAGTCGTTTTCATACTGTTGTACGGTTATGAAACCTGGAACTAGTGCCAAATGAGGAGGCTTTCTGTATCGTGCTTGATCACCAGAGTATAGGAAGAGAGAGTGAAAGAAATAGATTGTTCGTGAGAGAAATAGTTTGCTCGTGAGAGAAATAGTTTGCTCGTGAGAGAAATAGTTTGATCTTGAAATAAAGATCTTGGATCATGAAAGAAAGAGTTTGACCATGAAGAAAGTGTTTGATTGTGAAAGAAATAGTTAGTTCAGAAATGAAAGTTTGATGGTGAAAAATAGTAAATGTTCGTGAAAGAAAAAGTTTGTTCGTGCAATAAAGAGTTTGATCGTGAAAAAAATAGTTAGTTCGGAAAAGAAAGAGTTTGATGGGGAAATAAATAACTTGATCGTGGAAGAAAGAGTTTTATGTGGAAAGAAAGAATTTTTTCGTGAAGGAAATATGTATATCGTGATAGAAAGTTTGATGACGGAAAAAATAGTGTGACTAAGAAAGGGATTGTGAATGTAAGAATGTCTGAGTGAAAGAAAAAGTTTGAATATGAATGAAAGAGTTTGTTAGGGAAAGAGACAATTTGATTGTGAAATGAAAGAGTTTGTTAGGGAAAGAGACAATTTGATTGTGAAATGAAAGAGTTTGTTAGGGAAAGAGACAATTTGATTGGGAAATGAAAGAGTTTGTTAGGGAAAGAGACAATTTGATTGTGAAATGAAAGAGTTTGTTAGGGAAAGAGACAATTTGATTGTGAAATGAAAGAGTTTGTTAGGGAAAGAGAAAATTTGATTGTGAAATGAAAGAGTTTTTTAGGGAAAGAGAAAATTTGATTGTGAAATGAAAGAGTTTGTTAGGGAAAGAGACAATTTGATTGTGAAATGAAAGAGTTTGTTAGGGAAAGAGAAAATTTGATTGTGAAATGAAAGAGTTTGTCAAGGAAAGAGAAAATTTGATTGTGAAATGAAAGAGTTTGTCAGGGATAGAGAAAATTTGATTGTGAAATGAAAGAGTTTGTCAGGGAAAGAGAAAATTTGATTGTGAAATGAAAGAGTTTGTTAGGGAAAGAGACAATTTGATTGTGAAATGAAAGAGTTTGTTAGGGAAAGAGACAATTTGATTGTGAAATGAAAGAGTTTGTTAGGGAAAGAGAAAATTTGATTGTGAAATGAAAGAGTTTGTCAGGGAAAGAGAAAATTTGATTGTGAAATGAAAGAGTTTGTTAGGGAAAGAGACAATTTGATTGTGAAATGAAAGAGTTTGTTAGGGAAAGAGAAAATTTGATTGTGAAATGAAAGAGTTTGTTAGGGAAAGAGAAAATTTGATTGTGAAATGAAAGAGTTTGTTAGGGAAAGAGACAATTTGGTTGTGAAATGAAAGAGTTTGTTAGGGAAAGAGAAAATTTGATTGTGAAATGAAAGAGTTTGTAAGGGAAAGAGAAAATTTAATTGTGAAATGAAAGAGTTTGTTAGGGAAAGAGACAATTTGATTGTGAAATGAAAGAGTTTGTTAGGGAAAGAGAAAATTTGATTGTGAAATGAAAGAGTTTGTTAGGGAAAGAGAAAATTTGATTGTGAAATGAAAGAGTTTGTCAGGGAAAGAGAAAATTTGATTGTGAAATGAAAGAGTTTGTTAGGGAAAGAGACAATTTGATTGTGAAATGAAAGAGTTTGTTAGGGAAAGAGACAATTTGATTGTGAAATGAAAGAGTTTATTAGGGAAAGAGAAAATTTGATTGTGAAATGAAAGAGTTTGTCAGGGAAAGAGAAAATTTGATTGTGAAATGAAAGAGTTTGTCAGGGAAAGAGAAAATTTGATTGTGAAATGAAAGAGTTTGTTAGGGAAAGAGACAATTTGATTGTGAAATGAAAGAGTTTGTTAGGGAAAGAGACAATTTGATTGTGAAATGAAAGAGTTTGTTAGGGAAAGAGAAAATTTGATTGTGCCTGAAAGAGTTTGTTAGGGAAAGAGAAAATTTGATTGTGAAATGAAAGAGTTTGTTAGGGAAAGAGAAAGTTTGATTGTGGCTGAAAGAGTTTGTTAGAGAAAGAGAATATTTGATTTTTAATGAAAGAGTGTGTTATGGAAAGAGAACATTTGATTTTTAATGAAAGAGTTTGTTAGGGAAAGAGAACATTTGATAATTAATGAACTAGTTTGCGAGTTTAAGAACAAGTTTGAGCTCTAAAGAAATATTTTGATTGTGAAAGAAATTGTTTGTTCGCGAAATAAAGTTTGATAAAAGACTGGAAATAAAATCAATTTATTGACCTTCCGTTCTAATATTTGAATGCAGGAATTGATCGATGAGCCAGTACTGTATCAATGATCCACTTCTCTGTTTCCCATTGATTACAGCCATAAGATGTTGCTATGGCTCGTTGAACACGATAGCAAATATTAGTCTTGTTGATCTAATTGTTATTGTTGTTGTTCTTGTTGTAGTTCTTATTTCTGTTATGTTGCTTCATTATAATTTTCTTCTAGGTTTTCTTCTAGGTTTTCTTCTAGGTTTTCTTCTAGGTTTTCTTCTAGAAGAGAGTGAAGGTGAGAGAGAAAGTGGGAGAAAAGAAGAGGAAAGAGAGAGAGAGAGAGAGAGAGAGAGAGAGAGAGAGAGAGACATAACGCATGAGTGACAGAAAGCGAAGCGAATACGGAGCAGAAAAATACAGATTGTGAGACAGCGAGAGCGAGGTAGACTGTGAAAGAAAAGAAGCTAAAGAAACATTTGGAGAGAAAGAAGGAGACTTGGATGAGAGAGATGCAGAGAAAGTGAGAGAAATATAGAGATATAAAAACGAGTGAAAGATAAATATATACATAAAAAACGAGAGGATAGATGGATGGATGGTAGGGAGGAAGGGTTGGTGGGAGGGAGGTAGGTAGGTAGGTTAGGTAGATTAGGTAGATAGAGGAGGTGAGGAGAGGAGATTAGAGGGGAGAGAAGGCGAAGAAGAGAGAGAGATAGAGATGAATCTGAACCACTAAAAAGGCCAAATATCAACTGTAACACATTCGCTGTAGATTGTTGCTCTTTCACTGTCTGTTCTAGAATGTTGCTTTTCTCCTGTCTGGGGAGAAATCAGCATGATTTATTAGCTATTTGGCATTCTGACAGAGGCGTTTGGCCTGTTTTGCATTTCGTTCGGGTGTCTTTGTTTGCTCTGTTCTGAGTTGGGCAATATTTGGATTGTTAGTCAAACCACACATATCTCTTGTTATTTTTATATTCATGAAATATATGAAATGTTAGGACACACGTTTTTTAGTCTGAAGGACATGGATTTTTGTGTTAGAGGGACATGGGTATCTAAGTTAGAAGGACATGGGTCTTCGAGTTAGAAGGACATGTGTCTTCAAGTTAGAAGGACATGGGTCTTCGAGTTTTAAGGACATGGGTCTTCGAGTTAGGAGTCCTACGGCCAGAAGGTCACGTCTTATAGTCAGGACACATATCTTATAGTCAGAAGGACATAAGTCTTGACGTCAGAAGACAAAGGACCTAATATTCAGAAGGACACATGTCCTATAGTCAGAAGGATACAAGTCCTATAACTAGAAGGGCACGGGTCCTATAGTCAGAAGGACACAAGTTCTATAATCAGGAGAACAAAGGTCATATAGTCCGAAGGTCCTGTAGTCAGAAGGACACAGGTCATAGGCAGGTCCTATAGTGAGAAGTTCATATAGTTAGATGAACACATGTATTATAGTGAAAAGGTTCTATAGTCAGAAGGACATATGTCCTATAGTGAGAAGGTCTTATAGTTAGGACACGTCGTATAGCAAGAAGGTCTTATAGTCAGAAGGACACGGTCCTATAGGGAAAAGGTATTATAGTCAGAAGGACACATGTCCTATGGTGATAAGGTCTTATAGTCAGGACACTAGTCCTATAGTGAGAAGGTCTTAAAGTCAGGGCACAGGTCCTATTGTGAGAAAGTCTTATATTCAGAAGGACACAGGTCCTATATTGAGAAGGTCTTATAGTTAGGCCACAAGTCCTATAGTCAGAAGGACATGTGTCTTATCCAGTCATGACGACACGTATCAATATCCCAGTAACGATCATTGGTTTATGTTGTCTATGTGTATCGTTAAGGACATTTAAAAAACCTAGTTTGCACAGTGAGCGCTGACTGTCAGGTCCAGCGGCCAACATTCCTCAGCACTATAAACGTTCCAGTTCCCCATATCGTTATCGTGCACCCTCTCATAAGCTTGTATAACCTTGCCGAAAAAACCCAGATCTAGCAAGTTATTAGCCACGTTCATTACCACATATAGGGTCCACTAGACGGAATATAGGGATGGGAATAAAGGCCGCTTGCCTATGCCGTCATCACTGAATATAAAGCCATATTTTTACTTCTGACAGAAAAAACCACATATACTTTACATGGGTTTTGAACACGTTTCCTATTGGTTCATGAGATAGGCAACATAACAGCTCTGCCAAAAGCATCTTCTTCTTATTTTCCTTTTTCTTCTTCTTCTTCTTTTTGTTGTTCTTCTTTGTTCATCTTTTTTTCTTCTTCTTCTTCTTATTTTCCTTCTTCTTCTTCTTCTTTCTCTTCTTCTTCTACTTCCTGTTCTTCTTCTTCTTCTTCTTCTTTCTCTTCTTCTTCTTCTTTCTCTTCTTCTTTCTCTTCTTCTTCTATTTCATCTTCTTCTTCTTATTATTTTTATTCTTGTTCTTCTTTTTCTTCTTTTTTCCAATCCAGCCGAAGCTTTTAAAGATACCAGTCAATGCATTTTGCGTGGTTTTGCAGTTGTTGCTTATGTAGCAAATGGTTTAGCAGTCCTCACTGGAAACGGGCTGTTTTCATGGCAGTCTGTCTAACGAGGTGAGGGATGGACGTAATCCCCGTAGTAGTGAGCGACACGCAAATGAAACCAAGCATAACACAACCACATGGTTGACCCCGGGTCCAACTTAATCAGCACGCTCAGGATGTGAGAAAAGCTACAACAAACCGCCACTTAGCGTCCTTTACAAGGCACACACAAGAGTACATCTACTCATTGTGGGCATTCAACAACAACAACAACAACAACAACAACAACAACACAATGAATTCGCTAGTCGCACACACAATTGTCTTTAATTGCCCTTTACGACATGCATGTAGGTGCAGTAAACTCCGCATTTCGTACCCATCAAGGGACCACAAGACCCACATTAGCAATTTAAAATATTAAAATTTAAAGAAAAATTAAAAGTAATTTGTAATGTAATTACTTCACCATACCACTTCATTGTAGCATTAAACGGTTTGTTACAATCTTTGCTTTTTTTTTTTATTTGTACTTTCAGGTCGTAACACTGGAGAATCATTATGGACTTTAAGTAACAGATAGCAGTCATTTCAATCGGCCTTAGCCGGCCACTATCATCATGCAGCCTCTGAAAGATGGGAGTCAGCATGGATCAGCGGTAGGGGTGGAGATGACCATGTCTTTGAGTGGTCCTCCAGGCTTACATCGCCATACCACAGTTCACACGGACAGTTTGTACCACTACATGAGCAGACAGCAGCAACATCAACAGCAACAGCCAGAGCTACAGCATAAACTTCTGCCAGGCGCTGGAGACCACAAGGTCCCAGCTAGTCCTAGAGCGTCCAGTATTGACCATCGACTAGGAGGTCACGAAAATGTTGGATTACCTCGTGACCACAGGCTGGGATGCCACGATGTTCGACCACCGAGCATAGAACTTAAACCTACGGATGGCTTAAGAGGCGCTCATAATCCTCGGGCTGGTGAAATTTCTTCGTCAAAGGATCAAGGACGGATCGTCTCTGGTCATCACAACCAACAGACTTCACAACAACACCCACACCACCCAGGTAACTCACGGAAGTATACAGACAATCGAGGAGGCATGATGTCTCACGATAAAACCAGCATAGCCAATGACTCAGGAGCTACAAGAGATGCAGTGCTGCTTGGGCAATCTATGAGTGCCGCTCGACCCGGATCTTCTTCCCACACATCACATCAGCCTCAACTTTCCTTACACGAACACCGCATGGCAGCTCTTGCAATGACAGAGGTTTATTCGTATGAGCTTCAGTCACCATACGGTACCCAACTGGCTGCAAGTTCATTGAATCGGATGATAACACCTCCTGGAATGCCAAGGAAGTCAGGCAGTATCCAACTGAGCCAACCTGGACAACAATCTAGTTTACCAGCTTCCGTTGCTTACCCTGCACAGAAGTCTGTTTCAAGCAGGAGTGGCGACACGTTTGTTACTTCCGGGCTGCACGTCTTACATGGACATGATACCGCCCACCCTTATATGTCTGCGAAACCAGTTGGCATGTACCAGGACGATTATAATAAAACTGTGACAGGAAGCCACTTTATTCCTGAGGTTAGAAAATCAGGACAGGCTCACGACTCCAAACAGTTGGCGCAGCATCAGATCATGTCTCAGCACCGAGACCTGATCAGAGAGACGGGTCCTGAACTAAATGATCCCCGCTATTCTTCAGGTGGCAGGAGTATACCAAAGCCTGGATCGGAGATGGCTAGTCATTTGAAGCATTCAGGGGACTCTTCCCATGCAGCACCAGGCAGAGTAGCCGCCGAAGAGCAGATACACAAATCTGGCTCGTTCATGGGCCTTCACACTTCCTCGTATAACAAACGCCACGAGTCTCAAACAGGCATTCCCAAAACTGCGACATTCGCGCCTGGGTCAGATAATATTCCAAGAAGCGGGCAAGATCAGTTCTCGACCATCTCCCATTTACAGACCACGCCTAGTTTGCAGCCCGGGCAACATCCGACATATCCTTCCTCGCAGCATCACCCGGACAACGTTGGGGCCTTCCTAGAGTCTGAACGTCGTACCCCTTCTCATGTGCAGAAATCAATGGGAGTCATACGTCCTCCTATTCATTCTGGGGAGGATAGATCCTGGCGGGAAGGATACCACACGTCTGTGAAACAGACAGGACCCGCGTTTCACCCGGAAGACATTCTCGTCCATGCTTCTAAAAGTTGCATTCCACACCACCATGATCTCGAATCCAGTCATCCAGCCCTTCACAATGTAGGTCCACCGAGAATACAAGGATCCATAAGTACTGGACAGCCAAGGATTGTCTATGAGTCCAGTAGCTCCAAGACAAGCCCTTACCTCGATCAGATTTCCCAGACAGCGTCTGCAGAACGGTATTCAATGTCGTCACAGAAGGAGCATATATCTTCCAGACCTTCTTCTGTAGGCAGACCTCCACAGTTTCAACAAATTATACCGGCCATTCCATACGAAGAAAAGCTCGCCCATGAACAAGCAGAGAAGCCTTTAGGTGGAGGCAGCAGCTCAGGTGGACCATCTGCGCTAGACCTGACCAAGCTGAACGCTGGTAGTATCAAATCTGTGGATAGCCCACTCGACCTGACCGTCAAGACAAAGAAAAGACACGGGGATGATCGGGAGACGCCCGAATATGATCGGATGTTATCCGCCGCCAAGAGGCAGAAGTTGGACACAGGTAGTCCTCGATCTGGCGTGCTCTGCCAGAAAGGGGTCATGGGTGTGTCTGATAGTTCCCAGAATCCTCTATGGCTTTCATCACCTTCCCCACGGGCATCTGAGGGGTATGACCACCGACCAGTTCCTTCCCCTGTCTATTCAGGTCAAGCTGCTTTCTCGTCTTCTTCTTCTTCATTAACACGGCCATTGAAGTATAGTCAAGGGCACGGTTCTGACGGCCGTGCTAGTTCAGACAGCAGGGTGTCCAAAGAAAGGTTAAACTCTGAGACCCGCATTTCTAGAGACGGTCATGTTTCTATAGATGGTCGTTCCAGCATGGATCACCATTCTCTCTCCTTGGGAGCTCCACACGGGAAGGTTGTCAGCTCATCAATGGTTCCTGAGATGGTCAGGCACGCAGCTGGAACTAATCCTCCAATGGTACCACTGACTACACAGTTACAGAAAGTCAAGGAAGAGCAAGCTTATCAAATGAAGCTACAAAGATTGAGCGGTGAAGCTATTCTGACTTCTCACACGGACCCCAAACAAGTTTATAAAGATGCCGCCAGCCCCAGACATATTGATTTAGTATCAGGAAGCCCAAATGAAGTGGTCGTTGTCCGTCATTCCCAGCAGCATTACGATATTGCTCAGCAGTCACAGCAGCAACAACAACAAAGCTCACAACATTCGTTTATTAAACAACAGGCTTGCCTTGACGTGCAGCAAATGCAGCAGCCGCACCACCATCAGAAATTGCTGAGTGGTCAGCTAGAGATCATTGAGCTGGGCATGAAGGATTCCAGCGACCCTCTCCAAGCTTCCCGGGGATCAAACTTCAGCCTTCGGGGGTTCCCTAGCCAACCAACTCTCCTGCAGCAGCCGCATCATCATCATAAACAACAGCAACAACAGATGTGCGTCATTCAGCAGCGTCAGTTCTCACCAAAAGAGCAACAACAACAGTTGTCTCCGTACTCTCATCCCCAACAAGCGCTGTATTCTAAAGACCAACAACAGCAGCAGCAGCAGCAGCAGCAACAACAACAACAACAACAACAACAACAACAACAACAACAACAACAGCAACAACAACAACAACAACAACACCAGGCGTTTACCAAAGAGCAGTTTCAGTTTATCTCGCAACAGCATTATCCTAGAGCACAGTACTCATCCAAACGTACTGAAGAGTTGGAGCGCTTCTACCAGAAGCAACAGCAGCAGCAACAACACCAACAACAACTTCAGCAAAGAAAACGAACCGAGCTGGAGGACTACAAACAAACAGTCAACTCAACTCAGAACACTTTTCCAGGTTCACAAAAATGGAACATTTCTCATCAGTCAAGGTCAGGAACGAAGACTGCTTACCCACAATGCCAGCCTACAACTGCATCCCCTGCAGAATATCGTTCCTCAAAGCAGCCCGCTGGGTTCCCCAGGCCTTCATCCCAGGCTAGGGTACCCAGCGCGCGAGAAGTTGAGACTTACAAATATGGTTATCTCAGACCCGATCGTTTGAAATCGACTGACGCACTCAAACCGTCGTTACCGCAAATAGCTGGCCCACTTCCCGCTGGAGGTGTCAGGGAGGAAAGCCGGAGAGCTCTTTCACGACGAGTAAGCTACTCTGGGTCCAGTGCTACGGGTGTTTCAGTCGCCGATTCAGCCAAGCAGTCCGAGGGTATAAGAAAGAAAAGCACATCCAGTCTACCAGAAAGGGTAGAGTCGGAAGGAGAGTCAGAAACCAGTCATGGGAAATTAAACAACTCCGCCCCTGGGGCTAACAAGAAAACAGACGCACCAGCTGACGGTACCTACGCAAAGGTGGATGACACAAAAGGCGATATTTCTCCATCACAACTTCCATTGATCACTCCTCAGCAGCTAACAGGGTTAACACTGAGACCTGAAGGACCATCCCGTGACTCGCCAACCATTCAACCAGAGGCCCAATTTGCTGTGCCGTTGTCACTAACTATCCCACAGACATCCAGCCCTTTGGCTACGTCTACGGCATCTCCAGCGTCGAGACCAGCATCATCACACAAGGCGTGGTCAAGGAAGCACATGATTCTCAACGCTGTGAACCAAGATGAATCTCTCAAAAGAATTATTTGCAGTAGTGGAAGTAAGCATGAATCAGGAGGCATCTCCTTGGAATGCAAGAACCGAATTATAATCAACAGCACGTGTAGTCCCATTCCAACATCCCCAAAGATGCCTATTCTTAGCCCACAAGACGAGGAGGGGGAAGCCACAAGTGAGGATCAAGGGGTGAGAGTTCAAATCAACAACGACGATCCTCCAACTTTGAATCCTTCAGATATCGGGCAGAATAAACCAACTGTCCCTAGAAATTCGTCTCACCCCCACCCTGTCGTTGGTCCTACAGGATCTCAGCCAGTTCAGAGCCAGGCCTGCTCGTCTGCTCCCATCACCGAAAGTCCTCTTGTTCTTGTGAAAGAGGCCTACAGAAACAACAACAACCACGAGAATGTTAACAACAACAACAACAACTTTACGAGTATTGCCAGCAATATTGCAGCTGCGAAGGAAGTTTCTGTCAATAAAACTGAAGACATGCCAGGGAAAACAATTGTCGTGAGACGATGCACCATCGGAAACTCTTTATCCGACCAAGCCCAGCAGCAGCAAGAGGACTCCCAAAAGACGCAGTCGGGAAATGTGCCTTACCAGATGGCAGAAGTTATACGTAGGAACTCCTTAGCAGGCCATGCCCTTGGTCCTTGGGTTCACATGAAGAACATCCCCATAGCAAATGTCGCACCCTTTATTCATTCTAGAGACGATGATGACAAATCTAAGCAACAGAAACTGGAAGAACAGATGCAGACTGACCAACAAGGTGTCCTCTTTCCTAGCATAGACTCCACCTTTCTGCTGTCTGGACAAGCTTTAGAAGCTCCCAAAGAAGTAATCTCAAAGCCTGATGTGCCCAAACAGAATAGTTCACTGGGAGACACCGAAGCTGACAGAACAGATGACCCTAGATCACAGGACAAGGAGGATTCAAACCTCTCGGCATCATCTTCAAGTAAGAGTGATATCTCCCAAAGAAGGAAGAAACTAACCAAATTTAGAGTATCCAGTCCAACAAAAATGAAGGAGCTCGAACTAATTTCCCCGACTTTGGAGTACGCAGTTCTCAAATCCACAGGGGTGGATGAAATGAAAGCCGTGGATAAGCTGGGTCACGCCAGCTTGAAGAAGTCCCTGGAGAATCGGATGAAGTACAAGCACAAGATTGTACGAGAGAAGAACACGCTCGTCAAGCACAAGAAGGTTGTGAAGAAGAGAATCCAGTACGTGTTTGATGATGATGAAGATGAAGAGGACGATGAACCTGCTGCTGTCGATGAAGATGATGAAGATGACGAAGACTTTGAGGTGGATGGTGGAAACAAGGGCGCCAGGAGTTCTTCGAAATCTGACGCTGAGAGTAAAGCACGAGATCGGGAAGAGAGGGCACTCCGGGTAATTTGTTCTTTCATTGTCTTTGTTCTGACCTCACTCACTCACTCACTCACTCACTCACTCACTCACTCACTCACTCACTCACCCACTCTAATTAACTTCTGACATCACTCACTCTAACTTCTGATCTCACTCACTCTAACTTCTGATCTCACTCTAACTTCTGAGACCTCACTCACTCTAACTTCTAATCTCACTCAATTTAACTTCTGATCTCACTCACTCTAACTTCTGACCTCACTCACTCTAACTTCTAATCTCACTCTAACTAACTTCTGACCTCACTCACTCTAACTTCTAATCTCACTCTAACTAACTTCTGACCTCACTCACTCTAACTTCTAATCTCACTCACTCTAACTTCTGACCTCACTCACTCTAACTTCTAATCTCACTCTAACTAACTTCTGACCTCACTCACTCTAACTTCCAATCTCACTCACTCTAACTTCTAATCTCACTCAATTTAACTTCTGATCTCACTCACTCTAACTAACTTCTGACCTCACTCACTCTAACTTCTAATCTCACTCTAACTAACTTCTGACCTCACTCACTAACTTCTAATCTCACTCTAACTTCTGAGACCTCACTCACTCTAACTTCTAATCTCACTCAATTTAACTTCTGATCTCACTCACTCTAACTAACTTCTGACCTCACTCACTCTAACTTCTAATTTCACTCTAACTAACTTCTGACCTCACTCACTCTAACTTCTAATCTCACTCTAACTAACTTCTGACCTCACTCACTCAAACTTCTAATCTCACTCTAACTAACTTCTAATCTCACTCTAACTAACTTCTGACCTCACTCACTCTAACTTCTAATCTCACTCTAACTAACTTCTGACCTCACTCACTCTAACTTCCAATCTCACTCACTCTAACTTCTGACCTCACTCTAACTTCTGACCTCACTCTAACTAAGTTCTGACCTCACTCACTCTAACTTCTTACCTCACTTTCTCTTTCCTCTTACCTCATTCACCCATTATAGTATCTGACCTCACTCACTCTTATTCTGACCTCAGTCACTCTTTCTTCTTACCTCGCTCACTCTAACTTCTTACCTCACTCACTCTTTCTTCTGACCTCACTCGTTCACTCTAACTTCTGACCTCACTCACTCTAACTTCTGACCTCACTTCCTCTTTCTTCTGGCCTCACTCACTCACTCACTTACCCTAACTTCTAACCTCACTCACTCACTAACTCTAACTTCTAACTTCTAACCTCACTCGCAATTATTCTTACCTCACTCACTCCCTCTTTCTTCTGACCTCACTCACTCTAACTTCTGACCTCACTCACTCCTTCTTTTTACCTCACTCAATCACTCTAATTGCTACCCTCACTCACTCTTTCCTCTTGCGTCACTCATTCACTCCTTTTTCTCACCTCATTCACGATCTCCAACTGCTGACCTAACTCTTTCAATCGTGCATGTTTACTCTTTCTCTGACATGATCAATTCCCCCCCTCTTAAACCTGTCTAGCTCTTATGCTCATCCTGCTCCTATCTACTCCCCCATCTCTTTCTAGATCTGTCGTACTCTCTCTGCTCTTTCTCGATTTCTCATCACTCTCACTCTCACTTTCTCCTCTCCCTCTCTTGCTCTGTCCTCTCTCTCACTTTCTCCTCTCCCTCTATTGCTCAGTCCTCTCTCTCACTTTCTCTTCTCTCTTTCTCTCTCTTGCTCTGTCCTCTCTCTCACTTTCTCCTTTCTCTCTTACGTTCTCCTCTCTCTCTCACTTTCTCCTCTCTCTCTCTCTCTCTCTCTCTCTCTTGCGCAGTCCTCTCTCTCACTTTCTCTTCTTTCTCTTGCTCTATTGCTCTATCCTCTCTCACTTTCTCCTCTCTCTCTCTTGCTCTGTTCTCCCTCTCTCACTTTTTCCTCTCTATTGCTCAGTCCTCTCTCTCACTTTCTCCTCTCTCTCTCTCTCTTGCTCTGTCCTCTCTCTCACTTTCTCCTCTCTCTCTCTCTCTATTACTCAATCCTTTCTCACTTTCTCATCTCTCTCTCTTGCTCTGTCCTCTCTCTCTCTCTTGCTCTGTCCTCTCTCTCACTTTCTCCTCTCTCTCTCTCTCTCTCTCTCTTGCTCTGTCCTCTCTCTCACTTTCTCCTTTCTCTCTCTCTCTCTCCTGCTCAGTCCTCTCTCTCACTTTCTCCTCTCTTTCTTTTATTATGTCCTATCTCTCACTTTCTCCCCTCTCTCTCTCTCTCTCTCTCTCTCTCTCCTGTTCAGTCCTCTCTCTCACTTTCTTCTCTTGCTCAGTCCTCTCTCTAACTTTCTTCTCTTGCTCTGCCAAACTCACTTTCTCCTCTCTCTCTCTTGCTCAGTCCTCTCTCTCACTTTCTCCTCTCTCTCTCTCTTTCTTGCTCTGTCCTGTCTCTCACTTTCTCCTCTCTCTCTCTCTCTTGCTCAGTGATCTCTCACTTTCTCCTCTCTCTTACTTTCTCCTCTCTCTCTCTCTTGCTCAGTCCTCTCTCTCACTTTCTCTCTCTTGCTCAGTCCTCTCTCTCAATTTCTCCTCTTTCTCTTGCTCTGTCCTGTCTCTCACTTTCTTCCATCTCTCTCCCCCTCTTGCTCAGTCCTCTCTCTCACTTTCTCCCCTCCTTCTCTTGCTCTTTCTTTCTCCTTTTTTCTTCTCCCTCTCTTGCTCTGTCCACTCTCTCACTTTCTCTCTCTCTCCTGCTCAGTTCTCTCTCTCACTTTCTCCTATCTCTCTTGCTCTGTCCTCTCTCTCACTTTCTCCTCTCTCTCTTGCTCAGTCCTCTCTCTCACTTTTTCCTCTCTCTCTCTCTTGCTTTGTCCTGTCTCTGACTTTCTCCTCTCTCTCTCTCTCTCTCTCTCTCTTGCTCAGTCCTCTCTCTCACTTTCTCCCCTTTCTCTGTCTTGCTCAGTCCTCTGTCTCACTTTCTCCTTTCCCTCTCTTGCTCTGTCTCTCTCTCTCATTGTGTCTTCATCCTCTTTTGCTATGTCCTCTCTCACACTTTCTCCTCCCACTCTGAATGGCTGGCCTATCTCTTGCTTTATCCTCTCCCTTACTCGTTGTCTCATATCGCTTTCTCCTCTTTTTTTTCCTTTTTCACTCCACCTCTGTCTTTTTCCTCGTCCTCTTTTATCCTTCTCACTTTTTCTCTCTCGCAGCAATACAATTTATCTTTGGTAAGCACTAATAGTATTGAGAAGGTCTGTTTGCATTCATAAGGGTTGTTTGCATTCATAAGGGTTGTTTGCATTCATAAGGGTTGTTTGCATTGATAAGGGTTGTTTGCATTGATAAGGACTGTTGACATTGATAAAGTATATTGACATTGATAAGGGCTGTTGACATTCGTAAAGTATACTGAGAGTGATAAAGTATATTGACATTGATAAGGACTGTTGACATTGATAAAGTATATTGACATTGATCAAGTATATTGACATTGATAAAGTATATTGACATTGATAAGGGCTGTTGACATTGATAAGAGCTGTTGACACTGATAAGGGCTGTTGACATTGATAAGGTCAGTATAAGGTCTGTTGACATTGATAAGGTCAGTTGACATTGATAAGGCATGTTGACATTGATAAGGTCTGCTGGCATTGATAAGGTCTGCTGGCATTGATAAGGTCTGCTGGCATTGATAAGGTCTGCGGCATTGATAAGGTCTGCTGGCATTGATAAGGAATAATAATCTTATTATGGAAGGATTAGACTTTTCAAGTGTGATGTTTTTCCTGATTATAAACAGCATACACTCTGTTTAACTTTGGTTATCTACAACGTGTTGCCCATATTTGGGCATACAATCATGTTTCATGATTTGTGATCATGTTACTTTGGATTGTTGATAAGAACATATATTACTAATAGTTAACTTAACTTAACGTTGTTATACTGATTTAGAAGACTCATCAGAGTCTGTAGATAATCAGTCACATTTGCAACCACTGTTGTGAGACCTCACCAGGATACAATTTAACGAGGTCATGTTACGACCACAACGTCTTTGCGAGGGATAAAAAAACTTAGAAAAACAACTAAAAGATCGCCAATAAACAAAACAAAACACAAGACACGTTGTAAAACGGCCATACAGTACGGTTAGAGTACGGTTACGAAAACGCAAATAACACCAAAAAAAAAAACGGACACGTATGCGATACGCAAGACGGCAGCCATATTAGCCAGAGAATGTTCGAGAACACATAAAACACAGCCAACCACCTAGGACAATGTAGTCAACGGGAAATGAAAATACACGAACCAATGAGCATACGCACTAATACACATCGATGCACACGCACTAATACACATCGCTGCACACGCACTAATACACATCGCTGCACACGAGAATATTTAAATAGATGCACATATATATATTTTGTTAAACATTGGCCCAAACATAAACATATACAGATAAATGGCTTCGTTTTGTAGTTATCCTGTTGCGTTCCATGAGCTATTACTTATATGTTTTTATAGACTATTGAGCTGAGCTTCAGTGTTGCAACAGCTTCGGATATTTATTTATATGTTGTTGTGGATATTTATTTATATGTTGTTGGAGATATGTATTATATGTTGTTGGGGATATTATTACATGTTGTTGTGGATACTTATTATATGTTGTTGTGGATATTATTGTATGTTGTTGTGGTTACTTATTATTTGTTGTTGGGGATATTATTGTATGTTGATGTGGTTACTTATTATATGTGTGAGGATATTATTCAATGTTGTCGTGGCTTTTTATTTATATGTTGTTGGGGATATTATTATATTTTGTTCGGGATATTTATTTATATATTGTTGAAGATTTATATTTTGTTGGGGATAAAAATTTATATTTTGTTAGTTTTTTTATTTTGTTGGGCATATTTATTTAAATGTTGGGTGCTGTGGTTTTTTAGTCCTCTTGATAGTGTCCAGAGAATGGATTGTGTTCTTGATAATGGTGGTCTGGAGTAAGGATGACTTGATATACTACGTGAGTTTGTAGGATTTGTGGTTTCTTGATGTCTTGTGGATCTTGATTTTGAGCCTGTGATCCTCGACAAGTAGTTCTGCTCACTAGAATGGGGATTTATTGTTCTCGTTTGATCTTGATGTCCGAATAATTTGGGTTCCATTTTTCTGATCAAATGGACAGGGTTTCAAAATCTCGATTTGGTTATATGTTTAAAAAAAAAAGTTTTATCCGCAATCAATCCATCAATCAATCAATCTTTCCTCTTCGTCGTTCGTCACGAAAATGACGTTTTATCGTAGTTTGCATCGAAGCTATGATGTCTGCGCTTTTCGGCTCTACACCGGTTTCAGTCAGCTGGTCTTTTTGAGTTAGGCTTGCCTTCCCACCGTGATCCCCATTCTTTTAGCCTGATTAGGCCAGCATAGTCTGTTTCCAGACCGTCGCTTGGAGGCGGAATAGGGTCTTGGTCGCTTTGGTTAGATGGCCCTAATGCAAGCAGCCAGCAATGAACCGGCAATGCTGGATTTTCATCCTGTCAGTCATTCACTGCTGAATTTTCATCCTGTCAGTTCATTCACTGTGCTGAATTTTTATCCTGTCAGTTAATTCACTGTGCTGAATTTTCATCCTGTCAGTTCATTCACTGTGCTGAATTTTCATCCTGTCAGTCATTCACTGTGCTGAATTTTCATCCTGTCAGTTCATTGACTGTGTTGAATTTTCATCCTGTCAGTTAATTCACTGTGCTGAATTTTCATCCTGTCAGTTCATTCACTGTGCTGAATTTTCATCCTGTCAGTTCATTCACTGTGCTGAATTTTCATCCTGTCAGTTCATTCATTGTGCTGAATTTTCATCCTGTCAGTCATTCACTGTGCTGAATTTTCATCCTGTCAGTTCATTCACTGTGCTGAATTTTCATCCTGTCAGTTCATTCACTGTGCTGAATTTTCATCCTGTCAGCCATTCACTGTGCTGAATTTTCATCCTGTCAGCCATTCACTGTGCTGAATTTTCATCCTGTCAGTCATTCACTGTGCTGAATTTTCATCCTGTCAGTTCATTCACTGTGCTGAATTTTCATCCTGTCAGTTCATTCACTGTGCTGAATTTTCATCCTGTCAGCCATTCACTGTGCTGAATTTTCATCCTGTCAGTCATTCACTGTGCTGAATTTCCATCCTGTCAGTTCATTCACTGTGCTGAATTTTCATCCTGTCAGCCATTCACTGTGCTGAATTTTCATCCTGTCAGTCTTTCACTGTGCTGAATTTTCATCTTGTCAGTCATTCACTGTGCTGAATTTTCATCCTGTCAGTCATTCACTGTGCTGAATTTTCATCCTGTCAGTCATTCACTGTGCTGAATTTTCATCCTGTCAGTCATTCACTGTGCTGAATTTTCATCCTGTCAGTCATTCACTGTGCTGAATTTTCATCCTGTCAGTCATTTACTCAAAAACGTTTCGGCTTTCTGTGAAGCACGTGTGTTCAACAATGCCGCCACGTCTTCGTGTCCTGGTCCAAACGTTCCAGCTCTGTTTACGTCTTCCATGTTTCATTTATTTTCGTTTCGAACTCTCTTCTTTATGAGTGTTTTAGTCTTGTTTCTACTTCTCTTGCCTTGATGATTCCAGGACAGAGACTCTCTTGTAATGTTTTTAGTTGATTTCTTGAATGTGTACCCTATCCAACGCATCTTTGTGTACCATGTACAACTGACATATAGTTTGGTCCTTCCAACCAGTTCTTCAATAGCGCTATTATCAAACCATTTCAAACTCCATTTTTTGGAAGCCTGTACATTTGTTGTTGTTGATTTTGGTGTTCATCCATGTTTCAGAGCCATACAATAGAACGTACTTTACATTGTAGTTGAAGATTTGCAAATTTGTGTTGGGCTTAATTTCTTTTGATTTCCTGAAGTTCTCTAGTGCATTGAAAGCTGCTCTCGAATTTTGTATTCATATTATAAAATCTTTTGTCTAAACCCCCCACTTTATCTATAGTGCTATCAAGACAGATGCAGGATTCCACATCTTGTAAGAGTGCGTCTCCAAACAATCGCATTCTCGTCTGATTCATTTATTCTCATCATCTTTGTTTTTATTTTTATCTGCATGATCTCAGTCCCAATTTATGTGACCTCTCATTAAATACACTTATTTTATTTTGCATCTGATGGCTGTTGTAGGACAGAAGAACTAATTCATCGATAAAGTTCATAAAATCAAAATGGTTTTGTCAAATCCCATTGCATTTCATGTTTATTGATGTTGTTACTTTCATAGTTCAGCTACTAGCTAGCAAAAAGAGAAATGATTTTACCCGCTATAAGTAGAATGAAATCAAAGCATTATATAGCGACAACAGAGTTAGGTAAGCGGCTTTTTTTTTCTACAGTCCTGAACATACTCTCGATAGACTGTGGTAGGCAACACGGTAATGACCGTTTTTGGTAAGAAGAACTTTTGTTGTTGTGATTGTATGTTTTAGCCCATTAATCAAGCTTACGGAAACTTGTCTTTTTATCCTCCAGCGCGAACAACTGCGCGACCAATCAGAAGACAACTCAGCTCGTCACACTACATCGTCATCGTTGTCTTCACATAACCAACCACCAAAGAGCCGGGACAAAGGTAGTTCTGGTAGCAAACACCGGACTAGAAGCAAAGACTCTGCCACCTCGGACAAACACAAACATTCACCATCTAAACGTCCCAAGACAGCTTCTCGCATCTCCCGTCGCAGGTTATCAAGCACTAATCAAAGAGTAAGAAATTGTGTTCATATCTGGTATGTGTCGATGTCATCAAACTCGTTGTCATATTTTGTTTAGCCTAGACATTCCGACTACTGTAATGCGGGTTTATGAGAATTTGTAATGTCCTGACCTTGAAGGCTTTTACGGCAATTCAAAACAGTCTACACAGAAGCGACCAACCTTAATAGGATTGTGTGGGCCGGACCTACTGTCCTGATCACATTTGGGTTCATGGAAATAAAACAGCTGATTACAGGCATGGAGTCCTCGGGCTTTCAATGTCTTGTATGGGTCTAACGTCTTGGTCAATACAATAAACGCTGTCAGACGTCGAGATCTCAGACAGTCAAGAGTTTCTGTGGATACTATTGCCCTAGGTCAGTTGAGGTTTGCTGCAGTGAAAGAACCAAAATATTGCGTAGAGGCATTGAACCTACACAGGGACTTGTGTGAATCTACGGAAGTGACTTGTGTGAATCTACGGAAGTGACGTGTTGCGCTGCTTCTTCTTTTACAACAACAACAATAACATCAGCAACAACAACAGCTGCTACTACTACTACTAATACTACTACTACTGTTATTTCTACTACTGTTACTAATACTACTACTACTATTATTTCTACTACTACTGCTACTACTAATACTACTACTACTACTATTATTTCTACTACTACTGCTACTACTAATACTACTACTACTACTATCAATATTACTACTAATATTACTACTACTAATACTACTACTACTAATACTACTACTACTACTACTACTACTATTTCTACTACTACTACTATCAATATTACTACTAATACTACTACTACTACTAATACTACTACTACTAATACTACTATTACTAATACTACTACTACTATTTCTACTACTACTACTACTATCAATATTACTACTAATACTACTACTACTAATACTACTACTACTAATACTACTACTACTACTATCAATATTACTAATACTACTACTACTATCAATATTACTACTAATACTACTACTACTACTACTACAATTTCTACTACTACTAGTACTATCAATATTACTACTAATACTACTAATACTACTACTACTAATACTACTAATACTACTACTACTAATACTACTACTACTACTATTTATACTATTACTACTACTATCAATATTACTACTACTACTACTAATACTACTACTATCTCTACTACTACTACTACTATCAATATTACTACTAATACTACTACTACTACTACCAGTACTACTCCTAGTACCACTACTACTATTACTACCACTACAACTATCACTACCATTCCACTACTACCACTAATACTACACTACATATACGGTATCCAGCCATCTATCACTTCTATGACTTAGTCTAACTAACAAAATATTGATCCCAACGCCACAATAACACAAGCACTATTACAATTTTGAATAACATAGATTTTAATTGGAACAATTACGCAATTATCTCGTCAATTTTGTGCCAACCTTTAAGGATATAACTTTTTTCGTTTACCTAAGACGTGCCATGGCTCGATTACTTTTGGCTTACCGTAAATCTCTAATTAGATGTATATGTACTGATTCTGTTGTTAGAGAGGTCACTATGTCTTCTTCTTCGTCGTCTGCATTCTGTTAATTCTTCTTTTTCTTAGTCTTCTACTACTTCTTCATCGTGGTCGTTTTCTTCTACTTCTTCTCGTTTATCTTCTCCTCCTCCTTCTTCTTCTCTTTCGTCGTTGTCATGTTCTTTCACTTCTTCTTCTTTGCTTTAATCATCTTCTTCTTATTCTTCTTCTTCTTTGTCTTCTACTTCGATCTTCTTTTTATCCTTCATCTTTTTCTTACACTTCGCCTTTTTATTCTCCTTCATCTTGTTCGTAATTTTTTCTGCTCTTTCTTCATCTGTTCTTTTTCATCCTCTTCTTCTTCTTCTTCTTCTTCTTCTTTTTTTTGGTCTTCTTCTTCTTTGTCTTCTTGTGTATTCGTCTTATTCGTTCCTTCTACTTCTTCGTTGTATTCTTCTTGGCCTTCTTCTTCTTGTTCTTGTTCTCTCCAACACATGTATTCGACACATCGTTTTTGATGTCAAGTGGAAATAACAAGCACATATATGCAGCAAAAAAAACGAGCAGGAGATTGAAGGGGGGAAAGTGGAGATAGCTATGATATGAAAGTAGCTCGAAAGTATAACAAGTTATGCGCTGGATTGGAACAAACAGGACAGAAGGCAAATGTGTGTCTTTTCAGTAAAACTTTATAAGTAAGCACATTTATAACAAAAAAACATTATGACTTAGACTGTTGACAAGAGGGGACGACGTGGATTAGTGGTTATGTGGCACGGCTCACAAACCGAAGGTGCAGGGTTCGATCCCCATCACAGCACCGGCCGTTACCCCGGGGAAGCAAACCCTTAGAAAATGGAGAAGGAAACAGATCCTTAAATAAAATGCATGCTGAAGTCGGAGGTACTGGGCCGACATGCGCAAAATAAAAACCACAGTGCAACGCATACCGCCTTGTAGATTAGAAAAATAAGGAAAACGAAAAAAAAATTTAAAAAAAAAAAAAATTGCTGACACTGAATTCCGAATTTTATGTTTATCTTTCAGGCTCAGGAGCTGAAACACAACGCACTGGTACAAAGACGTAAGACAGGTAAGTCCTTCCCACCTTTGTTCTGACAGGGACATCTCTTGCTACAAAACATTTATATCACCAGAAGTATTACTCTCATGGCAGTGACAGAGATTGAAGAACCGAGACTCTTACAGAGCGGGCGTAATGGGAGGGATATTGTGCAAAAGGTTGGGGGGGGGGGGGGAGGCGGAAGGGGGGCGACTCAGTGGTCTCTGGTGCCGGAGATCTCCGGTTTAAATCCTGGTGGAGATCGAGAGTTTATTCTCGTGGATCTTCTGGTAAAAATGTCCATGATCTATGGTTAGTGAGATCGGACCCATGATCTCTGGGTAGTGAGATCGGACCCATGATCTCTTGGTAGTGAGATCGGACCCATGATCTCTGGGTAGTGAGATCGGACCCATGACCTCTGGGTAGTGAGATCGGACCCATGATCTCTGGGAAGTGAGATCGGACCCATGATCTCTGGGTAGTGAGATCGAACCCATGATCTCTGGGTAGTGAGATCGGACCCATGATCTCTGGGTAGTGAGATCGGACCCATGATCTCTGGGTAGTGAGATCGGAACCATGATATCTGGGTAGTGAGATCGGACCCATGATCTCTGAGTAGTGAGATCGGACTAACATGTCGAGCACGTTAAAAACTCCTTGGCAGTTGGAAATCGGAAAGAGTAGACTTAACGGCCGCTGCCCGAACAAAATTCAAGTTAAAAACCTACCCAAGTTATTTGTACCTTTCCCCAGGTGGTTTTGGAAAGATCAGCTATAGATGGCGCTTAACTGGCTGCGGGTCTACTTAACTCTCGTGTTTGAGTCTATTAAGATGGTTTCGCACATAGGTTAAACCACCCTCGAAGAAACTGGTTGTATAAAGACTATGAAGAGTCTTCTAAACCAGTACAGACTTTAAGTTACAAGACATGGAGAGTCTTCTAAACCAGTACGGACTTTAAGTTACAAGACATGGAGATTTCTCTCAGTAACTGCCTGTCTTAGGTTTCTCTCACTATACGCTTCATCTCTCAAATATCAACATACATTATATACATGGTGCCATGTCTCAGACTACACTCACCATATACACTTTATCTGTCAAGTAGCTACATAAATTTACCCCATATCAACGTGATGTACCATCACAGACTATTCTCGTCACATACAATCTATCTCTCAAATAACCACATACCTCATAAACAGGACGGCCCGTCTCTGACTACTCTCATCATATATAGTCTCCCCCTCAAATATCCACACACAGCTGTCTCATATAAACATTTGAGAACAGCAAACATGGCCCCTAAAGGTCCGTGGGTCTAACTTTGTGCTCGTGTTTTAGTCCATTATGGATAGAGTCAGGCCACAGATCTGACTAAAATCCATCGAAACGTGTTCTGGTTTTCCATTTGGATTAGACAGTTCGTTCATGTTGTGGTGTTCTTCTCTTGGATTATCTTGGCATAGTCATCGGTTATTTGAAATAGTATTTTGGCTACCATGTGTCGTATTTCGACGCTCCATCGCACACGGCTGAACTTCAGGAGATTGGCGACCTTCACACTGTTTGCTGACCGTGCCAGTTTTGGTGTGGCTAGAAAATTACACATGGACTTACACATCGTTCAGGAGAGATTTGACCCTGTCTGATTAACACCACGCCTAGGACACATCGCCAGAGAGAGATTTGACCCTGTGTGGCTAGCAACACGCCCAGGACACACCGCTTTGAGAGAGATGTGACCCTGTCTGATTAGCAACACACCCAGCACACACCGCCCCGAGAGAGATTTGAGTCTAACGGAGTTAGCAACACGCTCAGGACACACCGCCCAAGAAAGATTTGACCCTGTCCGGTTAGCAACACGCACAGGACACACCGCCTTGAGAGAGATTTGACCCTGTCTGGCTAGCAACACGCCCAGGACACACCGCCCGAGAAAGATTTGACCCTGTCTGGCTAGCAACATGCCCAGGACACACCGCCCGAGAAAGATTTGACCCGGTCTGGCTAGCAACATGCCCAGGACACACCGCCCGAGAAAGATTTGACCCTGTCCGACCTGTTAGCAACACGACTAGGACACATCGCACACACAATAAGTGATGCCTTTAATCATTACACCCCCCCCCCCCCCTCCCCGTCCCAAGTCAGCGGGGTACTCAGCTCCCCCAATGAGTCCGCAGGGAACTCGATTGGCACACTCACCATGAAACCACAAACCGACACGGGCACCATTCCCTGTTATTGGAAGCAAGGCAACAATTGTAACTTGGAATGCCCCTTTTTGTTGCAACACGTGGCCATGCCAGTGGTCTATCAACGCAACGAGCCGAGGATACCTAAGCGGATGTCATTTTTATATAAATATGGCAACCTGCCTTGGCAACTCTCTCCCTCTAATAATTACTCACTCACCCGAGTGTTACCAGAGTCTGAAAGGGGAGCATAGAATAGTAACACTGTAACCAGCAAAATATGTTATAAGAGACAACAAAGGAGGGTTGGTCATGTGTCTGGTTACCTCGTCATGTTGGAACTGTAAGCCATAATACATTCAACAAATATGGACAAGTAGGTCAACAAGTCAACACCAACAACCATCCAAGACAGCGAATGGATCAGGACAGGAGGATTGGCGAGTATTTGTTGAAGACTTGTGCTCCACAGGGCGTTGTAATGGTTTTGATTGATTGGCATTGTTTGATTGATTGATTGTCTGATTATATGACATTCATTTACATTATAAACATGACGGTATGCCTCTTTGTCATGACACGTACGCCTCTTTGTCAGGACACATACGCCTCTTTGTCAGGACATATACACCTCTTTGTCAGGACACATACGCCTCTTTGTCATGACACATACACTTCTTCGTCATGACACACACGCCTCTTCGCCCAATTCACACACCTCTCGGACCGACACACACGCCACTTCATTCCGACACATACGCCTCTTCGTTCCGACACATACGCCTCTTCGTTCCGACACATACGCCTCTCCGTTCCGACACATACGCCTCTCCGTTCCGACACATACGCCTCTCCGTTCCGACACATACGCCTCTCGGCCCGACACATACGCCTCTCGGCCCGACACATACGCCTCTCGGCCCGACACATAAGCCTCTCGGCCCGACACATACGCCTCTCGGCTCGACACATACGCCTCTCGGCCCGACACATACGCCTCTCGGCCCGACACATACGCCTCTCGGCCCGACACATACGCCTCTCGCCCCGACACATACGCCTCTCGGCCCGACACATACGCCTCTCGGCCCGACACATACGCCTCTCGGCCCGACACATACGCCTCTCGGCCCGACACATAAGCCTCTCGGCCCGACACATAAGCCTCTCGGCCCGACACATAAGCCTCTCGGCCCGACACATACGCCTCTCGGCCCGACACATACGCCTCTCGGCCCGACACATATGATCTCCACTGGCTAATCTCTGTGCAGGGTTTACCTTAACACTGCGATCTCTATTCCATTAGGCGGATTACACTAGTGAATAGATACCATGAGTAGATACCAGGAGTAGATAGCAGGAGGTTTCACTTCCAACTTCTCCCTGATTTCCGTCTAGTCACCTTACATCTTTCATTTCCACTCCCTCACTCCTGAGTCACTCTCACTGCTTCTCTCTCTCTGATAGCGTCAGTCCATCTCTCACTTCCATCTCTGACCGCCACTCCCTAAATCACTCTCTTATATTTTCTCTCTCTTCCTCTCAGTCCATCTTTCACTCTAACACGCGCTTTTACCGCGCTCTTTCCTTTTCTCCGTCATTTTTTCTAGTCAAGTTTGCACAATTTCATTAGACCCCGACTCATAGTTTTCTCAGCAGACCGTAGAAAACGGGGGTGATACAGAATCCGTCCAGAGTTGATCAGCGAGCGGTGATTCGGTTTCTAACAGCTGAAGGATGTCGACCAGTTGACATTCATTGTAGAATGTAGGCAGTGGATGGTGACAAAAGTGTGTCGAAGACAACAGTGAAGAACTGGACAACGATGTTTAAAGAAGGACGTGAGTTAACGAAAGATCGTCCTAGACCAGGTCATGCGCATATTGTTACGTCAGGAAATGCCATTGACAAAATTGATGTAGTAATTCGGGTGGATCGTCGCCGGAGCATACGTTCGGTACATTTATGTCATCATAAACTGCCTGCATTCTGCGGTGAATGTCCAACTGGTCGACATCCTTCAGCTGTAAGAAACACGATCACAGCTCGCTGATCAACTCTGGACGGATCCCGTATCACGCCCGCCATGTTTTCAATGGTCTGCTGAGGAAACTATGTCGGAGGATAATGACATTTTGCAAACTTGACCGTTGGTATGTGCTGTCTACATCACAGTGGCGTCATCATGTGCATCGTACGTACGTTAAACTCGGTGCAGTTAGGTCCGGTTTCATTTGAACACTCCTCATAGTTGCCTTCATTATCCTCCTCATTATCGTTATATCATTATTCTTCTCACTGTCATTATATCATTATTTTTCTCATTATCATTACCTTTATTAACCAACCAATTGTAGTTAATGCCGTTATCCTAGTCATTATCGTTAATATCATTATCCTACTAATAATCGTTAATATCATTATCGTTAATATCATTATCGTTAATATCATTATCGTTAATATCATTATCCTACTAATAATCGTTAATATCATTATCGTTAATATCATTATCGTTAATATCATTATCGTTAATATCATTATCGTTAATATCATTATCGTTAATATCATTATCGTTAATATCATTATCGTTAATATCATTACCCTACTAATAATCGTTAATATCATTATCGTTAATATCATTATCGTTAATATCATTATCGTTAATATCATTATCGTTAATATCATTATCGTTAATATCATTATCGTTAATATCATTATCGTTAATGTCATTATCCTACTCATTATCGTTACTATGATTATATTACCAATCCTTTTTATTATCGTATGTCATTATTTCACTCATCGGTACGTGCTTAGATACAATAATAAACACTGCAAACCGGTTACTAGAGAAACATAGTCACGAGTGAAGACAACGGCAGGAGCAGCTTCTAATCTTAACAACAGCAACAACAACAACAACCACGATAACAATACTAGTAACCATCTCCTTGATGTAAATCCTATATCTATGTCTGTCCTGTCTGTGCCTGTTTCCACAACCCCAATTAGCAATCCCACATCTGTTTTTCTCAGTGGAAACATAAACAATTGACAAATCACGTATACTTTTTGGGAGACAAAAGCAAACCAGAACATAACAAATCCGTAGTAAACATTGAGGTCACAAGCTTTGGATATCTCGACTCCATTATCGGCAAGAGGGTAGAGCACCAGCGAAGGCTGTCAAAAGGACGCAAGGGAAGATTAATGACATTGTCAATGCAGAGGTTAAATAAAAGGAGAGACAAGAATACAGAATACTAACAAGCAACAATGACAATCCTAAAGACATGCATCTTCTCCAGCAATATACGGATGTGAGATATGGGCACCCCGAGGAACACAGAATAATAAAGTCCCGTAGTAAACACTGCCGTCGGGGTTGTAGTGTTGGAGACTATTGTACTAAGTGAAAGCTTGTAGGTAGTAAACACTGCCGTCGGGG
Source organism: Ariolimax columbianus (assembly GCA_036924085.1). Classification (NCBI taxonomy): domain Eukaryota; kingdom Metazoa; phylum Mollusca; class Gastropoda; order Stylommatophora; family Arionidae; genus Ariolimax; species Ariolimax columbianus. The sequence goes on from JAVGWX010000002.1 coordinate 103,017,892, forward strand.
TTGTAGTGTTGGAGACTTTATTGTACTAAGTGAAAGCTTGTAGGTAGTAAACACTGCCGTCGGGGTTGTAGTGTTGGAGACTTTATTGTACTAAGTGAAAGCTTGTAGGTAGTAAACACTGCCGTCGGGGTTGTAATGTTGGAGACTTTATTGTACTAAGTGAAAGCTTGTAGGTAGTAAACACTGCCGTCGGGGTTGTGGTGTTGGAGACTTTATTGTACTAAGTGAAAGCTTGTAGGTAGTAAACACTGCCGTCGGGGTTGTAGTGTTGGAGACTTTATTGTACTAAGTGAAAGCTTGTAGGTAGTAAACACTGCCGTCGGGGTTGTAGTGTTAGAGACTTTATTGTACTAAGTGAAAGCTTGTAGGTAGTAAACACTGCCGTAGGGGTTGTAGTGTTAGAGACTTTATTGTACTAAGTGAAAGCTTGTAGGAAGTTGAGAGATAATTCCCTAACTGTAGGCCGGATAGTCATTTACAAATGAACAGCTTTACAGCTGAGACTTCTGCAGCTAAAAAAAGACCATTTGAATCCTTCGAGATAAAATGATTCAGGAAAGTTCTCAGAATACGATGTATAGCCAAAGAAGAAAAACACGGACGTCCTAACGAAGATGTATATATAAAACGAAATTGGCTCGTAAATAGCATCATATCTTGGAAACGCAAATACCTGGCTACATTAAACTCCACACAGGTTTAGGTAAAAAAGAACTGTGCTAAGAAAACAAGGCAGACGCAGACCAAAGAGAACATGGACACATTCAAGATCTTCTGAAGCGGGAGAACTGGCCAAAGATCGAGAGCACAGCGGATGTAACAGACATTCTACATGATGAGGATGATTGTTGTATCACATATACAATATATAGTTTGTAAAGCTGATCACTCCAAACTTTTGACCGCGAAAATGCAATTCCATGAGTTATAGAGTTTTCAACCCTGGAGGTACTAGACCACACTGTTAGTCGCGTCTGCTCTCAGTGTAGCAGTGCTGTTAACTTCGTCTCTCTCACACAAATTTCCTCCATGGAAGCCTCAGGCTGGAGAGTACTTCCAGCAATACCGGAACGCAGCACAACTGCTGGACTCGATATAAGCCAGCTCTGTTAACAATGTATTAACCGTGCCGTTTCGCCGTGTTGTTACTAACTATATCGATAAAAGTCAGCTCTGTTAACAATGTATTAACCTGCCGTTTCGCGGTGTTGTTACTATATCGATATAAGCCAGCTCTGTTAACAATGTATTAACCTGCCGTTTCGCCGTGTTGTTACTATATCGATATAAGCCAGCTCTGTTAACAATGTATTAACCTTGCCGTTTCGCCGTGTTGTTGCTATATCGATATAAGCCAGCTCTGTAAACAATGTATTAACCTTGCCGTTTCGCCGTGCTGTTACTCATCAACTTTCATACTACAAAATTGGTTCTAACAGAAATAGGCAGAATATCAATTAGATGGTCGCACAATTTAAAATATGGGCATTGATAAACACATTACAATGGAAATACGAGAAATAACCGGATTTCAAACAAAAACATATCCAGCACATGACGTGACGACAGCGGTGACGTAGGTACATGTAATCATCAGGTTAAAAACCGTTCGACTGCACCAGCAATTAGCATTAAGTCGTACCACTAGTACATAATTATGTGATTTTAAAGTATAAATTAATAGAGAAATTAATAGACAAGTACAGAAGTTTACATATCTGGGGCAAACCATAAGATGCTCACAATGAGACAGAACTTAAGACGAGGACTGCAGTTGAAGAAAAACAGGTTTCAGAGAAAAACATAACTTGTTAATCTCAAAGAATATCAGGAAAGAACTGAGGAAATAAGTAATCGCTACTCATAAATGGTCAATTGTACTGTATGGGGTTGAAGCATGGACTTTAGCAAGGAAGGGTGAAAAACGCTTAGAAGCGTTTGAAATGTGGTGCTACCGTAGAATGGACAAAGTGAGTTTGACAGAAAGAAGATCTATTAACAATGTACTCAATGATATGGACGCACAAAGACAATTATTGCAAATGATGCAAATACGTCAGTTGATTTGGCTGGGTAACAATATTAGACATTAAAGTCATCTACAGAAGATACTAAAGGGCAAGATTCAGTGAATGAGGTGGCCCGGACGACCAAGACTCACCTTTACATCTCAGGCATGCAGCGACATTAAAGTACGGACTTATGCTGAAATGAAGAGAACTGCAGAGGATATGGTTAAATGGAGAGAGACAGACATACTCAGACCTTATAACCAGCCTCAGAACTGACCAACCAAAGGATGATGATAGTATAAAAATGGTTACTATTTGACTGCCCTCGTATCAAGGGCAAGGTACACACAAGATGGAAGTAGAGCAAGATGATATTTCAGCACACAATAACATGATAAATGAGTAGTTAAAGTACTAAATTCTAGCAAGGTTAACAGATGGGGGATTCTATTATAAACGTCGCTCGTTCCGACACTGTGGGATGATGATGTTGACGAAGCTGATTTCGTTCCCTTATCTAGCTAGTTATTTCCCCTGCAGATCATGTTCCGGTAATCCATATATCTTGCGAATTTATCTAGCTTAAAGTAAGCAAGACCATCCCATCTGTTTTACTCCCTCTTTTTCTCTCTCTCTCTCTCTCTCTCTCTCTCTCTCTCTCTTTCTCTCTCTCTCTCTCATCTCAAATTTACGTGCATTCTTGATTCATTAATCCCTTCCGTTTTTAGTTTGGCTGAATTTTCACATTTTTCTCCTTATCTGTTTTTCGTAGAATGTTGTCAGTTTTGGGCTATTTTTATCGGGGGCAACTCTTCTCTCTCTTCTTACCTCACTCTGTTTCATTTGACTCTGTCCTACAGTCACACCCTTGCACAACTTTCACACGCGCCCTCGTGGTAAAGCCCATCCATTGCACTTTGGTTGGGCTAGCTTCTGAGGGCGCACAAACCTAGCATAGGTACATACAGATGCACACATGCATCCAAGCACTGGTTTATGCGTCCTGATATCGCCCAATTGACTACGGTCTGGGGTGGAAAATGGCGCGCCTCCGCCAGTAGAAACTAGTGAGGCAAACATTTAAGCAAAAAAAAAAAAAAAAATCCAAGCACTGGTTTATGCGTCCTGATATCGCCCAATTGACTACGGTCTGGGGTGGAAAATGGCGCGCCTCCGCCAGTAGAAACTAGTGAGGCAAACATCTAAGCAAAAAAAAAAAAAGGCTATTTTTATTTGAGTGAAGAAGGTTAGATTTATTTGTAACAGGTACACGCTGCATTCTCTGCTCAAATTTCTCTTCATTCTGGATAGCTTTCATTCGTCAGCTTCAATACAACTCGCGCGTCTTCAATATTCTTGTCTTTTTGTATAGTTGTATGTCTCAGACCATTCTCATACACAATAGTTGTATGTCTCAGACCATTCTCATACACAATAGTTGTATGTCTCAGACCATTCTCATACACAATAGTTGTATGTCTCAGACCATTCTCATCATACACAATAGTTGTATGTCTCAGACCATTCTCATACACAATAGTTGTATGTCTCAGACCATTCTCATACACAATAGTTGTATGTCTCAGACCATTCTCATACACAATAGTTGTATGTCTCAGACCATTCTCATACACAATAGTTGTATGTCTCAGACCATTCTCATACACAATAGTTGTATGTCTCAGACCATTCTCATACACAATAGTTGTATGTCTCAGACCATTCTCATACACAATAGTTGTATGTCTCAGACCATTCTCATACACAATAGTTGTATGTCTCAGACCATTCTCATACACAATAGTTGTATGTCTCAGACCATTCTCATACACAATAGTTGTATGTCTCAGACCATTCTCACACACAATAGTTGTATGTCTCAGACCATTCCCACACACAATAGTTGTATGTCTCAGACCATTCCCACACACAATAGTTGTATGTCTCAGACCATTCTCACATAATAGTTGTATGTCTCAGACTATTCCCACACACATTAGTTGTATGTCTCAGACCATTCCCACACACAATAGTTGTATGTCTAAATCAGTTATCACACACAATAGTTGTATGTCTGTCCATTCTCACACACAATAGTTGTATGTCTCAGACCATTCCCACACACAATAGTTGTATGTCTCAGACCATTCTCACACAATAGTTGTATGTCTCAGACTATTCCCACACACAATAGTTGTATGTCTCAGACCATTCCCACACACAATAGTTGTATGTCTCAGACCATTCCCACACACAATAGTTGTATGTTTAAATCAGTTATCACACACAATAGTTATATGTCTCAGACCATTCTCACACAATAGTTGTATGTCTCAGACCATTCCCACACACAATAGTTGTATGTCTCAGACCATTCCCACACACAATAGTTGTATGTCTCAGACCATTCTCACACAATAGTTGTATGTCTCAGACTATTCCCACACACAATAGTTGTATGTCTCAGACCATTCTCACACAATAGTTGTATGTCTCAGACCATTCTCACACACAATAGCTGTATGTCTAAATCAGTTATCACACACAATAGTTGTATGTCTCAGACCATTCTCACACAATAGTTGTATGTCTCAGACCATTCTCACACACAATAGCTGTATGTCTAAATCAGTTATCACACACAATAGTTGTATGTCTCAGACCATTCTCACACAATAGTTGTATGTCTCAGACCATTCTCACACACAATAGCTGTATGTCTAAATCAGTTATCACACACAATAGTTGTATGTCTCAGACCATTCTCACACAATAGTTGTATGTCTCAGACCATTCTCACACACAATAGCTGTATGTCTAAATCAGTTATCACACACAATAGTTGTATGTCTCAGACCATTCTCACACAATAGTTGTATGTCTCAGACCATTCTCACACAATAGTTGTATGTCTCAGACTATTCCCACACACAATAGTTGTATGTCTCAGACCATTCTCACACAATAGTTGTATGTCTCAGACCATTCTCACACACACTAGCTGTATGTCTAAATCAGTTATCACACACAATAGTTGTATGTCTCAGACCATTCTCACACAATAGTTGTATGTCTCAGACCATTCTCACACACAATAGCTGTATGTCTAAATCAGTTATCACACACAATAGTTGTATGTCTCAGACCATTCTCACACAATAGTTGTATGTCTCAGACCATTCTCACACACAATAGCTGTATGTCTAAATCAGTTATCACACACAATAGTTGTATGTCTCAGACCATTCTCACACAATAGTTGTATGTCTCAGACCATTCTCACACACAATAGCTGTATGTCTAAATCAGTTATCACACACAATAGTTGTATGTCTCAGACCATTCTCACACAATAGTTGTATGTCTCAGACCATTCTCACACACAATAGCTGTATGTCTAAATCAGTTATCACACACAATAGTTGTATGTCTCAGACCATTCTCACACAATAGTTGTATGTCTCAGACCATTCTCACACAATAGTTGTATGTCTCAGACTATTCCCACACACAATAGTTGTATGTCTCAGACCATTCTCACACACAATAGCTGTATGTCTCAGACCATTCTCACACACAATAGTTGTATGTCTCAGACCATTCTCACACAATAGTTGTATGTTTAAATCAGTTATCACACACAATAGTTGTATGTCTCAGACCATTCCCACACACAATAGTTGTATGTTTAAATCAGTTATCACACACAATAGTTGTATGTCTCAGACTATTCCCACACACAATAGTTGTATGTCTCAGACTATTCCCACACACAATAGTTGTATGTCTCAGACCATTCTCACACACAATAGTTGTATGTCTCAGACCATTCTCACACAATAGTTGTATGTTTAAATCAGTTATCACACACAATAGTTGTATGTCTCAGACCATTCCCACACACAATAGTTGTATGTTTAAATCAGTTATCACACACAATAGTTGTATGTCTCAGACTATTCCCACACACAATAGTTGTATGTCTCAGACTATTCCCACACACAATAGTTGTATGTCTCAGACCATTCTCACACACAATAGTTGTATGTCTCAGACCATTCTCACACACAATAGTTGTATGTTTAAATCAGTTATCACACACAATAGTTGTATGTCTCAGACCATTCTCACACACAATAGTTGTATGTCTCAGACCATTCCCACACACAATAGTTGTATGTCTCAGACCATTCTCACACACAATAGTTGTATGTCTCAGACCATTCTCACACACAATAGTTGTATGTTTAAATCAGTTATCACACACAATAGTTGTATGTCTCAGACCATTCTCACACACAATAGTTGTATGTCTCAGACCATTCTCACACACAATAGTTGTATGTCTCAGACCATTCTCACACACAATAGTTGTATGTCTCAGACCATTCACACACAATAGTTGTATGTTTAAATCAGTTATCACACACAATAGTTGTATGTCTCAGACCATTCTCACACACAATAGTTGTATGTCTCAGACCATTCTCACACACAATAGTTGTATGTCTCAGACCATTCTCACACACAATAGTTGTATGTCTCAGACCATTCTCACACACAATAGTTGTATGTCTCAGACCATTCACACACAATAGTTGTATGTTTAAATCAGTTATCACACACAATAGTTGTATGTCTCAGACCATTCTCACACACAATAGTTGTATGTCTCAGACCATTCTCACACACAATAGTTGTATGTCTCAGACCATTCTCACACACAATAGTTGTATGTCTCAGACCATTCACACACAATAGTTGTATGTTTAAATCAGTTATCACACACAATAGTTGTATGTCTCAGACCATTCTCACACACAATAGTTGTATGTCTCAGACCATTCTCACACACAATAGTTGTATGTCTCAGACCATTCTCACACACAATAGTTGTATGTCTCAGACCATTCACACACAATAGTTGTATGTTTAAATCAGTTATCACACACAATAGTTGTATGTCTCAGACCATTCTCACACACAATAGTTGTATGTCTCAGACCATTCTCACACACAATAGTTGTATGTCTCAGACCATTCTCACACACAATAGTTGTATGTCTCAGACCATTCACACACAATAGTTGTATGTTTAAATCAGTTATCACACACAATAGTTGTATGTCTCAGACCATTCTCACACACAATAGTTGTATGTCTCAGACCATTCTCACACACAATAGTTGTATGTCTCAGACCATTCTCACACACAATAGTTGTATGTCTCAGACCATTCTCACACACAATAGTTGTATGTCTCAGACCATTCACACACAATAGTTGTATGTTTAAATCAGTTATCACACACAATAGTTGTATGTCTCAGACCATTCTCACACAATAGTTGTATGTCTCAGACCATTCTCACACAATAGTTGTATGTCTCAGACCATTCTCACACAATAGTTGTATGTCTCAGACCATTCTCACACACAATAGTTGTATGTCTCAGACCATTCTCACACAATAGTTGTATGTCTCAGACCATTCTCACACAATAGTTGTATGTCTCAGACCATTCACACACAATAGTTGTATGTCTCAGACCATTCTCACACAATAGTTGTATGTCTCAGACCATTCTCACACACAATAGTTGTATGTCTCAGACCATTCTCACACAATAGTTGTATGTCTCAGACCATTCTCACACAATAGTTGTATGTCTCAGACCATTCACACACAATAGTTGTATGTCTCAGACCATTCTCACACAATAGTTGTATGTCTCAGACCATTCTCACACAATAGTTGTATGTCTCAGACCATTCTCACACAATAGTTGTATGTCTCAGACCATTCTCACACAATAGTTGTATGTCTCAGACCATTCTCACACAATAGTTGTATGTCTCAGACCATTCTCACACAATAGTTGTATGTCTCAGACCATTCTCACACAATAGTTGTATGTCTCAGACCATTCTCACACAATAGTTGTATGTCTCAGACCATTCCCACACACAATAGTTGTATGTCTCAGACCATTCTCACACAATAGTTGTATGTCTCAGACCATTCTCACACAATAGTTGTATGTCTCAGACCATTCTCACACAATAGTTGTATGTCTCAGACCATTCCCACACACAATAGTTGTATGTCTCAGACCATTCTCACACAATAGTTGTATGTCTCAGACCATTCTCACACAATAGTTGTATGTCTCAGACCATTCTCACACAATAGTTGTATGTCTCAGACCATTCCCACACACAATAGTTGTATGTCTCAGACCATTCTCACACAATAGTTGTATGTCTCAGACCATTCTCACACAATAGTTGTATGTCTCAGACCATTCTCACACAATAGTTGTATGTCTCAGACCATTCTCACACAATAGTTGTATGTCTCAGACCATTCCCACACACAATAGTTGTATGTCTCAGACCATTCTCACACAATAGTTGTATGTCTCAGACCATTCTCACACAATAGTTGTATGTCTCAGACCATTCTCACACAATAGTTGTATGTCTCAGACCATTCTCACACAATAGTTGTATGTCTCAGACCATTCTCACACAATAGTTGTATGTCTCAGACCATTCTCACACAATAGTTGTATGTCTCAGACCATTCTCACACAATAGTTGTATGTCTCAGACCATTCTCACACAATAGTTGTATGTCTCAGACCATTCTCACACAATAGTTGTATGTCTCAGACCATTCCCACACACAATAGTTGTATGTCTCAGACCATTCTCACACAATAGTTGTATGTCTCAGACCATTCTCACACAATAGTTGTATGTCTCAGACCATTCTCACACAATAGTTGTATGTCTCAGACCATTCCCACACACAATAGTTGTATGTCTCAGACCATTCTCACACAATAGTTGTATGTCTCAGACCATTCTCACACAATAGTTGTATGTCTCAGACCATTCTCACACAATAGTTGTATGTCTCAGACCATTCTCACACAATAGTTGTATGTCTCAGACCATTCCCACACACAATAGTTGTATGTCTCAGACCATTCTCACACAATAGTTGTATGTCTCAGACCATTCTCACACAATAGTTGTATGTCTCAGACCATTCTCACACAATAGTTGTATGTCTCAGACCATTCTCACACAATAGTTGTATGTCTCAGACCATTCTCACACAATAGTTGTATGTCTCAGACCATTCTCACACAATAGTTGTATGTCTCAGACCATTCTCACACAATAGTTGTATGTCTCAGACCATTCTCACACAATAGTTGTATGTCTCAGACCATTCTCACACAATAGTTGTATGTCTCAATAGTGAAGGACTCCTTGCAATAATTGTCATGTCTCAAGATACCCATTCATACGCATTGTTAAATGTAAACATACATACATACATATGTACATACGTACATGCATGCAGTACATCACATACATATACATATATATATACACACACACACACATATACATACATACATACATACATACATACATATATATATATGCATGCTATATCAATCAATCCAAAAATGCAGTTCCCTGTGAAGCACGTCTTTAACACCCGGACTTGGGCTATTAGTTACAGTTCTATCTCCGCCCGTACTATTCCTTTTATGTTTATCCTCGTTCTTTTCTACTTGTGTATTTGGTCTGCCCCTGCTTCTCTTTGCCTTGGGGATTCCAGAACATAGACTGAATTGAAGTGCTATTAGCAGCAAAAGAAACGATTCAAAGACGCTCTAAAATATTCGTTGAATAGTTTCTTCATCAATGTGTCTGCCTGGGCGATCTTTGCTCCGAACCGCTCAGCATGACGCACTACCATCAGACGCGATACTCGCATTGCCGAACCATTACTGAGGCGCAGGAATAAAGGAGCTGCACGAATGGGTAGAATGCAAGATGACTCAATTACTAAAGCTGTTCACGTGTGCTCTACGTGCGGTAGAGTTTGTCACGCTCAGATCGGACAGTGTAGTCATGTGGGGTCACACCCAAATAAACATGTCTGACGCTGTCCCCATTCTTCTTAGCTGGTTTTCTTGAATGTGTTTCCTATCCAACGTCAAGGCATTCGGATTATGTTATGTTCCACAGATGTCTGTCTGGTTCTTACCAACAGTTACAAATCAGAGATGATTTTATTATTAATCTTTATCAGTCACTTCTTTTCTGCCCATGGGAGTGTATAATAATGACGTGTTCTCTTAGGCGTCTGAGGCCCTTTGCGTCGGTCGGCCACTTCCATCACCCACTGCTGCGGCTTGTTTCCAGCCCTCGTCCAGGGCGGAGGTTGCTATCTGCTGGAGGCATTCTGTGCGGGGACGGTCTCTTCTGCGCCTACATCCGGTCGGGGGAAGACATTTGGCGCCGAGGAGCGACCCGTGAAGTATCTTGTAGGCCGGTGTTTCCTGGTCCAGCCGTACAACTTGACCGAACAAAGAAACTCGGCGGCGGTCCAGGGTTTCTTGGTCCAGCCGTACAACTTGACCGAACAAAGAAACTCGGCGGCGGTCCAGGGTTTCTTGGTCCAGCCGTACAACTTGACCGAACAAAGAAACTCGGTGGCGGTCCAGGGTTTCTTGGTCCAGCCGTACAACTTGACCGAACAAAGAAACTCGGCGGCGGTCCAGGGTTTCTTGGTCCAGCCGTACAACATGACCGAACAAAGAAACTCGGCGGCAGTCCAGTGTTTCCTGGTTCAGCCGTACAACATGACCGAACAAAGAAACTCGGCGGAGGTCCAGTGTTTTCTGGTTCAGCCGTACAACATGACCGAACAAAGAAACTCGGCGGCCGTCCAGTCTTTCTTGGTCCAGCCGTACAACTTGACCGAACAAAGAAACTCGGCGGAGGTCCAGTGTTTTCTTGGTCCAGCCGTACAACATGACCGAATAAAGAAACTCGGTGGCGATCCAGTGTTTCCTGGTCCAGCCGTACAAGATGATCGAACAAAGAAACTCGGCGGCGGTCCAATGTTTCCTGGTCCAGCCGTACAACATGATCGAACAAAGAAACTCGGCGACGGTCCAGTGTTTCTTAAATTGGGTGGAGGCATGTTTTAGCAGAGACCTCCACGTTGTCATAGGAATACTAGGATACGCTGCTGGTTGTGCATGTGGAAGGCCTTCCGTCTTTACATGGTTCAGTAATGTCCATCGTTAGGAGCAGTAAAGCAGAACTGGGACCAGGTAGGACTGGCAGATACGGATTTTTTTTCCAAGGGGAGATCTTGCCCTGTCCCATACACGTCGGAGGTTGTGCATAGCCGGCGCAGCCAGTTCGATCTATCTTGACATGCCGAGCCCGCTGCTCTTATCCAATGGTATCATGCTGCCGGGGTAGACACATTCTTTGGAGCCCTCCTCAGTGCGACATTGAGTTGTTATACTTTTTTTGGGTCAACAATGAGGTTCTGATTGAAAAATAAATCTTTTTAAATAAATTTTTATTTTTATTTTACGTGTGTACCTCAGTAGTTTCTACTGTCGGAGGCGCGCCTATTCCACCCCAGACCGTAGTCAATTGGGCGATATTAAGACGCTTGGATGCATGTGTGCGTCTGTATGTACCTATACTAGATTTGTGCGCTCTCAGAAGCCAGCCCAACCAAAGTGCAATGTATAGGTAATGTTTTATATATTTGCAATCCGAGTCAGCAGAAAAACAGGTGATTCACGAATTTGTGTTGTACGATAATGGGCCGGCCATATTTTGGCTCTCATGTAGGCCATTATATGAAGGAACGTCTTTACTTTATCATTTTTGTCCGGACAGCCACAAATAGCCGGCTCTTTTTCAATTCTCAACTGATAATGACTCTTTTACATACGCAGAGTCCACACAGAACTCCAGAACTCGTGTCCTGTATGACTAGACATCGATCTTACCATCCTTAGACCAAAGGGACACTTGAAACTTGCAAGATTCGAACACCCACCGATTCGCGTTTTCGTTCTTTCGTTTCTTGAGATACGAGCGTCTTATCTCATCTACAGCGACCATTTCATATTATTTCAAGCTCTCTATTCTGATTTGGCACCCACGATTGAAATTATGTGACCTTTGTAATGTTGTTTGTGTTGTTCCCGCTTATCTCAGAACCACTCATTTACAACAAACATCATCAAAAACGTATTGGCAATGTTCAATAACAAGCACTTAGAAAAATTACAGGTCAGAAAAGAAAGAGAAAAGAAAATCATCACGTAGCATGTCATTTGTAGAGCATGGCTGCCATCGCAACCCGTTATCAACTGATATGTGTTTCTTGGCAAATTTTCATTCCGTAGTTTGCTGTTGCTTTATGAACGTTGTTCTGGCCGCTCAGCACTTTTGAAAGTGTCAAATGCGACCAATCTTGAAAGTGTCTAATGCGACCACTCTTGAAAGTATCCAATGCGACTACTTTTGAAAGTGTCAAAATGCGACCACTCTTGAAAGTGTCAAATGCGACCACTTCTGAAAGCGTCAAATGCGACCACTCTTGAAAATGTCAGATGCCACCACTCTGAAAGTGTATAAAAGAGATGTTCTATGAAGATACCAATAATCTCAGAATGATCACTTGCCGTATTAAAAATAAATATATTCGAGCTGACGTCCGGAAGTCTGATAACAGAAGCAGAAGGGACACATTCATTATTGTTATATTTTGCATTTGTTGGTGTTATTACTCTACTCTCTTCGCCACCTCGCCCCCTTCCCTTGCTCCCCCATTCCCCCTTCGCCACATTCACTTGTTTCCTGCAACCGAATTCAGATCAGTCATTTCTCTGCGGTTTTATTTGTCTTCTAGCTTGTGTCTGTTTTTGTATTTTTACCGTGCGTGTTTTGTTTTGTTTTCTCCCTGGCCATTATCTGGTCGATACTGCATTACTGTATTTTGTTATTCAGTTGTTTTTTTTTTCCCTTCCTCTGTGGCATTATTAGAAGACTGTTTCTTTTCTCCCCTTGGCTATTTTAATAAGCGTTTATTTACCAGTATACATTACGCTGAATTTACCCTTTTTGTGTGATGTAACATATGGTTTGTTCTATTTTTTGTTTGGCTAAGTTTTGTGTGTTTATTCCTTATGTATGTGTGTCTGTCTATCTCTGTGTCTCTGTCTGTCTATCTCTCTGTCTGTCTGCCTGCCTGTCTATCTGTCTATCTCTGTCTGCCTCTCTGTCTGTTTGTCTCTCTGTCTTGTCTGTCCAGTCAGTCTGTCTGTCGTTCAGCAGGCTTGACAGTTGGCAGGTCTGCTCGCCTGCCTCGGTCTGTCTGTACATTACGTTGGTCTGTGTTTCTGCTTACCGATCTGTTCCTGGCTATATGTCTGCATATCTGTTTCGTATGTCTGTCTTTCTATGTTTCTACCTGTCTATGTCTGTCTTTCTATGTTTCTACCTGTCTGCCTATCTGTTTTGTATATTTGCTTGCCTTTCCATATCTTTTCTTGTCTGTCCGTTTGCAAGCCACTTTCTCTCTATGTGGTTACCTGTCTCCCTATCAATGTATGTCTGTATGCTGCCTTCTCGTCCATCCCTCTGTCTGTACAATAATCCGTCTATGTGTACATCTGTTTATCTAATGTTTAAATATGTATATATGTATGTATGGCATGATGTTATGTAATGGTATGAAATGATATGTTGTTGTGCTATGTTATGTTGTTGTGTTATATTATGTTATGCTAGGTAATGCTATATTGTAGTGTTATGTTATGTTACTGTGTTACGTTATTTTAAGTTATACTATGTTATGCTATGCTTTGTTATGTTAATATATAATCTGTCCCATATTTATGTGTGTTTGTACACTGTCCTTCTATCCGTTTGTCTGTACACCCGCCCATCCAACTATATGTCTACCTTAACGCCTGGTCCTCGAGTCTATTTACCTGATGCTTGTCCACCTGTTTTCTCTGCCTATTCCTATGCTCCGATTCAGTTCACCTCACCCATGCTCTGGTCTGTCTTCCACTTACCATTGCGACACGTCGCTTACCCTTCAATCACTATATCGTCTAGTGCGCCAATAGCGTTTCTTTAACTCACTCGAGCCAAGAATTCTAGTGTATCTTTTCTCCCGCCTTTTCTCTTTCCATCCCTTCTTTCTTCTCACACTTCCTTCTTTTCTCAACTCCTCTTTTCACCTCTCCCTCCATTCTCGTATCCCATTTTGAAAACCCAAATCTGGCAGGATCAAACAAAACCAACCCCATCGATCCGGTGGCCGAGCGCTTACTATTTGCCGTGATAATCATCTGCAATTTCTTGCATCGGCTCCTGCATCTGGTCGATTCCGTTTCATTCCAACTTCTCATTTTTTCTCTTCATTAAATCTTCTCTTCTTCGAGGCCTGTTCAGATGAAACCCGCCCCAGTGGATTTATTACAAACATACGCAAGGAACACCGGCGGGTGTGGCAGAATTAAACAAAGCAATTTTTATGAAGCAAGCATGCCCCAGGGTACGTTAGAAAAAAGTCGTCATATGCATTCAGATACTTGGGTAGACGTCGGATGCCGTCAGAGAAAAATGACTTTGGTTGCTCATTGAACAACTTGGTCACCGAGGCCATTATGTCTGCATCTGGGTCGAACCGTTGTCCTGGCGTTTATATCGAATACCCGGGCGGATCCTCTGATGAGTTGTCTGATGCTTGCGGGGAGGTTTTGCTCCAAATATGAAGCTAAAATCACTGCAACTGAACCAAATTTGTACCATCTGAGGATAGTTTTTTTCTGCTTACCTTTAAAGGTCTAAAACATTGTTATTTTCAGAGATTCGATGTCCCTCTTTCAAGTATGTCGCTGGTCATTGTAGACTTGACCTTATCCAAATATCTCTAGACGTGGACAACATTATCACTTCCCATGTCATCAAAATAGTTCTGCAGTGCATCCCTGGACATCCAAATACACATTGTAATGACAAGGCAGACATACTAGCAAAGAAGGGATCAAATCAAGAACAGCCACACACAGTAACAACTTTACAAACAGCTAATACGAACAGCAGACAAAGACACTTGGCTGAACAGATGGGCCATGGGAAACACAGGAAGGAAAGTCTACAGACATATGACAAGCCCCAATCCAAATGACAGTATAAATCAACTCACAATGAAGGATCAGAGTACCATTTTTTTTCCAACTGATAACCCAACACATCCCACTAAACAAGCACCTGAACAGAATCCAACTACGACATACTCCTGAGTGAAACCACTGATCATCAGCGCTCTACGATGTTAGGAACATGATTCTTCTTCCTCCAAGGTCAGATAGATTGAACACTGTGTGTGGCACTAGACGACAACTGATAAACACGTGCAGATACCATTACATGGCACTGAGTGGAAGGGCGAGAGCCCGGATGCTGCTGGATCCGTAACAACAATACGGGTCCGAACAAATGAAAGCCACGTGGTGACAGATCGAGGCTATAAGACTGGGTGTAGCAGAACTTCACACCTTTTCCGCGCTAACGCTTTCTGCACAATGTTTGAAACAGAATTGTTAGAGCGCATCCTTTTCGTGGTACATGTATTTAGTTGAGTCCCCATATTTTATCAACACACCACAATTCACTCAGCTGTTAAAGGATACCTGACTTATTGATAGAGAAAACAAAAAAGCAGCAAGGAAAGGTATTTGTCAACCTTTTCCTTTTTCTCCCCACTTCTTCTGTTTTGCCTTTCATCTTCAGGTTAGAAAGAGATCTCTAGAACGACCATGTGTCTCGTGCACAGTGGCATTCACCGTTTTCATGGTTGGCCTTTGACCTTGAATCCGTTGAATCTAAATAGGTTTTCTTGTTGGTCGCCAAGTCTCTAACACTTCATCATTGATGACAATGACTTATCAACTTCAATTTTTTTTTAAAAATTCGACACTATTATTATCTTCTTTTGTTTCCTTCATTCCTCTCTCCTTTTTTATGCACTTTCCCTCCTCACCTTGATCTTTCTTCTTCGTGTTGCCGCCTTTCCACTCCATACAAAGCATAGGATAACACCTGCAGATACCGCTTCCCCCACCGCCCACATTCAGGAACTCTGTATCAGGAACTTAAGTCTGCGCTGTTGCAGTTGTGGTTTATTTACCCCGGTTGCATACAATGCAAACCATTTTTAGTCTGCCTTTACTGGGCGTTCTTGGAAGGCGACATTGGTTCTATTCTTGTCCCACGAGAGTCCAAGCCTTTGTCTCCTAATCCTTCTTTCTTTCTTTCTTCCTCTATCCTTAGTCTTTGTCAATCCTCTCTTTTCTCCCCCTCTCTCTCATTTATCCTCTCTCTCATCCCTCCTCTCTCCTCCCTCCCTCTCTCTCCTCACTCTCTCTCTCCTCCCTCTCTCTCCTCCTTCTCTCTTATCCTCCCTCCTCTCGCTCCTGCATCTCTCTCCTTCCTCACTTTCCTACCTCCCTCCCACTCTCTCCTCCCTCCCTCTCTCCTCCCTCCCTCTCTCCTCCCTCCCTCTCTCCTCCCTCTCTCTCTCCTCTCTCCTCCCTCTTTCTCCTCCCTCTTTCTCCTCCCTCCCTCCTCCCCCTCTCTCTCTCCTCCCTCTTTTCTTATTCCTCTTCATCGTGATTCCGTTTTGTTTTCACTTGCATTTCTTAATCTTCTTCCCTTATTCTTCCCCCACTCTCTTCCTCTTCGTCTCATCTCACACCCCCCCCCCCCCTACAACTAATACCCTCCATCTTCTGACAACTCCTCTTATTCTTCCCACTTTCTCCCCCTGACCTATGCACTCTCCTCTCACCCCCCCCCCCCCTTCCATTTTCTGCCCATCTCCTAGTATGTTATATGTCCTTTCTTCTCTCCCTGCTCTATTTTCTATCCTTCCTTCGCCTCCTCACTCCCACCGTGCTACTATACATTCCTTATTCTTCTCTTTCTGCTCTATTTTCTATCCTTCCTTCGCCTCCTCACTCCTACCGTGCTACTATACATTCCTTATTCTTCTTTTTCTGCTCTATTTTCTATCCTTCCTTCGCCTCCTCACCTCCCACCGTGCTACTATACATTCCTTATTCTTCACTCCCTGCTCTATTTTCTATCCTTCCTTCGCCTCCTCACTCCCACCGTGCTACTATACATTCCTTATTCTTCTCTTTCTGCTATATTTCTTATCCTCCTCGTACTCCCTCTTGTCGCTATCATCTCATCACTTATCTCTTCTATTCCTCCCACATAGTTCATACCTTCAGCCTGCTCTCAGTGGTAATCTCATCTCCTATCACAATTCATATCTTCATCTGAATATCGCATTATTTCATCTCATCTAGTCGTCTCATTTCATAATATTATCTAATCTCATCGCATTCTCTGATCTCATGATCTGATCAATTATCACCCCATCTAATCATTTCGTCTCATTATCTCATCTTATCTGATCTCATAATCTCATTTATCATCATCTCATCACCTCGTCTGATAATCCCATCACACCATCTTGTCTGAACATCTCACTATCTTATATCTCATCTTATCATGTCATCTCATCTAATCATCTCATCCTCATATGTCCACTTATGTAGCTAGCCGCCACTCCTCTGTAGTCTTCTTCTGTCTCTGAAACGCCGCATTCTGGTATTATAAGCGTTAGCGAATGGACGACTTCATTTCTTCCTTGTTAAGGCTATTTCCATCTCACTTTGTTTTTATCAATATTTCCCTTGGAAACTTTTCTTCAATTAACATGAAAAAGAAGAAACGGGGGAGTAAATAGAAGTACACGAGTAATAAGAACAATTAAAAAGAAAAAAACATGAGCACTAACCCCTGTATCACACTTGCCCACGCATGAAATTACGCTCATAAAATAAACAGGGCAATCAATATGGGCGTAATCGACATAATTGTAATCGATACTTTCTAATCATGGTATTTGAGAGTATCGATTGGCTTGTTATGCTTCGTTTAATATTACTTGAGCTTTTTTTAAAAATCTCGAAACTGTATTGATTTTTGTCTGTGTTATTGAAACGCCATCTCATTTTCAATTGTTCTTTGTGTACCTGCCCTGGCTATTCATCACCGCGTGTCCCTCGCGAATATATGTCGGCTGTTATTAACATGTGTCCCTCGCGAATATATGTCGGTTGTTATTAATATGTGTCCCTCGCGAATATATGCCGGCTGTTATTAATATGTGTCCCTCGCGAAAATATGTCGGCTGTTATTAACATGTGTCCCTCACGAATATATGTCGGCTGTTACTAACATGTTTCCTTCGCAAATATATGTCGGCTGTTATTAACATGTGTCCCTCACGAATATATGTCTGCTGTTGTTAATCTGTGTCCCTCGCGAATATATGTCGGCTGTTATTAACATGTGTCCCTCGCGAATATATGTCGGTTGTTATTAATATGTGTCCCTCGCGAATATATGCCGGCTGTTATTAATATGTGTCCCTCGCGAAAATATGTCGGCTGTTATTAACATGTGTCCCTCACGAATATATGTCGGCTGTTACTAACATGTTTCCTTCGCAAATATATGTCGGCTGTTATTAACATGTGTCCCTCACGAATATATGTCTGCTGTTATTAATCTGTGTTCCTCGCGAATATATGTCGGATGTTATCACAATGTGTCCCTTGCGCGAATTAGAATTATGTAGGTTGTCTATCAAAGTGTGTCCCCCGCGGATATATGTAGGTTGTTTATCAACGGATTTCTCTCGAGAATATATGTAGGTTGTCTATCAACGGATTTCTCTCGAGAATATATGTAGGTTGTCTATCAACGGATGTCTCTCGAGAATATATGTAGGTTGTTTATCAACGGATTTCTCTCGAGAATATATGTAGGTTGTCTATCAACGGATTTCTCTCGAGAATATTTGTAGGTTGTCTATCAACGGATGTCTCTCGAGAATATATGTAGGTTGTTTATCAACGGATGTCTCTCGAGAATATATGTAGGTTGTCTATCAACGGATTTCTCTCGAGAATATATGTAGGTTGTTTATCAACGGATTTCTCTCGAGAATATATGTAGGTTATCTATCAACGGATGTCTCTCGAGAATATATGTAGGTTGTTTATCAACGGATGTCTCTCGAGAATATATGTAGGTTGTCTATCAACGGATTTCTCTCGAGAATATATGTAGGTTGTTTATCAACGGATGTCTCTCGAGAATATATGTAGGTTGTCTATCAACGGATGTCTCTCGAGAATATATGTAGGTTGTTTATCAACGGATGTCTCTCGAGAATATATGTAGGTTGTCTATCAACGGATTTCTCTCGAGAATATATGTAGGTTGTTTATCAACGGATGTCTCTCGAGAATATATGTAGGTTGTCTATCAACGGATTTCTCTCGAGAATATATGTAGGTTGTCTATCAACGGATTTCTCTCGAGAATATATGTAGGTTGTCTATCAACGGATTTCTCTCGAGAATATATGTAGGTTGTCTATCAACGGATTTCTCTCGAGAATATATGTAGGTTGTCTATCAACGGATTTCTCTCGAGAATATATGTAGGTTGTCTATCAACGGATTTCTCTCGAGAATATATGTAGGTTGTCTATCAACGGATTTCTCTCGAGAATATATGTAGGTTGTCTATCAACGGATTTCTCTCGAGAATATATGTAGGTTGTCTATCAACGGATTTCTCTCGATAATATATGTAGGTTGTCTATCAACGGATTTCTCTCGATAATATATGTAGGTTGTCTATCAACGGATTTCTCTCGAGAATATATGTAGGTTGTCTATCAACGGATTTCTCTCGAGAATATATGCAGGTTGTCCATCAACGTGTATTCCTCGCAAATACTCGTTTACGTGAACTGTCTATTGGTGTGTAACCTTCGTAGATGAACGAAGGCAAGTCAGTAAACAGGTCACAAACAACTACACGAGAAACAGATTAAAAAACCATTTGTTTTTGCACTTACAGTGCCCTTTTTGTCCCAACATAATTTCCAGCAACATTGATACATTTATCTCATCGCTTTATCAGTGAATTCTTTGATCTGCTGTGTCTGCCACATTTGCACTTTACGTTAAACTTTTTCATCTATCGCGAGACTTCTCCCTCCAATTTGGATTTTTGAGTGCATAAAGGTGGAAACCGCGCAGGGCTAAATGAGGGCTGTAAGGTGGATGTTCAATGAAGTTATCAGTAAATTTTGTCAATTTTATTCTGGGTTAATCGAGCCGTATATAGTCTGTCATTGCCATGGTGGAGAAATATTCCTCTAGTCAGCAGATCTGTACATTTTCATCAAATTGCATCCCGAAGCACCAAAAGAGCTTCACATGAAGCATTTCCTTATGGCTTGGCTTGGGTTGATTTGGTTTGGCTTGGCTTGGCTTGGCTTGGCTTGGCTTGGCGTCGTTCATTCTCAATCTCCCACTACCAAACACTGAAATGGCTTAAGTAGCAGAATGTAGTCCAGAGAACGGAAAGTGTTGTGTTGTAGTTTATAGCTTGACTGCGATATTTGCACCTATCAGTCCAACACATCCGACTTCAGCAAGCATTTTTTGAGTACCGGGTTAGCATTCCCTCTTCGATCCCTTCTTTTTAGCAAGTCTGCCCTGCTGCAGCCTGTTATCCATGATCACCTCGTGGAGGTGTAGAAGGATCTTGGCAGCTTTGGTTCGCTGGCCCCGACACTAGCAGTCAGCTATGAGTCGCTGACCACTGCAGCTCATGCGCTGCTCAGCATCTTGATCCTGCATTTCCTTATGATTATCCTTTGCAGACCCCCTCCCACCATCCCCGCCTCCCTAAAAAAATAACCCCGCTTAACAGTACGGTGTTCTTTCATTTTACAATGCGAGCACGGACGTCATTTTTGTTCAATCTGACCTGCGCACGTGCATGCGACACCTACCGCCTACTAGCTACAGTAAGGACAAAGTTGAGTGTTGCAGCCACCTAATGATGCCTTCAGAAACTACAAACTACACTTTTCGGCTATCCCTGCTTCAGTTATAATCTACTTACTGCCGTGTATTCCTCTTCTTTATATATATATATAAATAACATGAGGCATGTTCAAATGAAATCGGACTTACTGGCTTTATTGCAAACATATAAAAGTGGCATCTTCTGATGTAACATAATTAAATATAGCTATTGTTATGAAGTAAACATGTCACAGGCATTCTGCGATGAATGTCAACTGGTGAACATCCTATAGCTGTTAGAAACCGAATCACCGCTGTATCACACCCGCCATGTTTTCAACGGTCTGCTGAGGAAACTATGAGTAGGAGGATAATGCAATTTGGTAAATTTGATGGTTGATATGTGCTGTTTACACCTGCAGTGACGTCATCATGCGCTTCATACGTTCGTTCACTTGGTGCACTTAGGTCCGGTTTCATTTGAACATGCCTATTATATATATATATATATATAAAATATATGCCTGTGTCCCTCATCAATATATGTGGGCTTTCAGCCCAAATAACTGGTCGGTCACTTTCTTCCTCGGGGATATACGTAACCCGTTCCGTCATTGTGCCTCCCTCCCCTCTCCACACACACCACTCCCAACCCCCACTGAATATATGTAGTCGGTCAGTCACTATTTCTATCACGGATAGATGTAGGCGCTACGTCAATTTATCCCTAGGAGATAGATGTAGCTGGTCCATCACACTGTCCCTAGCAGATAGATGTAGCTGGTCCATCACGCTGTCCCTCGCAGATAGATGTAGCCGGCCCATCACGCTGTCCCTCGCAGATAGATGTAGCTGGTCCATCACACTGTCCCTCGTAGATACATGTAGCTAGTCCATCACACTGTCCCTCGCAGATATATGTAGCCGGCCCATCACGCTGTCCCTCGCAGATAGATGTAGCCGGCCCATCACGCTGTCCCTCGCAGATAGATGTAGCTGGTCCATCACACTGCCCCTCGCAGATAGATGTAGCTGGTCAATCACACTGTCCCTCGCAGATAGATGTAGCTGGTCCATCACGCTGTCCCTCGCAGATAGATGTAGCTGGTCCATCACGCTGTCCTTCGCAGATAGATGTAGCTGGTCCATCACACTGTCCCTCGCAGATAGATGTAGCTGGTCCATCACACTGTCCCTCGCAGATAGATGTAGCTGGCCCATCACGCTGTCCCTCACAGATATATGTAGCCGGCCCATCACGCTGTCCCTTGCAGATATATGTAGCCGGCCCATTACTCTGTCCCTCGCAGATATATGTAGCCGGCCCATCACACTGTCCCTCGCAGATAGATGTAGCCGGCCCATCACGGATATACAAGTATGTAGCTAGTCCGTCACTATGTCCCTAGCGGATATATGTGGGTGGATACTTGATGTATGTAATGATCTCCACTTTTTATTTATGTTGTAAAAATGTGGTCTACTTTTCCGAACTCACTTTAATAGATCTGCAATTTGGTTTTATGATGATGGAAAACATTTTAGAGGGCACTCGGATAAATGGATGGAGAGAGAGAGGAAGGGGGAGAGCGATGACGATCGATATGGTTCTAGGGGGTGGGAAGTAAGCTGTAGACAGTATTATAATGCGAGTCTCCGCCGTACACAGTGTAAGAGGGAGCGAGGGAGGGGGAGTTAGGACCTGAGCTGCAGGCAGCAATGTGATTGGAGATTACGCACATAGATGGACAGAGGGGGAGAGAAAGGGGAAGATAGATAGGGGACGGTTTGGAAATTAGAGCTGAACATATTGTAATGTATGGCTCCATACATCAACATAGAGAAAACGAGAGAGAGAGAGAGAGAGAGAGAGAGAGAGAGAGGGAGGGAAAGAAAGATGTTAGAATTCCGTGAATAGATAGTATTGCAATAGGAAGCTCCACACAAGGGAGGGGGAAGTGAGTGAGAGAGGGTCAGAAACCAGAAAAACCAAAGAACAAAAGTCTGGCAGAAACACTTAGTGAGACTAGCTTTACATTAAAACAGAAAAAATACAGTAGATTTATGCCCACGCAAAATACATGGACATGTGGTAGCACGTAGCTTAGCCAAAGAGCTAAGAAGCAAAAACCAATTTTGGGAAAATTGAAACATACTTAGAAGTAAGAAAGCCGAAGTAGTGCAGTGGTGTGGTTAGTGCAGTCCTTGTCGAGCGATCGGGATTCGGTCCCCAGATGGTGCGGGATCTTTCCATTCGCAAAATGGCTCAAACATTACGTACTCGAATAATCGGAAAGTAAAAGCGGCTGGTGTCATGTTGGCCACATCCACCCCTAGTGTACCGTTGGTCAAGACAAGCGTGGGGCCTAGCACCATATTCTCAATATGCCATACAGGCGTGTTAACGGGATCTTTGTGTAAATTCAAAATTATGTTAAAAATCTACCTGATCTATTGTGGATTCCTCGTCAGTGCTACGGAGTTTGTGTATTGTGCTGGGATTCTCCCAAAAATATGGAGACGAACAAAGCGCTTATGGGTTAAACCGTGTGTAATAATGTTGATTCTTCGACTAAACTAAACTACGTTTGTGTTATGGGAGAATTCAAGATGACAATGACAAGCACGACCCTAGTATTAAACGACACAGAACCTGATTTAAAGGAGATGTACTAGTTCTTACCCAAATACAGTGACGATATTAGAGACGCAGTCAGCAGCTGATCAATAAATGTACACACATGAGCTGTCTGCGCAGGCTGCCCGGGATTAGTTGGCGGGATAAAGTATCTAACTCTGGTGACCATTCTTAGCATGCCAAAGATGTTCAGCATCTATGCGCTTCTGCAAAAAAAAAAAACACACACACAAAAAACACACACACAAAACAACACAGAAAACACACAAATAACACCAAAAAAAAACACCAAAAAACTCAGATAAGATGGACGGAACATGTCGGCGTGTCCTAAGATCGCCTCCCCCAAGCAACTGATATACGGTGGACTGAAAACAGCAGGCGTTCGTCATCGGGACAGAAGAAATTCTACAGAAACTTATTTAAAATACCTCTGACACGTTTCAACATTGATGTCATCATCACCACTTGGAAGATGCTTGCTTAGAACAATTTAACCTGGCGTGATAGGGTCACACAAGGTGATCAGATTGCAGAGCAAAACTTATCACCGGCTCTCAGAGAAAACGAACCTTCAGAGAGAACAGAATGGACAATGACCCAAACAGCCAGCTTATCACACATGTGCACCAATGAGAATGAACCTGCCGTGTCAGGAATGGACTTTACAGTCATATCAAATCATAACTTGAAGCACAAATATGTTGCTGTTGTTATCTTCGCTTGTGATAGTTAAAGACGGAGAGAGAAATTATACACATGACGCCACGACTCATGCTCTTGTGGTAAGAAAGGACTAATAGCAGATGGAGTTCTCCAAGTCTGTCGACTCCAGGAGAGGGACAGGGTGATAATATGGTATTCCCAGATAAAGGAGGAACGGTATGACGATGAGAAATACCCATGTCAGACCGCCTCTTTAATGAGAGAAATATATTTGTTTATTTGAGGAATAACTTGTAATGTAATGAGGTCTGAGAAAAGTAAACATGTTTAATGAGGGAGACGGACTGCCATGTTTATGTGGGAGACAAACCGCCATATTTATGTGGGAAACAGACCGCCATGTTTATTAGGGAGACTGACCGCCATGTTTAACAAGGGAGACATACTGCCATGTTTATGTGGGAGACAGACCGCCATGTTTATTAGGGAGACTGACCGCCATGTTTAACAAGGGAGACATACTGCCATGTTTATATGGGAGACAGACCGCCATGTTTATTAGGGAGACTGACCGTCATGTTTAACAAGGGAGACATACTGCCATGTTTATGTGGGAGACAGACCGTCATGTTTATTAGGGAGATTGACCGCCATGTTGAACAAGGGAGACATACTGCCATGTTTATATGGGAGACAGACCGCCATGTTTATTAGGGAGACTGACCGCCATGTTTATTAGGGAGACTGACCATCATGTTTAACAAGGGAGACATACTGCCATGTTTATATGGGAGACATACTGCCATGTTTATGTGGGAGACAGACCGCCATATTTATGTACGAGACAGACCACCATGTTTACGTAGGATACGGACTGCCATGTTTATGTGGGAGACAGACCGTCATGTTTATTAGGGAGACTGACCGCCATGTTTAACAAGGGAGACATACTGCCATGTTTATGTTGGAGACAGACCGCCATGTTTATGTGGGAGACAGACCGCCATATTTATGTGCGAGACAGACTGCCATGTTTACGTAGGATACGGATTGCCATGTTTATGTGGGAGACAGACCGCCATGTTTATGTGGGAGACAGACAGCCATGTCTATGTGGGAGACAGGCCACCATATTTATGTGAGAAAAAGATTGGGTTGTTTGAGAGATGACGTTTGGAGACGAGAGAAACATGGGACGGTCCACCTAGTTTATGAGGACAATAGAAGTGCTTATTTGAGAGCTAACAGAAACTAAAGGAGATAACCATGAAGCTGAGATCTCACAGAAAACTATTTTGATAATACTGACAACAAAAATAGAAGTAGTCATGTGGCCAGATACTGTTGTAAGGGATAAAGTGTTGGAGACTTCATTCTACAATCTTTTAGTTTGTATGAGGTTGGGTTGTCTAGTTCATTCCCTTCTGGTCGTTGTGCAAAATCTTATTACAAATAACGAAAGGAGAAAAAAGAATGAGCAACAACAACAACAAAAGTATATACAGCGTAATACAATGAGAGATTTTAAAATAATAATTAAAGAAAGAAATAAGGAACGGGAGTTTCTATTTCAAACACAGAGGGAATAAATATATAAATGTAAGTAAACAGAAGAAATTGAATGGGAAGTAAATAAAAATAGATTAGTGTAGAAAGTAAGAAAGAAAGCAACAAATAATGTTATTTTGAACAAAATAATTGTTGAACGTACTTTAGAAGTAAACGAAATAAAATAAAAATTAATTGAAAATAATTACGAAAATGTATTTCTTAAAAGACAAAAAAAAAGGAACATTTAAAAAAAATTTATTTTTTAAAACAACTAAGTAGAAAAACGCGCACACACAAAAACCCGACAGAGTGCGTAAATGACATTTGCACAAAAGGGTTTCCTGAAAGAGAAAGTCGACAATTACAGAAATAAAAAAAACAACTCCACGCGGAATAAAAATAAAACGATGATTGATGCAAACAAAAGAGAGGCCATTAAAAGTGGGGCGAGAAAGAGAGAGAGAACGAGAGAGAGAGAGAGAGAGAACAAGAATATAAGGAATAGAGAAATAAATACAGCAATCGTGTGAGTAGTGAATTCTGTAACAGAATGGATCTCCAGTGGATACTGGGTTCCTTGCTTGGGAGGGAAGAATAGGGCCACTGCCTTTCTATTTGGGGAGGGGGGTGTTAAGGTTTGGGTATGTAGTCATGTGTATGGAAAGGCGGTGGGGGCGGTTTAAGGTTGGAGTATGTAGTCGGGGAGGGGAGGTCAAGGTTGAGGTATGTAGTCGTGGAGGAGAGAGGCCGTGAGAGATGGTAAAGCCACTGGCGCGGATCGTTTCTCGGCAAGCATGTATATGTAGTGTGTGGCTTTTAATAGTATTTTTATCTATGTTGTTGTTGTTGCTTAGATGTTTGCCTCACTAGTTTCTACTGGCGAAGGCGCGCTCATTCCACCCAGACCGTAGTCCATTGGGCGATATCAGGACGCATAAACCAGTACTTTGATGCATGTGTGCGTCTGTATGTACCTATGCTAGGTTTGTGCGCCCTCGGAAGCTAGCCCAACCAAAGTGCAATGGAAGGGCCTCACCACGAGGGCGCGTGTGAAAGTTGTGTAAGAGTGTGACTTTGTTGTTGTTGCTTAGATGTTTGCCTCATATCAGGGCGCAAAAACCAGTGCCTGGGTGTATGTGTGCGTCACTTTAAAAAAAAAATTCTATGTAGCCTTTTTAAGTTTTCTATCACTGACTTTTCAGTGCTTTGTGTTTGTGGCGTTTAAGCGTAAACTGTTTAACATTTGAGCTCTTTTTGGGTGATTGTGAGTGATTGTATGTAGGGTTACAGAGAGAAAGAGTGAGAGAGAGAGAGAGAGAGTGTGAATAATTGCATATATTTGAATATAGTGTGTAGATTTTTAGTGC
This sequence comes from Ariolimax columbianus, assembly GCA_036924085.1. Lineage (NCBI taxonomy): Eukaryota > Metazoa > Mollusca > Gastropoda > Stylommatophora > Arionidae > Ariolimax > Ariolimax columbianus. The sequence continues at coordinate 103,044,955 of JAVGWX010000002.1, forward strand.
TATAGGTGTGTGTGTGTGTATACGTGCTCGTAGCAACGTATGCGTACATAAAAATAGACGCGAGCACAGAATAAGTGAGCAAAAAAAAACTCGTTTTGTTGGTGATTGGGAAATAGAAAGAAAAAGGGAAGCTTAAAACGTTATACCTCTACAGGTCCAAGAATGTAAATCGATTCATCATATCGATCAGTACCTTCTGAACACGGTGCAGCAACCGTTGGAAATTCATGGAGTTGTTCACGTGAGGCCGGAATGAATGCAATACTATAGAACGGGATCTCCCTCGCAACTAAACTAGGGGTCTAAATTGTAAGCCACGTTAAGGGGTCCGTTGAGTTGTTGACAGGTAATCCATGGATTAATACAGATGCTAACATAGTGTGCTCCACCAACACACACACTATCTCCCATCTAACATCTGTCTCCCTTCCCTCTGCCCTTCCTTTTCCCTCCTTTCCATTCTCTCCCCTCTCTCCTCTACCGCTCTCTCCTCTTCCTTCATCTCTCCTTCTGCCTCCCCCTTTCTCCTCCTCACTCTGTCCCCTCTCTCTGTCCCCCTCCTTCTCTTCTCTCTGTCCTCCTCCCCTTCGCCTTCCTCCCATATTCTCAATCGTCTACCTCCATGTCCTCCCTCTCCCCTCCACATCTACCAATTATCCCGCTCCTCTCTCCGTTCCCTCCCTCTCTCCCGCCCTCTTCCCTATCCCTCCTCTCATACTAACCCGTTCACCTCTCTATTCCTCCGTTCTTATCGTCCTTATCTCAACCCCTCTTTGAAACCCCCTCTCCCTCCCGTTATCACCATCCTTATCTCACCCCTTTCTCCTCTATCTCTCCACACCCCTCTTCCGTCCCTGTGTCTCCCTACCCCTCTTCCATCCCTGCCTTACCCCCTCTCCCATCCCATGTCTCCTCTTTCTATTTGCCCCTCCCTCAACCATGTTCCGCCTCTCTCTTCACCCCCCCCCCCTCCCCCATAACAAAACAAATATCCACCAAATAGCCTCCTGCCACCATTTGTCTCCATACATGTTGATGTTTTTTCTTCTTCTTCTTCCTCGTTCGTCTTCAGACCTCAACTTCAATGACTCTAACAAAGACAGCAGTCGAATCAAGGCTCTGTACGCTTCTGTACAGCTTCTCGTGGAAGGACACTGGCTGTTGCCAAATGTTATTTCTTTTGTCGGTATACAGTGGACAGGACTGCAAAATATGTTCTGCTTTCATGGGGGCTGTGCCGCAGGCACAAAGGTCTGTAGTGCCAATCGTGAACTTGTTGTACAGATGACATCTAAGCCTGTTGTGACCTGTGCGAAGCCGGAGAATTATCACATGGTCTCGCCTGAAGAGTTGATGATAGGTATCGATGATGTTTCTGAATCTTTACTAATATACCATGGGGGCTTAAAATGAAAACCTTAAATACGAGGGGGTTTCAAATGAAAACCTTAAATACGAGAGTGTTTCAAATGAAAACCTTAAATACGAGGGGGTTTCAAATGAAAACCTTAAATACGAGGGGGTTTCAAATGAAAACCTTAAATACGAGGGAGTTTCAAATGAAAACCTTAAATACGAGTGGCTTTAAATGAAAACTTTAAATACGAGGGGGTTTCAAATGAAAACCTTAAATACGAGGGGGGCTTCAAATGAAAGCATTAAAATTAAATGAAATCTCTAACACTTCATCCCCGTTGGCAGTGAATGATATGAAACCACCATTACCTCACATCATCACGCGAGAACACTTCTTGTTCACGGATGGGATGGACAGTCAGAATAGTTCAATACATTTCAACTAATCTCGAACCCAAAAGGGTTATCCAGTAATCAGCTCCGACCACAATTTTCCATCGTCCCGTTATCCGTGGGAACTATTTCATTGTTGCCAAGTGCCTGTGAGGACCTGATGCAGCGGCTTTCTGGTTTAGTCGACCGTTACAGTGGTACATAGATCATCTCTCTACGTGTCTGTCTGTCCCGTTCGTCCGTCCATCCGCCCATACATCCATCGATCTCTGTTTGTTTGTATCTGTATGTCTATTCTATCTATCTGTCTCTATGTATATCTGCATGCCTGCTTTCCCTCACGTCAGTCCATCTGTCTGTCTATTCTATCTATCTGTCTCTATGTATATCTGCATGCCTGCTTTCCCTCACGTCAGTCCATCTGTCTGTCTATTCTATCTATCTGTCTCTATGTATATCTGCATGCCTGCTTTCCCTCACGTCAGTCCATCTGTCTGTCTGCCTATCTACCTGTCCGACAGTCTGTCTAATGTCCAACTATGTTGCTCGTTCAGGCGTCTCTTGACGCAAGCCTGCACTTAGCACGACGTCTGACGTCTGCGGTGGGATCACATGTTAGTGGAAATCTACAGTCTGGATGTGATACTTTTAGTCATTAGTCATGTTTCCCAGCTATAGAGACATCTGTTGGTGGAGGTCTACAGTCTGGATATGATACTTTTAGTCACTAGTCATGTTTCACAGCTATAGAGACACCTGTTGGTGGAGGTCTACAGTCTGGATGTGATACTTTTAGTCACATGTGGTTTCCCAGCTATAGAGACATCTGTTAGTGAAGTCTACAATCTGGATGTGATACTTTTAGTCACTAGTCATGTTTCACAGCCATATATTTAGGTTGCTGAATAGTCGATCCAGATAGTGTTCTTTTGATGATCAATGACGGATACTATTAGTCAAAAATAGCAAATCAATCTTGCTATGTTCAGTCATGCAAAATACAAAACTAGACGGCAGAGAATTACCTGGTGTAGTCTCAAGACAAATATACGGATAATTAAATGGTTGGGTCAAGTGACAGAAATAGGCTGAATTAAATGTTTTGGTCAAGTAACAAAAATGCTCAGAATTAAATGGTTTGGTCAAGTGACAAAAATAGGCAGAATTTAATGATTTGGTTAAGTGACACATAGAGGCAGAATTAAATGATTTGGTCAAGTGGCAAAAATAGGCAGAATTAAATGGTTTGGTCGGGGACGGCGTGGCCTAATGGTTAAGTGGCACGGCTCACAACCCGAAGGTGCTGGGTTCGATCCCCATCACAGCACCTGCCGTTACCCCGTGGAAGCAAACCCTTAGAAAATGCAGGAGGAAGCAGACCCTTACATAAAATGCATGCTGAAGTCGGATGCACTGGGCCGACAGGCGCAAAATAAAAACACAGTGCAACGCACACGGTCTTGGGGATTAGAAAAATAAGGCGAACGCAAAAAAAAAAAAAATGGTTTGGTCAAGTGGCAAAAATAGGCAGAATTAAATGGTTTGGTCAAGTGGCAAAAATAGGCAGAATTAAATGGTTTGGTCAAGTGGCAAAAATAGGCAGAATTAAATGGTTTGGTCAAGTGGCAAAAATAGGCATAATTAAATGGTTTGGTCAAGTGGCAAAAATAGGCAGAATTAAATGGTTTGGTCAATTGGCAAAAATAGGCAAAATTAAATGGTTTGGTCAAGTGGCAAAAATAGGCAGATTTAAATGGTTTGGTCAAGTGACAAAAAAAAAAAGAAAAAAGGCGGAATTAAATGGTTTGGTCAAGTGACCGAAATATGAACTAACAAATAACAAGTTCAACCACAGGCTATAAGACCAAGAAGACACATCTGATTTCAAATTGTTAAAATACGTGTCCAGATTAGTTATTTAGAAATATTTGTTTAGCCAGAGAGTGGTAAATGATTAGAATGCATTGCTATAGGATGTGGTGGAGACAGGGCCAGTTAATGCATTAAAAAATAGATTGGATGATCACATTCATTTATAGTATCCGTGGAGTGGAATAAACTTGCTGTGTAAAAACTCTGTAGAGCCTTCTAAAGCTGTATACTGAAACTAAGTTACGTTGAAGTGTTGCTACACCGATTGTGAGATATCGGGTTTTTTATTCAGTTGGAGTAAGTTGGTAACCCTGTAACTATCGAGCCAGTCTCAATTATTGCTGTATCAATCAGTTTGACATGTGCAGAGTTTTTATTCCAAACTGGTATGGCGAACTATGCTACGAAGAAACTTAGTCAATTATAGAGACATTCATATGTCGAAATGTCAAAGTACTGTTATCTAATAAAGCTGTATTTTAACGTTTTTTTCTGTTATCGTCGGCCAGCGACCATTATAGTGCCACATTTTTTGACAACAGTTTGAAGCTGTAGGCGTGCCAATGCTGTCTCGATAGGTGATTGATGTAATTTGGAGTCGTGAACTGTAGCTTGTTGCGTAGTTCTCAGCTCTGTCACTGATGTCTAGCATGGCTGTGCTGTTTTGTTTGTGTACGGTGTGTTCTGCACTGTGTTGTGTTATATTAATTGTGTTTTGTGTAGTGCGTATTTTATAGTGTGTTATGTAATGCATAAATCGCATAGCGCCATGTCGGGAGAAAAGGAAGTCTGGCGAACCAGAGGAATGTTGTCTTTAGCTAAAAAATGTTTGAATCCGATGGCGAAGAATGGGCGGGTGTGTTGTCGTGATGGAACTGCAAAGTTCTCGTTGACCACAGGCCCGGTCGTTTGTGTCGAACAGTATCACCAACCTGACTGGTGACCAGGTAGAACTCTTTGCTAATGTTTTGAACTTGTGGTTCTTACTCGTGATGTACAACTCCACGGAAGTAAAAAATGAAGGGTCAACATGACTTTGATATTGCTGCGTACCTTCCTATCCTTCTTCAGCCCCGGTGAAGATGAATATCTCCGCTGTGACTGCTGCAGCTTGGTATCCTTTTTCAGCCCCGGTGAAGATGAATATCTCCACTGTGACTGCTGCAGCTTGGTATCCTTGTCATACCTATAAACCTACGACTTATCACCAGTGATTACAGCGTTCAAGAAGTGGCGATCGCCGTTTGCCTAGTCCAGCATGTCCTGTGAGCCTTTCAGACGGAGATGTTTTTACTCCATCGTTAGCACCTTCGACACGAATGTTGCGGATATTCTCCGCAAAGCCGAATCCTCGATCAAAATGAAGTGCATCTTCACAAATACCTATTTCCACCTCATCCGCAAGTTCTTCGATGATGACACAACGTTTCTGTAAGACCAAGGTCCGTACTTGGTCAATGACTTCATCATTTCGGCTTGTTGAGGGCTTACCAGAACGTGATCCTCTTTCCTCCGATGTGCGGCCATCTTTGATGCGATTGTACGACTCCTTATTGGGGGATTGTACCACTTCTTATTGGGGGATTGTACCACTCCTTATTGGGGGATTGTACCACTCCTTATTGGGGGATTGTACCACTCCTTATTGGGGGATTGTACCACTCCTTATTGGGGATTGTACCACTCTTTGTTTTGTGGATTGTACCCTCCTTGTTTTGGGGATTGTACCACTCCTTATTTTGGGGATTGTGTCACTCCTTATTTTGGGGATTGTGTCACACCTTTTGGGGGGGATTGTACCACTCCTTATTGGGGGATTGTACCACTACTTAATTTGGGGATTGTACCACTCCTTAATTTGGGGATTGTACCACTACTTAATTTGGGGATTGTGCCGCTCCTTAATTTGGAGATTGTACCACTACTTAATTTGGAGATTGTACCACCCCTTAATTTGTGATTGTACCACTCCTTAATTTGGGGATTGTACCACTCCTTAATTTGGAGATTGTGCCACTACTTAATTTGGAGATTGTACCACTCCTTAATTTGGAGATTGTACCACTACTTAATTTGGTGATTGTACCACTAATTAATTTGGGGATTGTACCACTCCATATTTTGGGTATTGTACCACTTCTTATTAACTAGTACGCTGTCGAAGGTATCGTCACCGAAGCCTGTTAAATCTTCTGAATGGTTTTCCACTTGAGAATCGCCTAGCTTTTTTACCAAATTTGATACAACACCACTGCGCAATTCATTCCGTCATTTTGGAGGGAATGAAAACCCGAAGGATGTTCACTGCACTCAGCATTGGAAGGCTGACTGCCAGCGACTGACGCAATCTGCGGGCTTTAAAAAATTCATGTATGCACATGAAGGTCCCCTATATGTCCCTGCCGAAGGTCACCATCCATGCTCCATTTGTTTCCGCGGAAAAATTTCAGGTCGGATACCCTCTGAACACACCTCGTTTGTTCGCATATCCAACGGGGCCCAGACCGTCGAGCGAGCACCAACATGCCCGAGTTGAGCTTTTACGGTGAGTTTGTCGAAGCCCCTGCCGGCTGCTAACTGTGTGCCGGATACTGGGACAGGGATGCTGAGGGTGTTTAACCGATTTGTGAAAGTATCATTCATTGGCATGTGTGAATATTTCCTAGGCACACCGAATATGGCACTGACTGCCGACAAACATGGTTATGGACGACATTCACCTCAAGTCCAGCTGCATGCACTGGCATGTGGAAATACGATATGTGGTAACCGAAGTAACCGATGGTTTTGTCCGATTGTTCAGAAATCGAACGAACTAATTAATCCAAATGGAAAACCACATCGTGTTTCCGTGGACACACGGTTTAGCTATCGATTAATGGGAATCTTATTCAAATCCGTGGCACCGTAGCATCCATGATATACTCAAACTCGAGACAAAAATAGACCCGCAGCCGGTTAGGCGCCATCTTTGCTGCCATATCCCATTCAACTCCCTGTATGTGCCTCTGTTACAAATTTGTTTAAAAACATATTTTTTTTAAAGCATCGACTAACTCAGCCGTTGACTAGTTGCATCTCCATTGAGCCCGTCCTCCTCCTTCGTAAACTTTCAGAGGTCAGTTTCAATATATCTAAAGACAGCAGTCATCTGTCTGAAGTTATTGGTATAGCAATAGAGCGTGCTCTTCTTTGTAAGCTTTCAGAGTCAACTTGAATGTGTATACATACAGCCGTAGTAAGCCTTTAGAATATTCTGAAGATTGTTTACATGCGCATTGAAGCTTCCACTCCCAGAGGCGGAGTCCTGTGATCCACTGGTATAACCTTGTGACAAACTACGAAATCCCCAACATTAGAGATATCGAAAGTACCATTTCCGCGCTAAACTGTCGTTGTCTGTTCCTATGTGGACATGATGCCCACATTGTCAAAGACGTCCACGTCCCCCAACTATTAAAGCAGGTCATGGAACGGAAAACAACCCTCCCAATCACGGTCCCGCCCTCCGCGCCCGTTTCACAATACCTCGCTGGATCGAATGACATCAACGCCACTACATGCAACCACGGACTCGGCCACTGATCGTTGTCACAGACGGTTGGGGAGACGAGCCTCGTGTCGAATAAGCGGACTACCTATCTACTACCTGCCTACCTAGTCTGTGGTATCTCCATAGAAAAGAACGTGTGACCAAGAGCTTGACTTATAAACCCACTGTACCTTGTTCAAACCAGTCTTGGCTTTGTTATCTGTGACCAGGCACGTCGTGGCTTTTGACAAGCTTTTATTTAACTCGACATGACCGTCTTCCATTTGCATGGACTTCTATTTCTCCTACTTTAATAAACTTTTCCATAACCTAGACAGCTGAAATTGTGTACTCGGTATCTACCAGTGCAACCTGATAATCTATCAAATTTTGACGGACCTCACAACAATACCACTCCTGTAGTCGTTTCCCCCCCAAAGAGATCTTTTTAACTAAAAAAAAAATGGTGTCACACTATAAATGAGTAGTAGTCTCGTCGACAGTGTGTTTGCTTGCCAAGTCTGGGAATACAGCCTGCCAGGGTTCGAAATCACGGACAGACAGAACAAAATCCGGGCTTGGTTCGTTCCTTGTACAATCGCTCCACCAGTCGACCTAGCTATAAATGGGTACTTAACGTATGAGTTGGGAAAGGTATAAACAACAAGGAAGGGAACTAGCCACGCCACCTCACATAGACTGCGGCTTAGTACATGAAGCTCTTTCATCCCCGACGGCAACTGTTGCCATGGAATTAACCTTTACCTTCTCTTTACTATAAATAATAGCTTGTACAGAAAAACAGTTTAAAAAAAATAAATGTTCGATGGTTTGACTGCTTCTCCCAATCGACATAGATGTAAATATTTACCTTACTACGTCAGCGGACATTCTCCGAGCTGCAGCTAGAGTCACAGTCTCTGTTGTGGGCACTTTCAGCAATGAAAAGAATTGAGCACAGGTGCAACTAAGCCAGTTCTATGAGCCGCAATTGTTTCTGTCTCTATAGAGTGTATGTACTGTTATCGACCATACGTGGTTTCTATGTTCCTCGTGATATGCTGGGCTGCCATTAAGTCAATATCCAAAAATCAGTTTTTATTTGTACCATGGCCAGACTGATCGATATTTGTCAAAGACAAAAACAGTTATGTTTTGTACAGATGTAGTAAAAGTTAACACAGTAATAGTACACTCATCTTTCACGACCTTAATTCACACACCCGGCCACGCTCCTGTCGATCTAGCTGTAAATATATAACTGTCACACGACTAAGGAAGTATAAGACAGCGAGGAAAGGAACTGACCGCTCTATCTCATACAAGCTGTGGGCTTAGTATACTGAAGTCTCTAACAACTGTATTTCCCAACAGTAGTGATGCTACTATGAGACAAGCCATTACACAGTATACTGAAGTCTCTAACAACTTTATTTCCCAACAGTAGTGATGCTACTATGAGACAAGCCATTACACAGTATACTGAAGTCTCTAACAACTTTATTTCCCAACAGTAGTGATGCTACTATGAGACAAGCCATTACACAGTATACTGAAGTCTCTAACAACTTTATTTCCCAACAGTAGTGATGCTACTATGAGACAAGCCATTACACAGTATACTGAAGTCTCTAACAACTTTATTTCCCAACAGTAGTGATGCTACTATGAGACAAGCCATTACACAGTATACTGAAGTCTCTAACAACTTTATTTCCCAACAGTAGTGATGCTACTATGAGACAAGCCATTACACAGTATACTGAAGTCTCTAACAACTTTATTTCCCAACAGTAGTGATGCTACTATGAGACAAGCCATTACACAGTATACTGAAGTCTCTAACAACTTTATTTCCCAACAGTAGGGATGCTACTATGAGACAAGCCATTACACAGTATACTGAAGTCTCTAACAACTTTATTTCCCAGCAGTAGTGATGCTACTATGAGACAAGCCATTACACAGTATACTGAAGTCTCTAACAACTTTATTTCCCAACAGTAGTGATGCTACTATGAGACAAGCCATTACACAGTATACCGAAGTCTCTAACAACTTTATTTCCCAACAGTAGTGATGCTACTATAAAACAAGCCATTACACAGTATACTGAAGTCTCTAACAACTTTATTTCCCAACAGTAGTGATGCTACTATGAGACAAGCCATTACACAGTATACTGAAGCCTCTAACAACTTTATTTCCCAACAGTAGTGATGCTACTATGAGACAAGCCATTACACAGTATACTGAAGTCTCTAACAACATCATTTCCCAACAGTACTGTAGCAACTATGAGACAAGCCATTACACAGTATACTGAAGTCTCTAACAACATCATTTCCCAACAGTAGTGATGCTACTATGAGACAAGCATTTACACAGTATACTGAAGTCTCTAACAACTTTATTTCCCAACAGTAGTGATGCTACTATGAGACAAGCCATTACACAGTATACTGAAGTCTCGAACAACTTTATTTCCCAACAGTAGTGATGCTACTATGAGACAAGCCATTACACAGTATACTGAAGTCTCTAACAACTTTATTTCCCAACAGTAGTGATGCTACTATGAGACAAGCCATTACACAGTATACCGAAGTCTCTAACAACTTTATTTCCCAACAGTAGTGATGCTACTATAAGACAAGCCATTACACAGTATACTGAAGTCTCTAACAACTTTATTTCCCAACAGTAGTGATGCTACTATGAGACAAGCCATTACACAGTATACTGAAGTCTCTAACAACATCATTTCCCAACAGTACTGTAGCAACTATGAGACAAACCCTGACTTAGTGTACTGAAGTCTCTAACAACCAATCTTCAACAGTAGTGTAACTACTATGTGTCAAATCTTGACTGTATAGTACAAGGACAACCTAAGGACATTTCAACAAATTACTTATTGTCCTAAACAACTCACAAAAATAACCTAATATTTTTTATTGTATTTTTTTTTTTTTTGCGTTCGCCTTATTTCTCTAATCCACAGGGCGGTGTGCATTGCACTGTGGTTTTTATTTTGCCCCTGTCGGCCCAGTGCATCCGACTTCAGCATGCATTTTATGTAAGGGTCTGCTTCCTCCTGAATTTTCTAAAGGTTTGCTTCCCCGGGGTAACGGCCGGTGCTGTGATGGGGATTGAACCCAGAACCATCTCGTTGTGAGCCGTGCCACTTAACCACTAGCCCACGCCGTCCCTGCTAACCTAATATGACCAGAAGAAGATAACATTACAAAATGCTTACCAAAAAAAAAAAAAAAAAAAAAAATCATAGAAAAAAAAGAAAGGCAGAACCTTAATATATTTCCTACACATATTAATTATAATCCGTTATCTAGGCAACACGTACACACACACACACAAAAAATCTCAGCTGCTTGGAAATAATGAGTTTGCTAATAACAATTTGCTCCCTTTCGCTGGGCGCTATACGTGTAAGTTTAGATGATTGTAATCACTCTCATACGCTCTTCTTTTCTGATTTATTTCGTTAATTTATTCCACCCAATCTCTTGGAAAATGAATGAGTCGCTCTTCTGTTTCCTGAATCACGTTTGTGGTGGATTGTTTCTAGATCTTTCTTCCTAACCGAGACTCAGAAGGTGTTAGGATTGGGTTGATTTTGTCGTCAAGTCTCCTCCGTACAGTATGATGGTTTTTTGGATTGGGTTGATTTTGTCGTCAAGTCTCCTCCGTACAGTTGGGTGGTTTTTTGGATTGGGTTGATTTTGTCAAGTCTCCTCCGTACAGTTGGATGGTTTTTTGGATTGGGTTGATTTTGTCGAGTCTCCCTTTTTCTTCTTCTTCTTCTCTTTCTCCTCTCCACCGTTTAATTATTTTTCTTCTCTTGTTCCCGATCCACCTCTTCCTCCGTCTCCTTCTCCTAATTTACAACATTCTTCTTCTTTTGTTTCTTTATTTTCTTCTACTCCTCCTTTTTCTTCTACTCCTTCTTTTTCTTCTCTTTTTCTGTTCCTTCTTTCTTTTCTGTTTTCTATTTCATATTCTTTTTCGTCTAATACTTCTTCTACTACTTCTTTTTCTTCTCTTTTTCTGCTTCTTCGTTTTTTTTCTATTTCTTTTTCTCCTTCCACGTTCGCTCACAAAAAACCACACTTATTTTCCCTATAAAGATGTGCCTCTATTTATGTCAGATGTAGGTAATAGTACATGAACTGGGAGACAGTAACCGTACACTGGAAGATCGGATTCGTCCATCCAAGAACTTAATGAGAGACTGACAAATACAGTTAGACTGAAGCGAAGAGTGCTCACCCCTACAATCAGGAGACTCCTCGACAGATGTGAATTATCTACTAGACACATCAAGCGATGGACCAGACGGAAGGATGAACAGTCCGCCGGAGATAGGAGTAATTGAGACGGTTGATCAAAGAATGTAGATGAAAGGTTTCATGTGAGATTGGAAAAGACAGAGCCAGGAATAATGGTATCGAATACAAATCGATAGATTGATATCACTGCTCACGCAATACTTACGCACGCAAAAAAAAATACGTCGATACCGTCAGATGACATGCCCTATCATCTTATCTGTGGCACTATCATCTTATTTGTTGTCTGTGTTCAGTGAAAATATACTGAGATCAATATAGGTCGTGAAGAATATCAGTTAGTGGCCGTAACATTTCAACTTGCGATATTATCATGATACTCTCTTGATAGCAAAAATGTGATCTGAGCTAGAGAGTGCTGCTTCAAAAAATATAAGGGGCTCAGATTACAGAATTGATAAAGTAGATATTTAAGCTGCCGTGTGACTCCATTTGCTGAAACATAGATACGACACTGGATTTGGCTCACATAACCAGCTTTTAGGAGCGCCTCCATTTCCGAAGACGGATGTGTCGGACCGAAAGTTGCAAATATAGCATCCAAGCTGTAAACTAGCGACACAATGCATTTTGTTCTCCAGACTACATCCTGCTACTTGCAAAGCCCTGTTCAGGGCTTCGTTGCGGGAGATTGAGAACGAACGCAGAAGAAGAAGAAGGAGCGCCTGATTCCAATCTGTTGTTGAAACATAGATCCAACACTGGATTTGACTCCAGTAATTTACTCTGCGGCTTTATGGCAGTGGTATTTACATGGTAAGGTTGACAACCCCATGCACAAAATTCTTTAGTCGCCTCTTGCGACATGAAAGGAAAGAAAAAGTGGTTCTATTCAGTTGATCTCAGAAACCACTCGGATTTTAATCAAGTAATGCTTGAAAGGAAAAAAGGTCCTCTGTATAAATAGTGGAAAATATTGTCAATCCACAAATAACTTCAACAACAAGAGGAGCATACGCGTTGACCAAACAACGGTCTTATCACAACTAACAGTGTCATTTCATCGAACTTTTCCGTGTTTTCTTAATGTTAAATTCGAGCCATCGCTTCCACGTATGCCATGGCCTGTTTCTCGCTCTCTTATCAAAGGAAGCTCAATACAGAGACTGTTTTGTAATATTGTTAGGATGACGTCCTAATGTGTGATCTATCTAACGTCATCGGCAACCTCGATTGGCTCATTCTATCGTCAGTTGCCAGTTCTGGCTTACATATCTGCATTAGTGACCTTGTGGCCCAATCGCAGCCGTTCAATTCGGTGCAGACAATTGCTGTATGAAGTTTTCACCTTCCTTTATAGTTCGCCATGCCCCAGGGCCAAAGTATAAATAAAAGAATTCAATGTAAATAACAAGCAGGTGGAAATTGTGGACATCGCAATAAATTAATGAACATTTTTGTAAACGACATAATTCTCCCAGATGTAGCATCAAAGTTAAATTGATAAAAATAAAATGAGTCCATACTTTAAAAAAAACCTGGCCACTGCAATCAAACATCAGATGGGTAAATGGCGGCATTCAGAAATCAAGAACAGATGAGCGGAGACATAAACAGTTTTCTAAAACATGATAAACATTATTTGTAACAATTCGTTGTCAGTGGAACATAGACAGTGTGTTCTTCAGTTTTATATATAACGAACCCCGCCAAATGATAGTGAATCATGGACAAAAAGACAAAAAACACTGAGAGGTATGCTTTTACAGAACAATATTTTAAGTATCGCGACAATAAAGAAGACAAATATAGATGAACAGAGGAAGGCACAAGCACAGGGGAAAAAACAGACATTCACTAGGACAATTCATCTTTCTTGTTGATTTGTTATGACAAGAGCGTGGTTAGGGTACACTAACAATTGTGACATGGTCGGGGTAGCCTAACAATGGTGAGATAGTTGGGGTAGACTAACAATGGTGAGATAGTTGGGGTAGACTAACAATGGTGAGATGGTCGGGGTAGCCTAACAATGGTGAGATGGTCGGGTAGACTAACAATGGTGAGATAGTTGGGGTAGACTAACAATGGTGAGATGGTCGGGGTAGCCTAACAATGGTGAGATGGTCGGGTAGACTAACAATGGTGAGATAGTTGGGGTAGACTAACAATGGTGAGATGGTCGGGTAGACTAACAATGGTGAGATGTTCGGATAGACTAACAATGGTGAGATGGTCGGGTAGACTAACAATGGTGAGATGGTCGGATAGACTAACAATGGTGAGATGGTCGGGTAGACTAACAATGGTGAGATGGTCGGGGTAGAATAACAATGGTGAGATGGTCGGGGTAGAATAACAATGGTGAGATAGTTGGGGTAGACTAACAATGGTGAGATGGTCGGGGTAGACTAACAATGGTGAGATGGTTGGGGTAGACTAACAGTGGTGAGATGGTCGAAGTAGACTAACAGTGGTGAGATGGTTGGGGTAGGCTAACAGTGGTGAGATGGTTGGGGTAGACAAACAGTGGCGCGATGGTTTGGGAAAAAGTGCAGATGACAACAAAGAAAGAAAAACGATGAAACGTTACCGATCATGGAATGGATGATGATCAACGGTTGTTGTTTGCGAATGCTCACAATGAGTATGTTACTCTTTTGTGCGCCCTGAAAAGGACGTTAAGTGGCGGGTTGCAGTAGATTTCCTCACATCCCGAGCGTGTTGATAAAGGTGGACAGGGGTCCTACCGACGGTTGTGCTATGCTTGCCTTCATCTGAGTGTCACTCAGTACTACGGGGATCACGTCGATCCTCACCCCGTTAACCAGACTAACGATCAATGGTAGAATTGGTCAACAAAGTGGTACATTAAATTGGTCTCCTACGACAGTGAGCATGACATTAGATGATAAAGATGAAAGATACGAGAAGCAGATAAGGCTATATTCCTGTCCAAGCTCGATGGAGATACAAATAATTTAAGGCTGACGGCCATTGCTTTCTTAAATATATTCAATTTGATGTTTGAAAGTGTATGCCAGTGAGACGTGGCTTTGTACACAGCAGGCATGCTAAAAAAAAATAAAAAATCACTTCCATATTATCTGCCTCCGTAGATTGTCGAGAATGCAATGTTAGTATAGGGTACCAGACACCGAGATTCCCACAAAGGCCAAAATGTCGAGCATCCACAAACTGTTGCAGAAGACTCAGATCAAGTTGGCTCGTCCATCGTTCGCATGCCAGACAATCGCATCGCGAAACAACTAATGTATGGCGAGCTGAAAGAGGGCCTGCTTCCGGTAGATGGACGATAGAGGCGCATGAAAGACACCCTCAGAATATCTCTGCTAGGCTTTCACATCAAAGACAACTCATGGGGAGTGCCTGGCACAATACCGCCAGACATGACGCCGTATCAAAATGCTGAGCAGCGCATGAGCTGCAGTGGTCAGCGACCCATAGCTGACTGCTAGCGTCAGAGCCAGCGAATCAAAGCTGCCGAGACCCTTCTACACCTCCTGGCGGTGATCATGGATAACAGGCTGTAGCAGGACAGACTGGCTAAAGAGATGGGATCGAAGAGGGAATGCTAACCTGGTACTCAAGAAATGCTTGCTGAAGTCAGATATGTTGGACCGCAAAGTGTAAATATCGCAGTCAAGCTGTAAACTACGACACAACGCATTCCGTTCTCTGGACTACATTCTTAAGCCCTTTCAGGGTTTGGTAGTGGGAGATTGAGAACGAACGAACGAAGCCAAGCAAACCATCACAGTTGCCTCCATTGCAGATGAAAGCCTTATCTGCGAGGAATGGAGAAGAAGGTCTGGGCGAAACAAGAGATACTCAATATGACCAACTATGACCTTCGTCGTCTTCTTCTTCGTCATTTTCTTCTTTTTATTCTTCTTCTTCCTCCTCTTTATTCTCAATCTCCTGCTTGCAAGCCCTGAACAGGACTTAGCAAGTAGCGGATGTAGTCTGGAGAGCGGAATGCGTTATGTTGCTAGTTTACCATTTGACTGCGATATTTTCACCTTTCGGCCCGGCACATCCGTCTTTGACAGACAACTTTGACCTTAAATTATTCTTATCGGGTAGTGTCTTCATCGTATGCTGTCAGACATCAACGTTTATTTTTTCGAAAAAAGCAGCGGTCATCCTGAGGCTGTCGACACTGCCATAGAGCTTGTCTAGTGTTGCCACTGGTGATGGCCACATCTGCTCTCTCTGATCCTCGTATGTCGGGCAGTTTTGCAGCAGATGCTCAGCGGTCATTTTCCCGGTACCACACGGGCATTCGTCAGTGCCACCTATCTTCAATTTGTTGAATAGGTTGTACCTCAGTCTATTGTGGCCAGTGCGAAGTCTGAAGACCACGACCTGCCCTCTTCTGTTGAACTGGTAATAGGCATCGTTTTTTGTATAGCCAGTATGTTCGGTTTCCCATTTGGTCATGTATCTAGCTCTAATAAGCCGTTGGGTAATGTCTGTTCTAGATTATATATATCGAAGCTTTAGTTGAACTGAATGTTAAAATTCGATAAAACACACACACACACACACACACACATGTATGTATATATATATATATATATATATATATATATATATATATATATATATATATATATATATAAATATATATATATAAATAATGGCTGAGTGACCGAACTATGACAAAAACAGAACGACATCTATACTTCGGCAAAAGACCTTCATCAGGGAGAAAGACCGAACGAAAACAACTAACAATCACAAAAAAAACTATTCTATATTACGGCAAAAGACCTTCATCAGGGAGAAAGACCGAACGAAAACAACTAACAATCACACAAAAAACTATGTCCGGTATAAAATGAGCGATTTCTCTTTCCTGGCACAATCCTGTTATAGTGGCGAACTACACCATGTCTTGTTTGTTGTTGTGAAATATTAGTTATTTTCGGTCATTCTTTGTCTTAACGAAGGCCTTGTGGTCGTAAGATAGGTGTCATTTTGTTTTTGCCCTGGTGCGGTCACAGAGCCATTACCTATATGTGTTTTTGTTCTGGTGCGGTCACAGAGCCATTACCTATATGTGTTTTTGTTCTGGTGCGGTCACAGAGCCATTACCTATATGTGTAATTTGTTCTGGTGCGGTCACAGAGCCATTACCTATATGTGTTTTTGTTCTGGTGCGGTCACAGAGCCATTACCTATATGTGTTTTTGTTCTGGTGCGGTCACAGAGCCATTACCTATATGTGTTTTTTGTTCTGGTGCGGTCACATAGCCATTACCTATATGTGTTTTTTGTTCTGGTGCGGTCACAGAGCCATTACCTATATGTGTTTTTGTCCTGGTGCGGTCACAGCCATTACCTATTTGTGTTTTTGGATATATGAAAACCGGCAACTGAAAACGTACGAAGAAGAAACAAAGTGTTGATGTGTGTGCGTGTATGTTGAATACTGTAGAACAAGACCCGAGGGAAAACGAGACTTGTTAATAGGGAAATGCAAATGACTTAATTATGAAGAAGTCTGGGTTAAGGTGTTTTGTTCGTTGTCTTCAAACTTCCATTACTCTCGTCATATATTGGAATGCGTTGTTCAAATCTCGTCTGGTCTGAGTCACTGTACTCCTCGGCGAATACATCGCTGATTAATCGATTCTTTCTATTAGTTCACTTCTGGCGACATATTTTTGTAAATTTGCTTACATAAATCTGAGTCAGAGAGCGGATTGAGTCTCACAATCGCGACAGTATGTGTTGTGGGGAACCTTAACTTTAGACTGTTGGAAGTGATCGCAAACCACTCCTTACAACCATAAGAACGCCCTCAATAGCATATTTTAAACAGAAAACACACTCGAACTTTGAAAAGCGAACTGACAGTTATTTCAAGAAACATCAGACCGTATCCTTATAAACACAACCAACAGTGTTGAAATGCTCAACGAAGAGATTGCAAAGGCAATCTTGGAAGCAGCATCACAGTGCTTCCCAGTGGGTTGTCGTAAATCATATAGACCATTCTGGAAAAGAGAAATGCTGAGTGCTATACATGATAGTAAGAATGCAAGAAGGGCTATACATGATAGGAAGAATGCAAGAAGGGCTATACATGATAGGAAGAATGCAAGAAGGGCTATACATGATAGGAAGAATGCAAGAAGGGCTATACATGATAGAAAGAATACAAGAAGGGCTATACATGATAGGAAGAATGCATGAAGGGCTATACATGATAGGAAGAATGCAAGAAGGGCTATACATGATATGAAGAATGCAAGAAGGGCTATACATGATAGAAAGAATGCAAGAAGGGCTATACATGATAGGAAGAATACAAGAAGGGCTATACATGATAGGAAGAATGCAAGAAGGGCTATACATGATAGGAAGAATGCAAGAAGGGCTATACATGATAGGAAGAATGCAAGAAGGGCTATTCATGATAGGAAGAATGCAAGAAGGGCTATACATGATAGGAAGAATGCAAGAAGGGATATACATGATAGGAAGAATGCAAGAAGGGCTATACATGATAGGAAGAATGCAAGAAGGGCTATACATGATAGGAAGAATGCAAGAAGGGCTATACATGATAGGAAGAATGCAAGAAGGGCTATACATGATATGAATAATGCAAGAAGGGCTATACATGATAGGAAGAATGCAAGAAGGGCTATACATGATAGGAAGAATGCAAGAAGGGCTATACATGATAGGAAGAATGCAAGAAGGGCTATACATGATAGGAAGAATGCAAGAAGGGCTATACATGATAGGAAGAATGCAAGAAGGGCTATACATGATAGGAAGAATGCAAGAAGGGCTATACATGATAGGAAGAATGCAAGAACGGCTATACATGATAGGAAGAATGCAAAAACAACCTTTGAAACAATGCATCACATTAGGGTCAGCGTTGGCTGATGGTTAAGTGACACGGCTCACAATACGAAGGTGCTGGGTTCGCTCCCCACCACATCACCCGCCGTTACCCCGGGGAAGCAAACCCTTAGAAAATGCAGGAGGAAGCAGACCATGGCTAGCTGTAGTCTAAACTACAGATGGCCATGAGCAGACCCTTACATAAAATGCATGCCGAAGTCGGATGCACTGGGCCGACAGCCGCAAAATAAAAACCGCGGTCAACGCAAAGAGCCTTGGGGAATAAAAAAATAAGGCGAACGCAAAAAAACAAAAACACCAAACTATGCATCAGTAGAAGCAAAGATCCCGTACAACAAAGCATGTGCCAAAGTAAAGCTGACGGTTTAAGAAGCAAAACGATGAAAAATCGGCTGACACATGCTCCAGATTTGTTTTCGGGGATGGTGGAAATGAAGCAGAGTCCTAGGTCGACGGTCTGTCCGGGGGAGACAGGAGAGTGGACCTGAGGCCGGTGGTGTATGGGGAGAGAACTGTCGCTGTGAACCAAGTGAGAGCGGAGCACTTCGGTCGCTGCTTCGCGTTTGTGAATTGAGCAGGAAAGCTTACAGGATAGGAAGCATTTGCGCTACCTGAAGTGCCAGAAGAGATCTCTACAGACTACTGATGTTAACATGCGGGAGCTCCAGCAGGCCCTGAAGGGACGCAAACCTAGAAAGGGTCCAAACCTTGAAAGTCTCCAGGACCAAACACGATCCGCAATATGCTGATGGCCATATGGCTGAGCCATGGATACATTGATAGTGGGGCACGAAGGCTAAATGGAGACCTGGGGAGACTGTGCATGACTACTGCCAAACATGTGAACTAAAAATCAAATGGAAAAAGACACTGTATCCAATCTTCACCAAGAACCACAAAGTTGCTAAACAAAATATAATTTTGTGACCAGAGGAACACCAATTGATTAGAGAAGAACACCCCACATATCTTGGAGTCGCGCTCGACCGACAACTCAACTTCGGGCGTGACATCCATAATGTGAAGAATAAAGCTGTGAGATGTCTACTGCTCTTAAAGAGGCTTCCTGGTACGTCATGGGGATCAGACAAGGATACTTTGGAAGGTTTACATCTTGGTTATGTGTGCTCAGTAATAGAGTGTAATAGTGCGTTTCTTACAACTTGTTCAAAATCTAACTTGGAATCGCTGGACAGTGTGCAAATTAGTGCTCTACGTTTCATTAGTGGGAAACATGTCACAATCATCAACATCTACGTACCGACCATGACGAACCAGGACGATGTCAAGGATAAGTTCTACGAAGACCTGCACGCAGTCATAGCATCAGTTCCAAAATCTGACAAACTCATAATTCTTGCGGACTTCAACGCAAGAGTATGTGCAAATGGCATATTCTGGAATGGCACTATTGGAAAATATGGTGTTGGTAGCTGCAATAGCAATGGACTCCTTCTCCAGATCTGTGCAGAACATGATCTCCTGGTCGCCTACACCATTTATTGACTTACTCGAAACAGGACCATTTGGATGCATCCTCGATCAAAGAACTTGCACTAAATTGGCTATATACTTGTTAGAAAGAAATACTGGCAAGATGTCCTGGTGACTATGTGTGGTGCCGAGTGCTGGACAGACCCCGACTCATTGTGGCTAAGCTAAAAATTCGCATTACGTTATCCAGACGTCCCCAGCGAAAGAAGACCAATAAAAGGCTAGATGTTACTAAGCTTCAGATCGTTTCGCTCCAACAGACGTTTGCTGCAACCCTGGAAAATTATTTCCAAACTGTCTCGCTAGACGACAAAAGTGTAGATGTCAATTGGGCGGTCCTTAGTGCACAGGTCTATAACACGTCTACCGAAATCCTTGGTCACACTATTAGTAAACAAACCGACTGGTATGATGAGAACTCAGAGGACATAAAAACGATGCTAGCTGACAAAGAATGTATCCACATTTGATCTCTAATGTCATGTATCTCTTGTTTTGATAGTAAAATCGTGATCAAGATGCTGAGCCATGCAAGAACTGTAGCAGTCAGCTACCCAAAGCTGACTGTTAACGTCAGGGCCAGCGACCCAGAGCTGCAAAGACACCTCACCCCCTCCCCCACCCCCTCAATCCACGTGGCGATCTTGGATAACAGGATGCAATACGACAGACTGGCTAAGGAGAAGGGATCGAAATAGGAAGGCTAACCCGAAACCCAAAAATGCCATCTGCCAGCTCATGCACTGCCACATCTTGACCCAACTGTTGGTATTCTACCACCACAACAACACCAACAATGTTTATTATGGAGGTAGATGCGTCAGTGCTAAAAATGGACGATTCCGGTACAGTTCATATTAGAATAAATACAGTGGTGCTGCGTTCAAAACCTAGGTATGGTAGATTTTTTTTTCCCCTTCTATATCGAAGATCAAATAAAACCCTGCTTGAACAGTGCCTGACGATTGCAGGAAAAAGCGACCTTTATTCCTCTGCTCGTAAAATCCAGCAATTGGAAGAAACTTCTCAATTACAATTTTTTAAACGTCGGACGTTGGTTTCGGACCTACTCCTTCCGGGGTCTTCCTTCTTGACTAATTTTCTCTGGTGGTGTGTTTAAATGGTTCTTCCCAAGACGTACTGAAGAAGGCGCACCTGGGTTCTTCTCGTTATAGTGCAATGAAAAGCCTCTCAACAGGCTCAACAATACGATGATTTCATTGTACATCCTCATCTAGTTGATCAGGCTGCTGTAAAACAGCCTGTTTCTAGGTGTACGGGATGGGCGTGAGGTTGCGTCTTGGTCAGTATGTTTCACCTGACCCTGACATGAACCTTGGTCAGAATGTTTCACCTGACCCTGACATGAACCTTGGTCAGAATGTTTCACCTGTCCCTGACATGAACCTTGGTCAGAATGTTTCACCTGACCCTGACATGAACCTTGGTCAGAATGTTTCACCTGTCCCTGACATAAACCTTGATAAGAATGTTTCACCTGTCCCTGACATGAACCTTGGTCAGAATGTTTCACCTGACCCTGACATGAACCTTGGTCAGAATGTTTCACCTGTCCCTGACATGAACCTTGGTCAGAATGTTTCACCTGACCCTGACATGAACCTTGGTCAGAATGTTTCATCTGTCCCTGACATGAACCTTTGTCAGGATGTTTCACCTGTCCCTGACATGAACCTTGGTCAGGATGTTTCACCTGTCCCTGGCATAAGCGCGGGTCGCCCCCCCCCCCCCAAAAAAAGACTGTATAGGAATGTTAGCAGCACCCTTCTTCAAGGTATGACCAATCCAGGCCCAGTGTCTCCTCTTTACCACTTTTGCAATCCGCCTTTGTCTGAACAGATCTATGTTAGTAACTGTATCGTACCATTTCAAACCAGTATTCATCAATTTTCGAACGTCCGAATCTAGACGAACTCAAAGATATGTGGAAAAACAAAATAAAATCCAGAAGGCAACGACAACTATAATGCAGACAATACATATCAAGCACTCACAAAATAGCACGTCACATACTTGATCTGGAGGTCTATAGTCTGGATACAGCGTGCTTGTCACTTTACTACCTTGTGTTGTCTGGTATATATATGTTATGAGTACTTGAAGTATACTTGCTTTTACGATTGGTGTCACTAATTTAAAGTGAACAGGAGGCATTTGAGTAGAAGAATAAGAGAAAGAATACGACGAATAAGTATATGATGAATACAAGGAATGAGAAAAAGAGGAATAAGACGGAAGCTTCAGTGGCTGCAATATTTGACTGGATTCCAGGAATCGCAATCGTGAATTTGGAATCGTGCCGACATTGATCCGACTGTCCGTCTGTCTGCTACAAACCAAGTAAGACATCGTTTTCAGTTTGCTGTCCGTATCATGAGCTTCAGGAGTTAAAAAC
Source organism: Ariolimax columbianus (assembly GCA_036924085.1). Taxonomy (NCBI): domain Eukaryota; kingdom Metazoa; phylum Mollusca; class Gastropoda; order Stylommatophora; family Arionidae; genus Ariolimax; species Ariolimax columbianus. The sequence goes on from JAVGWX010000002.1 coordinate 103,067,237, forward strand.
AAGTTAATCTTGTTAGACATTACAATGGCTCGGAACATTTATATCTATCGAGAAGGTAGGATCAAGAAATGCACTGTAGATCTAACGAAATTTGTCAATTCCCCAGACTAGATTTGGGTCACGTCTGCCATTTGTGCGTGCTCGCCAAGATGTCCGGTTCTTCCACAGGCTAGCGAGGATGGAAACGTATTGCCACTCACTCACTGCAGTTATTGCATTCTTCTATATTTCATAACTTTTAAATCAATACAATTATTCTTCTTTATGTGGTCTTTTCTTCCGCCTGCGTTGCTAACTTGCGTCGGTGAACCTGTTTCTCTGAGTGTTCGCCGTTTGTCGATACATTTGTTGATTTAAATCCAAGACATGGATTCAACAATCTAGCATCATCTTTGATTGATCGCTTCTCTGCCTCCGTCAATCTCACCTGTCGTCTTAACATGTTTTGAAAATATAACAACATTTCTCTCTTTCTCTATCAATCGTGAATAGTATCTTAACTGTCTCGCAGTGTGTAAACGACATAATTCATAATAATTAGATTGTTATCGTTTGCAGCTTTAAAGTTTACGCTCTGGGGGACTATTACTATATCATATGTTTGAGACAATAATTGGGAGGGTACTTCAAGAGGAAGACAAACAATAATCTTTACAGTGCTCCACGAAAACGAAGAGTATAACAACATGAACACGTACATGAACAAAAACATGTAAGTTACGACCAACATATACCCACAAAGAACAACATATAAAATCAACTAACAAATCGCAATGAACACATGATGGGGTACCTATCTCAGTGGGGTCTGGATAACATAACGTCTGGTGAAAGCCTTTAGATACACTAAAAGAAGATGAAATAATTATAGGAGTGCCCTCACAATGCAATAATTATAGGAGTGTCCTTTCAACCAGCCTAGAATATGGATAAAAGTGTCCTTACAGCCAGCTTAGAATGCGGATAGAAATGTCCTTTCAGCCAACCTAGAATGCGGATAGAACTGTCCTTTCAGCCAGCCTAGAATATGAATAGAAGTGTCCTTACAGCCAGCCTAGAATATGAATAGAAGTGTCCTTACAGCCAGCCTAAAATATGAATAGAAGTGTCCTTACAGCCAGCCTAGAATATGAATAGAAGTGTCCTTACAGCCAGCCTAGAATACGAATAGAAGTGTCCTTACAGCCAGCCTAGAATATGAATAGAAGTGTCCTTACAGCCAGCCTAGAATATGAATAGAAGTGTCCTTACAGCCAGCCTAGAATATGAATAGAAGTGTCCTTACAGCCAGCCTAGAATATGAATAGAAGTGTCTTTACAGCCAGCCTAGAATATGAATAGAAGTGTCCTTACAGCCAGCCTAGAATATGAATAGAAGTGTCCTTACAGCCAGCCTAGAATATGAATAGAAGTGTCCTTACAGCCAGCCTAGAATATGAATAGAAGTGTCCTTACAGCCAGCCTAGAATATGAATAGAAGTGTCCTTACAGCCAGCCTAGAATATGAATAGAAGTGTCCTTACAGCCAACCTAGAATGCGGAAAGAAGCGGCCATACAGCCAGCTTAGAATAAAGACGGCAGTTCATGTGATCTGATCTTGTTATCCGGGTACCTTATTCTGCCATGTACGACCACATACAACTGCAAGATTCCAAACTATATAATAACGTCTGGTAATATCACATATAAGGCATCTACATCATTTGAGGAGCTGGGCTGACATCATGTCTATTTCTGGAGCTTAGATTACCGTGAGCATCCAGGAAGCTGCTAACACAGGCTCATATTTTCTGGCTCAGCTCAGCTTATGTTGCAAGCAGAGGCAGGCAGTTCCACGGTTGTGTTATAATTACAATTCACTGAACACTTGTATTGTGATCATTATTCCAAAACTCGAAGTGAGGTCACTCAGCATCATTATTTCTGGTCTTTTTCCTCTGGCTCTTTCTGTCTTCTCTGACAAATTTTGTACATTCCTCCAAATTCTAATCACTAATGGGGTTATTGAATGTGCACCACATTCTTATTTGATATTATTATTCCACATGCGGAAGTATGACCACAGTCTTTCCTTCGCTATGTTTTCTCTCCCCACCTTTCTTTTTCTCTCTCTCTCTTTCTTTCACTCTCTCTTTCTCTCTCTCATACACACACACACACACACTTATATTTTTCCCTATCGACTAATTGTAACTGTTAACCCAGCAATAGTATAAAAAACATTAATTCGGAACTGAAAGTATGACCACAGTTTGTCCTTCTCTGTGCTCTCTTCCCCCCCCCTCTCTCTCTCTCTCTCACGCATACACTCTTACATTCCTCCCTATCTACTCTCTCTTACTGTTAACGCAGCACGTATAACAACCATTAATTCAGAACCTGAAGTATGGTCGCAGTCTGTCGTTCTTTCTTCTTCCACCGCCTGTTTTGTCTTTCTCATCAACTCTCTTCCCCCCCCTCTCTCTCCCTCTCTCTCTCCCCCCTCTCTCTCTCCCCCCTCTCTCTCTCTCCCTCCCTCTCTCCCTCTCCCCCCCCTCTCTCTCTCCCTCTCTCTCTCCCCCCTCTCTCTCTCTCTCTCCCCCCCTCTCTCTCTCTCTCTCCCCTCCCTCTCTCCCTCCCTCTCTCTCTCTCTCTCTCTCTCTCTCTCATTGTTTGTTTTCTTATCAATCTAATTCAGCCCTCTGTCTCACTTGACCACTTCCATACATATCGTAAAAGGCAACTTGAGAGTTGTCCATGGTCGCAGTGACCTCATAATGTAAAGCAAGCTGCTAAAAAAAAACAACCACTGCAGAAGATTGCAAATTGCTTTGGTGCGTCTTCCTAAAACAGACCAGCTGTAGTGGTGGCACTATACTCTGGCTGGAGTGAAGAAAAGACAAGACAAGAATACTTATTAGGAATAGGAAATACTACTGTCAAAACTGTGTACTTTAAAATAATTGCTATTTTTATTTTATGTTTATATACATACAATTGTTGTCGTTTTTATATATTTTATGTTTACATATTGCAAATAAATGTTACTTTGGATGCCCATCCGAGAAATAACACCATTTTTAAACTGCCAGAACAACACTCAAGTACCATGAGCGGACATGACTTAAACAATCTGGACAGGATTTTTAAAAATCGGGACAGTTTTTAAAAAATCGGGACAGTATTTAAAAAATCGGGACAGTATTTAAAAAATCGGGACAGTATTTTAAAAATCGGGACAGTATTTTAAAAATCGGGACAGCATTTTAAAAATCGGGACAGTATTTAAAAAATCGCAAGTGCAAATTCATCAGGCTCAAAAGACTGACCTCCCCTAATGCTTATCAGTTCCAAACATGTACTGATCCTGCCACCCACTACACTAAAAACAATTGACAAACCACCCCTTATACTGATAAGTTCTCAAAATGCACTGGTCTTGGGGCTTGAGCTGATAGGCACACTAAAAAAGATGCAGATGTAGCCACCAAATGTGTTGTAAAGCAAACATTTAGTTGATATTCATTTAGGAATGGAACAAGGCTGGAGTTGAAAATAGTTGCTTTTACCTAGAAATGTCAGACATAATGAGCTGTGCAAATTTCAAGTTGCTAAAGTTTAACTTTGAGAGTTTTTGCAAGACTCACAAACAGAAACATGTATTTTCTTTGAACTGTGTGGCCTGAAACCAGATGTGCAGGTCTTTCATGGCAGTGTGGGCACAGTGAAGTCTCCCATGCAAAATATATATTGAATAAGATTTTATTTTTTGGTATTATGACATTGACCCCATTTTGATTAACTTTGAGAGTTTTTGCAAGACTCACAAACAGAAACATGTATTTTCTTTGAACTGTGTGGCCTGAAACCAGATGTGCAGGTCTTTCATGGCAGTGTGGGCACAGTGAAGTCTCCCATGCAAAATATATATTGAATAAGATTTTATTTTTTTGTATTATGACCTTGACCCCATTTTGATTAACTTTGAGAGTTTTTGCAAGACTCACAAACAGAAACATGTATTTTCTTTGAACTGTGTGGCCTGAAACCAGATGTGCAGGTCTTTCATGGCAGTGTAGGCACAATGAAGTCTCCCATGCATAAAATGTATATTGAATAAGATTTAATTTTTTGTATTATGACCTTGACCCCATTTTGATGAAATTTCTTTTTTCTTTCCAACAGGAAAACGGAAAATCCGAAGATACAATCGTAATGCTGCTTATGAGCAAGAGTTGCACAGGGAAGCCAACAGACGAGCAGTAGTTCGAGCTAAGCGCCAAGCCAGCAGTAAGGCCAGGGAAAGACTCCAGCAACAACAGCGTGATCTCTCTCAGGATGGTGACAACGATGACAATCTTTTGGACGAGACTTGGAAGTTTCCAGAGTCTAAAGGATCGTCTGGAACTGGCAAGAGGAACCACCAAGGTGTGTCTGCCAAACATGGCGGAAACAAGAGTAGTGGAAAAAGTTTCTCTACCTCCCATTCTGGCAAGTCTTCCACCTCCACCTGCGGAATGCAAAATCGCAAAGAAGATTACGAGTCCGATGTGGAGGACGTCCCTGAAGATCTGGCTGCAGAAATGGTGTCAGATGACAATGGTAACCCAGTCTCCAGAAAAAGGAAGCCACGTGCTGGAAAAGTCAGAGGGAGACAAGATGATAGTGAGCAGGATGGTGTGGGTGGACATGACATGTCTGGTCCTGAGGTAAGTCCAAGTCAGAGATGATTTCTTGTATTTTGTTTATGTTTTCATCCTTATCAAAACTGTTCAGCATCTTATAGAACACGTCTTTAAAAAAACATACCAAGTCCGCTTTGCATTGGATCACCCGTCCCAGTGCTTTCTGCGTCTTCCCTGTTTCCTTTATGTTTGTCTTGAGCTCTCTTCCTCAATGGAGTTTCTCTACTTTTCTTGCCTTGGGGATTTGAGAGCAGAGACTGTCTTGTAATGCCATCAACTGGTCTCCTTAATGTGTATCCTATCCAATGCCACCAACTTCGCTACACATCATGTTCCACTGATATCGATCTGATTCTTTACAACAGTTACACATTAGTGAACTTATCATACTATTTCCATATTTGTTGAAGTTTTTCTGGCTTTACGTTTTTGCAGGATACAATAGCCAGCAGTCGTGTATCCTGTCCATGATACAAGGTTGGCTACAATCTTAGATTTAAACATCCAATTTTTTTTCTCTTTCTTTTGCGTTCACTTATTTCTCTATTTCCAGAGGCGGTGTGTGTTGCACTGTTTTTATTTTGCGTCTATGGCTCAGTGCATCCGACTTCGACATGCAATTTATCTAAGAGTCTGCTTCATTCTGCATTTTTTAAGGGTTTGCTTCCCTGGGGAGACGGCCAGTGCTGTGATGAGGAGCGAACCCAGCACTTTCGAGTTGTGAGCCGTGTCACGTAACCACTAGTCCACCCGAAGACACCCTATAAAATCAATGTTTGTAGAGTGACTTGCACGCACTATATGTTCAGTTTAATGTAGTAATATTATTGTTGCTATTATTATTATTAATATATAATACTGTTACACATTATAATGTCTGTTTAATCTTAGTTATATTTTAAGTAAAGTGGCTTATAGAAAAGAAAAATACATCAATCTTAAACAGCTAATACATTTGTCATTTCTTACTGCATGCTAGACAGATTTACATTGTTACTATTCGTTCCTCCCTTTTTGGGGTCCAACAACATCCTTAATTGTAATTGTTTCTCCAATAATTTGAGCGAAGCTGTGAAAAGTATAACAGTGTGTTACACCCTTGTTTCTAAATTTTCTTCTTCTTCTTTCCAATAACATAAACAAGTATGAGTTACTTTGACGTTGGCACATATGCAATCAACATACTTTATGACGAAAAAGTCTTTGACAGGAACAAATGAGAATTTAGTTGAGAACATTTTTTTAAAAGAATCATTGCAGTTGTTTATTTTCATTGCTGTGATCTGCAGGGAGGAGGGACTTTATTTACTCATGAAACAACACAGTCGAACTGTTATGGAAAGTAAACTCATTTTTAAAAATTGCATTGAAGTCGGATGCATGGGACCATTAGGCACGAAACACAGTACACCGCATTTCTCATCAGAAAACAAGACAAATTAAACAAATAAAGGGAAAAAAATACTGACACAGAAAATCATTGACATGGGAGACACTAAGAAGATTTGGAAAATGCTGACATTGGCAGTTAAATGACATTTGGGATCAAGATGCTGAGCAGCGCATGAGCTGCAGTGGTCAGCGACCTATAGCTGACTGCTAGCGTCAGGGTCAACGAACCAAAGCTGCCAAGACCCTTCTACACCTCCACACAGTGATCCTGGATAACAGGCTTCAGCAGGGCAGACTGGCTAAGGAGAAGGGATCGAAGAGGGAATGCTAACACGGTACTCAAAAAAATGCTTGCTGAAGTCAGATGTGTTGGACTGAAAGGTGCAAATATCGCAGTCAAGCTGTAAACTACGACACAACGCATTCCATTCTCTGGACTATTCTGCAACTTAAGCCCTTTCAGGGTTTGGTAATGGGAGATTGAGAACGAACGAAGCCAAGCCAAGCCAAACGACATTCAACAGGCACAGAAAATCTTGAGAAAAAAAACAATTAGACATGGAAGACCATGACATTGGACATTGAACGGAATCAGAAAATCCTCACAGAATATAAAAGACAGTAACTTTGAATAGACAGACACAGAACATCCTAAAAGAATAAAGAAGAAAGTAACTTTGAATAGACAGACTCTGAACATCCAAACAGAATATAGAAGACAGAGACATTGAATAGACAGTCTTAATAGACAGACACAGAAAATCCTAAAAGAATATAGAAGACAGTAACTTTATTCAGACTCAGAAAATCCTAACAGAATATAAAAGACAGTAACTGAATAGACAGACTCAACAGTAACTGAATAGACAGACTCAGAAAATCCTAACAGAATATAGAAGACAGTAATTTTGAATAGACATGCCCAGAAAATCCTAACAGATCATAAATTAAGAAGACAATGACAGTGAACAGACACAGAATGCACATCAATGTAATATTTTTATGACCTCACTTTTTCAGCCAGCATGTTAACATCTTCTTGTGGGTTAGCTCTAATATTTGCTGGATGGTGAACCAATATGAGCAGTCCCATAGCAAGCACTGTTGTCAGAGATTAAGTTTTAAAATACTTCATTGTACTAGACCTGAGATTTATTTGAGTTGATGCTGTCAGTTCCATTCCTCGCTGGCTTTCTTTTACTAATAGCAAGCCAGATACCAATTTACAGCTAGGTTGACTGGAGAATGTTGAAAATGTGGATGAAACCTGGTACCTTTGCTGTGAGAAGCCAGCAACTCTGCCACTGTTTTGAGAACCTACTGCATCTAGCCTCTTTAATTATAAGACAGTTGTAATGAACCAATGCCGTCTCTCACTGAAGATTAGATCATAATGATGCCATTGTTTGTTGAACAGGATGAGGCTGACTTTGAGGAGGACACAATCAATGTCCTGAGCACTATCCCAATAGAAAATGTTCCAGTTCCTCCAGAAGTCAAGAGGCTGACCATTAATAAGAACTCTGGGGAGACTTTGCTGCACAGAGCAGCCAGGACTGGACATGAGGTACATAATTGTTGTTGTTCTTCTCGTTGTTCAAGTGTAGTTTTTGCTCCATTTGCTAATGATAGGGTTTTGTTGGGTAGGGAGGGGGCAGAGCACACGAACAGGGTTGTCCGACCTCTTCTGGGTAGAAGTGGTTTCTGCAAAGAACTTTATGAGTGAAAGAGATTACAATATAGTCACTGCCACACTGAGAGTACACTAGCAGGTTGATTCAACCTCTCCTAGGCATAAGTGATTTCTACGGAGGACTCTCAATTCAATTCAATTCAATTCATGTGCCATCTCCACAATGCACGTTGACTACAATGAATCATCAACATTGCCTTTCTCTCACGCTGGGGGTGCACACAGGCAGACTGCTGCTCATCCATCATTTGATGTTATCCTCCCACGTGTTGTGCTGCCTACCTCCTATCCGGTTGTGCTGCCTACCTCCTATCCGGTTGTGCTGCCTACCTCCTATCCGACTGTGCTGCCTACCTCCTATCCGACTGTGCTGCCTACCTCCTATCTGACTGTGCTGCCTACCTCCTATCCGACTGTGCTGCCTACCTCCTATCCGGTTGTGCTGCCTACCTCCTATCCGACTCTGCTGCCTACCTCCTATCCGACTGTGCTGCCTACCTCCTATCCGGTTGTGCTGCCTACCTCCTATCCGGTTGTGCTGCCTACCTCCTATCCGACTGTGCTGCCTACCTCCTATCCGGTTGTGCTGCCTACCTCCTATCCGACTGTGCTGCCTACCTCCTATCCGGTTGTGCTGCCTACCTCCTATCCGGTTGTGCTGCCTACCTCCTATCCGGTTGTGCTGCCTACCTCCTATCCGGTTGTGCTGCCTACCTCCTATCCGACTGTCTTCAACCTTTCCTTCTAGTATGGTTTTTACAAGCGTTTCATGTCTTTTAATGTGGCCAAAATATATGATTTATCAGCTCTTTATGTCTTTCTCTCTTTTTACCCTTAGTTTCTCTTGGCTTCTACATTTGTTAGCTTTTGTGCCCATGAAATACAACCATTCTCCTGTACATCCACATCTCCAGGGACTCTAGTCTATCAAACTGCTTGCTCATTGTCCAGGTTTCTGCACCATAGTGTTGAGCAAATATGAGGGACAGTCGTTAAATAACAGCAACTTTATTAAGGACATTCTAACAAGAGTGCAAACCATAGGTTTTTTGAGTCTTATTTTTCTACATAGACCATGCCTAGCAACATACTTTATCCACCTGTCCACTAGCTTGTGTATGCCCTCTATAAAAATGTCTTTTGGTGTGACCTTTAACCAAATTTGAACGATCTCTCTCTCTCTCTCTCTCTCTCTCTCTCTCTCTCTCTCTCTCTCTCAATCTTTCTCTGTCTCTCTCTCAATCTTTCTTTCTCTCTCTCTCTCTCTCTCTCTCAATCTTTCTTTCTCCCTCTCTCTCTCTCTCTCATTCAGCCTCCCTTTCTCTCTATGTTTTTATTTTATATAATATATATAAAAGAATGCCAATGTCTCAACATTGAAGAATGCCCCTGTAATACCATTGTATAATACCCCAGTTTCAACATTGTAGAAAACCCCAGTTTCACCATTGTAGAATACCCCAGTTTCACCATTGTAGAATACCCCAGTTTCACCATTGTAGAATACCCCCGTTTCACCATTGTAGAATACCCCAGTTTCACCATTGTAGAATACCCCAGTTTCACCATTGTAGAATACACCCGTTTCAGCATTCAAGAATGCCACTGTTACACCATTGTAGAGTATCCCTGTTTCACCATTGTAGAATACCCCAGTTTCAAGATTGAAGAATGCCACTGTTACACCATTGTAGAATACTCATTGTACAATTCCGGTATACAATATTCCGGTAACACCATTATAGAATACCTTATGCCTCTGTTGCGCTATTGTAAAATACCCATGTTACACCATTGCAGATCCTGTGGTGTAGTAGTCTGTGGGCCATTTCTCTGAACCCCTGAACTGTTGTAATTATCTGTCAATTATTTCTCCAGGCTGTGTGTGATTGGCCAAATAAGCTTCCAGTCTGCCAGGCATGTCAATAATAGCATTATGTAATCATGTGTGTTATCCGCCTTGAAATTCTCAACAGGAGTAACTCTCCTCCGGACACTCATTGTCATTAGTTTTCATGACATGGGGTGGAAGTTCCCAGCTTGGTTTCAATTTCTTTACAAATTTACAAGACTTCTTTAGAGGTCACGAACTAAAACAGGAAGATTTTGGGTTCTCAGTTCGTTGGCAAGGAAATGTTTCGAGCACTCATTTCGTATAATTTGATTTTGAGATGTAATAGGGATATTGTTATATCTTGTGTTATGTTCTGATACATGTGACAGTATAATTAAGGAGTATTATGTTGAAGTAAAAGTATATGCATGAAACTCTGTAAGGAAGAGGGGGGAAAAACTGTCGTTTGATGAAGGTAATGCTGACTTCATTCAACTGTTTGCTCCAATGTGACAACACTGCAGCTGTCCTCTTTTAACAGAAGCCTGTCTCCCAGTCACAAACACTTGCAGATACCACTATATGGCATTGGGCCAATGGACAGGAGCCCACAGGCTGCTGGATCAATAACCAACCAATCGATTCTGTTCAGTCATTCACGTTTTCGCTTCAGTGGAAAACATAGGTTTTAACTGCATCTAGTCCCTTTACAAATTATCTGTTTTGGAGCCGTTGCAGTGGCTGATTGCAAGAGCAATGCATTTTTCAGAGGTGGGACCGAGGAGGCAAGGTGCATGATGATGGTGGTTTGTAGCTGGCTCATGACATGAATCCTGTATCCAAGCATTTGCAACAGTGACTGTTTCAATACCAATGCTTTTACATGATGAGGTTATTAACCTTGGGCTGAACCTTCCTTCTTCATCATCATCATGAAAAGGCAAGGCAAATCCTTTGCAGAACGTCTCTCTCATCACAGGGAATCTGTAAGACTTGATCTTTGGCCAGTTTTCCCGCCAACATTTCTGTCATCTTCAGAACATCTTGTTGTGTATCCATCTTTCCATTAGTCTGTCTGTACCTCGTTTTCCAGGTACCATACTCCAGTATAATTTGTTTTCAATCATTAGGGCATATAATGTAACAAAAGTTTTTGCTTTCCTGGAGTAGTGTTTGCTTGCTAACTTGTAAACTTCAATACAACATTTATATAGTATGCACCCATGAGAATGTCAAACTTGTAAACTTCAATACAACATTTATATAGTATGCACCCATGAGAATGTCAAACTTGTAAACTTCAATACAACATTTATATAGTATGCACCCATGAGAATGTCAAACTTGCAAACCTCATGACAGCACTGAATTCCTTTGGTCCCCTGTTGTGGTTCTAAATATCGCAGTAATAGATGATCCTACAGTATCTTTCAACTATGTAGTTAAGCATCGCTTAGACCTAGAGCAGATGACCTGTACATGTGGACAGAGACCTAGACAAATAAAACACCCCCAACGAGCATTAAATCCAGAAAGTCAACATATGAATGCTAAAGTTGTATTTATTTTTGGGTATTCTTTCGTACTGTTATTGCACTCAACCTTTAGACAGATGAAGGTGATGGACAATATTATCTCATGTATATATGAGTGCCACCGAATTCTTACTGATTGCCTTCCAACTCCATCTGCTCCGATTCCAACTCCTTTTTGTTTCTCTTCATTCCTTCCTTCATCAATTTCTGATTTTCGATTTCTTCACATTTTTCTTCGTACACTTTCAGACGTCAACTTGAATAAATAAAAAAATAGTGGTCATTCTGAGGTTATTGGTATCTCCATCGAGCTGGTCCTTCTCTGTACACTTTCAGACGTCAACTTGAGTATCGACGACTAGAAAATACAGACCTAAAAGAACTAACAGTGGCACACTATAAACTATGTCACCTGTTCAATGGAGTTGGGATTCAATTGTTTCTATCTCATTGCAACATTCTTGGCAATGAGGCTGACAAGAAAGAGGCCAAGAGGTTTACCTGAGAAACTAGTTGGAAGCGAGACACACAGGTCAGCAACTAAATGATGCATATTAGCAGCTCAACAGAGGTGAGCAAGTTGTAATCTTTAGACTCCGCACAAGCCACAACAGATTTAGGTAACACCTATTCAACAAACAAAGGATAGGAAATAATAATGTAATGTGTCTGCAGCACTGACTGCTAAGCATCTGCTAAAAAGACGTGCAACATACCAGGAACAAAGAAAGCACTTATAGGCGTGGCCGTCACCCATATGATTTCTTGGCAAGTGTTTTTAAGATACCATTATTAGTTTTTTGTCCATCACAAGTGATGAAGACCACTCTCTTTGTTCAGCCGTGTGGACAGTCGTATCTCTTGCTGTGTCCGCTGAAATGGGTGACTTGCGCGGAGATTTGGATTAAAGTGAGGAAGAAACTGCGCCTTTTGTCAACCTCACGCACAGAGCCTAAGCTACCTTTTGCCAGTGGCAAGACATTCATCGAGACGACTGGAGATAGCATAGGATGCAGATTTTGCCTCAGGGTTACCACCGAAGCGTTTCCGTAAACATGTAACCCGCAGGGTAGAAAGGTGGGAAGGCATCTAACGCAGTTTGTCGTGCCTTTTCGATAACCACCAGAGGTCGTATGGACAACACTCAGCGTGCGAGTGAGTCTGTCATCTCTCCCCAGCTGTATTCAGTTCATCATAGTAGCATCTAAAATTCCGACACGCCATATTCGTGAAGGTGAACCGGCAGAACTAACCCGTGAGATACGACACAGGTATAACTAGTTTAAGCGTAGCGCCATTCAGCCGGCGTCCAGACCAGGATAAACGGATGGAAGAAATCACAAAAAAAGAACGAAATAACAAGTCCAGACGGAAAACAACTCCACGTATCCGTGAACACAAGTGCAAGTCGTCGACTAGTGTGAATTCCAGGCAAATCCGTGGTCTGGCGGCATCCATAATGATCCAAAACAGTAGAGAAATGTAGACTCGCAGCCAGTTACGGCGCCATCTTTGCCAGACTACCATTAATAGCCCCAGGCTAACCACTGCTTTCTTTAAATATATTCAAGTTGTCGTCTGAAAGCGTATGAAGAAGAAAAAAATGGAGCCAAAAAAGAATATGATTGAAAACTGATCACCTTATCTAACTTTACATACACACACATAACCAAAGAAGAATATGATTGAAAACTGATCACCTTATCTAACATTACATACACACACATAACCAAAGAAGAATATGATTGAAACCTGATCACCTTATCTAACATTACATAAACACACATAACCAAAGAAGAATATAATTGAAAACTTACCTTATCTAACCTTACATACACACACATAATCAACAGCTTGTTAAATGGTCTCCTAACACTTTCTTCCAAGCAGCCTAGTCTGATCTTGAACATAATCTGTCTGCGTTTCATGGTGATCATGCTAAGATAACATTAAAAAAGATTTATAGACGATGCAGTAACATAGTGAGTTAGTTAGGGTAGATCATTAGATAGGCGAATTACAAAACCAGACGATAACAAACTCCAAATGCAAGCTGATCAACAGACATTTAGACAATAACAGACTGTCCTAGGTTGATAATTGTCAGACAGCTTATTGTCTTATTTAGATCAGATACCCCCAGACAGGCAATAGCAGACTGCTTTATTTAGGTCAGATCTCAAACCAGACAATAACAGATTGTTATGTTTTAGTCAGATCCCCAGACAGACAATAACAGATTGTCCTGTATGGTTCAGTTACCCAGACAGACAATAAGAGATTGTCATGTATAGGTCAGATCCCCAGACATACAATAACATAATGTCCTATTTATGTCAGATCCCCAACCAAGCCAATAACATTATGTCATATTTAGGTCAGATCTACAAGACAATATTTGTCAAATTTAGGTCAGATCCCCCAATAGACAATAACAGAATGACCTCTTTAGATCAGATCCCCAACCAGATATTAACATATTATTCAATTTAGACCAGATCCACAGACATACAATAACAGATTGTACAATTTAGACCAGACCCACAGACATACAATAACAGATTGTCCAATTTAGGTCGGATCCATAGACATACAATAACATACTCCTATTTAGTGAGATCCCTTGATAGGCAATAACATACTGTCCAATTTAGGTCAGATATTCAGACATATAATAACCGATTGTACTATTTAGTCCAGATCGAAAGATAGACAATACCAGATTGTCCTATTTAGGTCAGATATCCAGAAATATAATGACAGACTATCACAGTTAGATAATCTTAGGACATAGTGATAGAGAGCCCGGATTTCATGCTCCAGTCTACCCAGCTGCAAATTGGGGCAATGTTTACTTCTATAGAAGAAAAAAGCAACCAAGAAGGATGTTGGCAATCCCACCTTATAAAGGAAAGTTGCCATAGTACAATGTGGTATATAACACTTCATCTCTGACATAGGACATCTATGTTATAGGACTACTTTAACATTTACCTAGTTAGCTCAGATCACCAGACCAACAATAACAGACTGCCCTAGTTAGATCAGATTGTCAGACTGACAATAACAGACTATCCTAGTTAGATTAGATGGCCACATTAACAGACAGCCCTAGTTAGATCAGATCACCAGACAGACGTCAAACTCAACAAAGAGCTTAGACAGAACCCATACATCACGATAGTGAATGTGTTTGTTAAGAAAGATTTACAGAATGTCAAACCGGGAATATTGTTAATTAATTTTTTTCCCTGACAACTTTCTTTCTCCTGCATTCCTGCAAGAAACGGTTACAAATAATGCCTCAAGTCCGGTGTGTATTGCAAGGTAATAAAATATGAGATCGTCCTGAATAATGCACATACGGTAATATACGGCAGAAATAACCGACAAAGCCGTTTTAATTTTATAAACAAAATGCCTCATGAAACGAGATAGCAAAAATAAAAAGGACGCGTAATGAATGTCATAGACATTTGATCTGACCTCCGGCGTGGTGGCTGCGGTGACTTCTCTGTCTGGTCCTCAGGAAATGTAGTTATTTGACTCTGCATGTGTCTTATATTAGGGTATTGTTTGTGGAACATTAGTTCGGACTTAGATGGATACTCAACATGTTTTTAGCGTGTGTGAATAATGGATGGATGCGCAGTGTCACGAGTGTGGGAGTGTTAATCTTACAGGAACTGGACCACACTATTAGTCGTGTCTCACGTGCTCTGTTAACAGCAATAGGGCCTTTTGAAGACCTTTTGACAACGGTCACATATCGAGATCAAGTGGTTTTGCAAATACGATCCTGCACGGAAAGGTGCAAGGCAGACGGCAAGAGGCCGTCCCAAAAAGAGGTGGAGGACAACATAAAAGAATTGAATAATCTCCGACCAGAAGAGGCATAAGCAGCAGTCGCTGACAGAGAAGGGTGGCGTCAGATGTGGGGATGTCTTCATGTGTGCCCCAGCGACCTCACTGGTTACGGGATGACCTGACCTGACCACGTACTCTCAGTGCGGCGGCTGTGCTGTTGTTCTTGTCACTTTCACACAGTGATAGCCTTCCACCTTTGCCGGGGTGTGGGGTGGGGAGGATTCATGTGAGGGTAAAGAGGCCAGAATCTATGGTGTTGGTAAAGAGGCGAGACATCCCTGATGTTGGTAAATAGGCGAGACATCCCTGATGTTGGTAAATAGGCGAGACATTCCTGATGTTGGTTAAGATACGAGACATCCCTGGTGTTGGTAAAGAGACGAGACATCCCTGGTGTTGGTAAAGAGACAAGACATCCCTGGTGTTGGTAAAGAGACGAGACATCCCTGGTGTTGGTAAAGAGACGAGACATCCCTGGTGTTGGTAAAGAGACAAGACATCCCTGGTGTTGGTAAAGAGACGAGACATCCCTTGTGTTGGTAAAGAGACGAGACATCCCTGGTGTTGGTAGTAACGGAGCATCACTGGTAATAAGTGATAAAGAGACGTAGCATCCCTGGTGTTGGTAAAGAGATTTGATATCCCTGCTTGTGAATATTACACACCTGATTACAGCGGTCGCCCCTCGCACCTTCAGGCAGCAGTGCATACCATTTTGTGTGGATACAAAAGTGTGATTACGTATATGAATATGCATGCCACCAAATGTAAGGACGATAGTTCACATATAAAACACATGCACACTCTTTATTACGTATGCGGGTGGGGGGTGCAACTGTAGGTCTTGCTTGTACTTGGGCCAGATGTGTTGCTCTGGTTGTTGTAAGTCTATGCCGGTATAGGATACTTGACTTTATCCTTCCACTGGTGTCGTGAAGCGTAGTGGGGATATGTTGTTCTTGTACTTGGGCCAGATGTGTTGCTCTGGTTGTTGTAAGTCTATGCCGGTATAGGATACTTGACTTTATCCTTCCACTGGTGTCGTGAAGCGTAGTGGGGATATGTTGTTCTTGTACTTGGGCCAGATGTGTTGCTCTGGTTGTTGTAAGTCTATGCCGGTATAGGATACTTGACTTTATCCTTCCACTGGTGTCGTGAAGCGTAGAGGGGATATGTTGTTCTTGTACTTGGGCCAGATGTGTTGCTCTGGTTGTTGTAAGTCTATGCCGGTATAGGATACTTGACTTTATCCTTCCACTGGTGTCGTGAAGCGTAGTGGGGATATGTTGTTCTTGTACTTGGGCCAGATGTGTTGCTCTGAGCCCATGCTGGTATAGGATGTCTTTGATGTTGTCAATCCATTTATCTCGTCTCCGTTTTGCTTTGAATCCCGATCACAACTTGTTGTATGTTTTTAATGGCAGCCGATCTGGTTTCATCCTCATGAGATGGCCAAACCACTTCTGTCTGTATATGTATTCTTGGGAGGATGCTGTCTCCACAAATTTACCTGATGTAGCCATTTATCATTCTGTCTCTTCGTGTGTCATTGTTGGCTTTTCTCGGGCATCTCATTTCAAAGTTTGCAATTTTCTGTTCATGTGCTTGGATAGAGGCCAAGTTTGACACTGGCAGCACAGAGCTGTGTTTATCAGTTGCTGTTTTGTTTCTATACTGATGTCTGAGTACTGATGACAGTTGGTAGGTCACTACACTTGCTATTTGACATCTTGTTTCGATTTCTCTGTCCAATCGTCCGTCCTCGGTGAAAATGTTTCCCATGTACTTGAACTCTTGCACCAGTTTGAGCCTGTTGTTGTTGACATGCATGTTTAGATCTGTCTGCTGCTTTTCATAGCTTCCATCTTTGATGTACTAATATTCGTCACGTAACTCGTACAAGGTGTATCAAGCATGAGAATACACAGATAAAACAAAACCAAGAGATTATGAGAATAAATTGAACAAACACAACCAGATTGTGTTTGTATACACACACCTACAAGAGAACTTGACGAGCATTTGTTGAAGGCATGTGCTCCACAGGGAGCTGACACGTATTGATTGATTGATAGATATACTTTAGTGACCCACAAACCAAGTCAAGTTCCCTTACCTCCAGTTGAATGTTGGATCTACCCCTCCACTCCCCTAGGACACTTAGCTCTATATTACTACCGTTATAATGTAACTATCAGACACATCTCCCACTCCGTGCTATTATGGGATATCTGATTTTGAGCTGCCATTGATCGCCAGGCCACGGGTAAGGGTGAACTAAAACGGTCGCTTACGTCAGTCATCTCCGACTTGCCTTGTCCTCGGTGAGTTTTGTTTTCCCGTCTGTGTTTCACAATATATATATATAATGTTTCTCCCTCAACAGGCGTGATGCACCCACCAGAGCGTTTCATTTATTACAGTTTGTTTTTATCATCGTCTCTATTTGTATTATTTATCTGCGTTGTCTGCTTGTCTGCAGTCTGGTTTTTGTCTTCTTGTTCTTTCTCTTGCTCTGCTTGTTCTTCATCTTGTTCTTCTTCTTGTTCATCTTGTTTTTTTTCTTCTAATTTTCTTCGTCTACTGCTACTTCTTCGTTTTCTTCTTTTGTCATTCTCTTAATTGTTTTTTCCTCCTTCTCCTACTCCTTATATTCTTCTTCTTTTCTTCCTCTTCTTTTATCGTTACTCTCTTCTTCTCATATTCTTCTCATTCCTCATACTCTTCTCCTCTTCGTTTCATCCTCTTCTTGTTACCCTATTCCTCCTCTTATCTTCTTCTTGCTACTCATCCCCTTCTCCTCTTCGGTTTTCTGGCTCCTTTTCTTCATACTCTTCTTTTTTCTTTCCCCGCTCATCTTACTTCTCTATTTTCTTCGAATTCCTCTCTTTTTAATCATCCTCTTCTTCTTCTACCTCCTCTTCTGCCTCCGCTACTTATTCTATTTCTTTCTCTTTTCACATCTCCTCCCCTTCTTTCTCCTCTACTTCTCCTCTTCTTCTCCCCTTCTTCTCCTACTCTTCCGGTGAGTGGTCTTGTGTGAAGTTTCACGAGTGTTCTGCCTATCGGTGAGGAGAAAGAAGGAGAGAAGTACGTCATGTTTAAGTACTGCAGTGACACCATATCCTTGTCTCTGTCACACATTGAGGCGCGCCCCCCGTTTCTTAGAAAACCCCTGGCCGCAATTTTATTTGTATAGTTAGTTTGAGTATTAGAGCTCGTGTCTATCTTGGTAAAGACCTGGATTCAGATTCCCTCACTCCAATCCCCCACACAATACGGTCAACCAATTTGTAAATTGGTACATGACTTACTTTCAAAGAGCTCGCGTCGACGAAGATAGGAGAACTGGTTGACCTATCTCGGATGAAAAAAAATGTGAGATCAAATACAATAAAGTGCATAACACATCATTTATGTGAATATATTGTCTGCTCCATGTGAACACATTGTCTGCTCCATGTGAAGACAGTGTCTAGTCTGTGTGAACACATTGTCTGTTCCATGTGAAGACAGTGTCTAGTCTGTGTGAATACATTGTCTGTTCCATGTGAAGACAGTGTCTAGTCTGTGTGAACACATTGTCTGTTCCATGTGAAGACAGTGTCTAGTCTGTGTGAACACATTGTCTGTTCCATGTGAAGACAGTGTCTAGTCTGTGTGAATACATTGTCTGTTCCATGTGAAGACAGTGTCTAGTCTGTGTGAACACATTGTCTGTTCCATGTGAAGACAGTGTCTAGTCTGTGTGAACACATTGTCTGTTCCATGTGAAGACAGTGTCTAGTCTGTGTGAACACATTGTCTGTTCCATGTGAAGACAGTGTCTAGTCTGTGTGAACACATTGTCTGTTCCATGTGAAGACAGTGTCTAGTCTGTGTGAACACAGTCTGTTCCATGTGAAGACCGTGTCTAGTCTGTGTGAACACATTGTCTGTTCCATGTGAAGACAGTGTCTAGTCTGTGTGAACACATTGTCTGTTCCATGTGAAGACAGTGTCTAGTCTGTGTGAATACATTGTCTGTTCCATGTGAAAACAGTGTCTAGTCTGTGTGAACACATTGTCTGTTCCATGTGAACACATTGTCTGCTCCATGTGAAGACAGTGTCTAGTCTGTGTGAACACATTGTCTGTTCCATGTGAAGACAGTGTCTAGTCTGTGTGAATACATTGTCTGTTCCATGTGAAAACAGTGTCTAGTCTGTGTGAACACATTGTCTGTTCCATGTGAACACATTGTCTGCTCTACGTGAACACATTGTCTCTTCCATATGAACACATTGTCTGTTCCATGTGAACACATTGTCTGTTCCATGTGAAGACATTGTCTGTTCCATGTGAAGACAGTGTCTAGTCTGTGTGAACACATTGTCTGTTCCATGTGAAGACATTGTCTGCTCTACGTGAACACATTGTCTGTTCCATGTGAAGACAGTGTCTAGTCAGTGTGAATACATTGTCTGTTCCATGTGAAGACAGTGTCTAGTCTGTGTGAACACATTGTCTGTTCCATGTGAACACATTGTCTGCTCTACGTGAACACATTGTCTGTTCCATATGAACACATTGTCTGTTCCACGTGAACACATTGTCTGTTCCATGTGAACACATTGTCTGCTCTACGTGAACACATTGTCTGTTCCATGTGAACACATTGTCTGCTCTACGTGAACACATTGTCTGTTCCATGTGAAGACATTGTCTGCTCTACGTGAACACATTGTCTGTTCCATGTGAAGACAGTGTCTGTTCCATGTGAAGACAGTGTCTAGTCTGTGTGAACACATTGTCTGTTCCATGTGAAGACAGTGTCTCGTCTGTGTGAACACATTGTCTGCTCTACGTGAACACATTGTCTGTTCCATGTGAAGACAGTGTCTAGTCAGTGTGAATACATTGTCTGTTCCATGTGAAGACAGTGTCTAGTCTGTGTGAACACATTGTCTGTTCCATGTGAACACATTGTCTGCTCTACGTGAACACATTGTCTGTTCCATATGAACACATTGTCTGTTCCACGTGAACACATTGTCTGTTCCATGTGAACACATTGTCTGCTCTACGTGAACACATTGTCTGCTCTACGTGAACACATTGTCTGTTCCATGTGAACACATTGTCTGCTCTACGTGAACACATTGTCTGTTCCATGTGAAGACATTGTCTGCTCTACGTGAACACATTGTCTGTTCCATGTGAAGACAGTGTCTGTTCCATGTGAAGACAGTGTCTGGTCTGTGTGAATACATTGTCTGTTCCATGTGAAACATTGTCTGCTCTACGTGAACACATTGTCTGTTCCATGTGAAGACAGTGTTTGTTCCATGTGAAAACAGTGTCTGGTCTGTGTGAATACATTGCCAAATTAAGTTCCATCATCTTCATCGCACTCCCTCTGTAACTGGAATAATGAGAGCCCTGACTACCACTATAGTTGACCTCCGTGTAGACAATCACAACATAACCATGTATCTTCTCTACCAGCAACCGTTTCTTCTAGCACTTTATGTTGATTGATGGAGTTGGAACCTACTCGTGCTGAGTTTTTCTCTCTTTACTTTTTCTCTCTTTACTGAGTTTTTCTCTCTTTACTTTTTCTCTCTTTACTGAGTTTTTCTCTCTTTACTTTTTCTCTCTTTACTGAGTTTTTCTCTCTTTACTGCGTTTTTCTCTCTTTACTGAGTTTATCTCTCTTTACTGCGTTTTTCTCTCTTTACTGAGTTTTTCTCTCTTTACTGCGTTTCTTTTGATAGCTGGTTACGTTGGCTTCTCGTATATCACGAAACTTCATAAAGAATACGAACATGGGGCACCCTGGCTGTAGTGAAATGCGATGCTTCTCAGTAGGCTCATAACTATTGAGTTCACATACACCTCGTTGATGTATCACATGTTTCCAGGAACGCGACCAGGGTCAGAGGTCAGTGTGTTTGACCTTGCCTTGACATGAGGTGTGGTCTTGGTCAAAATGTCTCACTTGGTCCTCGCCTAAGGTGTGGTCGTGTTTAGTATGTTTTACCTGACCCTGTAGTGAGATGGAGATCTTGGCCAGTATGTTTCACCTGACCCTGACGAAGTGGGGTTTTGGTCAGTATGTTTCACCTGGCGCTGGTGTGATGTAGCGTCTTGGTGAGTATGTTTCTCCTGGCCATGACGTGAAGTGGGGGTTTGGTCAGTATGTTTCATCTGGCGCTGACGTGAGGTGGAGTCTTGGTGAGTATGTTTCATCTGGCCCTAGTGTGAGGTGGCATCTTGGTGAGTATGTTTCATCTGATCCTAGTGTGAGGTGAAGTCCTTCTCAGTATATTTCACTTGACCCTAGTGTGAGGTGGCGTCTTGGTGAGTATGTTTCATCTGACCCTAGTGTGAGGTGGCGTATTGGTGAGTATGTTTCATCTGACCCTAGTGTGAGGTGGCATCTTGGTGAGTATGTTTCATCTGATCCTAGTGTGAGGTGAAGTCCTTCTCAGTATATTTCACTTGACCCTATTATGAGGTGGCGTCTTGGTGAGTATGTTTCATCTGACCCTAGTGTGAGGTGGCATCTTGGTGAGTATGTTTCATCTGATCCTAGTGTGAGGTGAAGTCCTTCTCAGTATATTTCACCTGACCCTAATGTGAGGTGGGGTCTTGGTCATTATGTTTGACCTGATCATGTCGTGAGATGGGGTCTTGGTCAGTATGTTTGACCTGATCATGTCGTGAGGTGGGGTCTTGGTCAGTATGTTTGACCTGATCATGTCGTGAGGTGGGGTCTTAGTCAGTATGTTTGACCTGACCATGTCGTGAGATGGGGTCTTGGTCAGTACGTTTGACCTGACCATGTCGTGAGGTGGGGTCTTGGTCAGTATGTTTGACCTGACCATGTCGTGAGGTGGGATCTTGGTCAGTATGTTTGACCTGACCATGTCGTGAGGTGGGGTCTTGGTCAGTATGTTTGACCTGATCATGTCGTGAGGTGGGGTCTTGGTCAGTATGTTTGACCTGATCATGTCGTGAGGTGCGGTCTTGGTCAGTATGTTTGACCTGACCATGTCGTGAGGGGGGATCTTGGTCAGTATGTTTGACCTGACCATGTCGTGAGGTGGGATCTTGGTCAGTATGTTTGACCTGACCATGTCGTGAGGTTGGATCTTGGTCAGTATGTCTGACCTGACCATGTCGTGAGGTGGGGTCTTGGTCAGTATGTCTGACCTGACCATGTCGTGAGGTGGGATCTTGGTCAGTATGTTTGACCTGACCATGTCGTGAGGTTGGATCTTGGTCAGTATGTCTGACCTGACCATGTCGTGAGGTGGGATCTTGGTCAGTATGTTTGACCTGAACATGTCGTGAGGTGGGATCTTGGTCAGTATGTTTGACCTGAACATGTCGTGAGGTGTGATCTTGGTCAGTATGTTTGACCTGAACATGGCTAAGTCTTGACTCCCAATTGATGAGGTTGCTGGCCCCAATTGTAACCCCGCATAATTTATTGTTACGATATACTTAACATGACCTGGCATCCCCACATGTACCAGTTTTGAGGAGGTTCATAGTCTGTATCTATTCTTTACTTCCTCATATCTGTACAGTGCACATACACGTCTACATGATTTATATAGATATCTACAGAAACAAACATTCACAGATACACCAACACATATACTCATATTCACAGACACTTATAGTTTCTCACACACACACATATATATATATATATATAAGTAAACGAGGGACCGTCATTAAGTAACATCCGTTTTGTTAATAATATTTTTTTACAAGACTGCGAACTGGAAATTGTATGTGTCTTATTTTTCAACATAATCCCAGTGCCTGACAACACATTTTGTTCACATGCCCACTATCTTGTGGATGGATGCCCTCCAATAAATGTGTTTTAGTGTGACCTTTAACCAATTGTGCACCGCCTCTATTACCTTGTTGTCAGCTGCTACAGACATTCCTAAAACCGAGGTCATCTTGGACAATTTTTTGTACAGCACGTGAATCATGTGGAAATCTACGACCATTTCATCAATAGCGACTCGCCTGTTTCCACGGACTAGCTGGTTGATCTGCTCTTTAACTGTGTGGTTTGTCACGAATGCTGGTCCCCCATGCCGTGGTTCATCTATGACTTATTGTCCTACGTTTTGAAATCTTTTTACCGATTCATCCACTTTCCTCTGGCTCAAATAACTGTCTCTATACTTAACCTTCATTTTTATGTAGATTTCTGAAAGTCTCACACCCTCTGACCATCAACAACAACAAAAAACCACCCAATAAACCGCCCCGTTGTTCTTCAATGGTGCAAGTTGGCAGCGTGGCGGCCATATTGTACGCTATACCGCTCAAGTATATACTGCTCGATCGTCACAAGCCCTACATTGAGTATTGCTAAAGAGCCATTTTGTGTCCTGAAATGAGATTTTCCGTAAATATGCTAATATAGATATGCACACACTCACAGACACACCCCAGGCACACTCACGTGCATGCATAACCACTCATTCCCACAGAGCCACACAGACGCACACCCCCACACCGACTCACGTAGTAGAAGCAGAGACACATCAACATAGGAACATACACACACACACACACACACACATAGACATACACTCCAACACAAAGTTTCTCCTGCCAAAATTATATTGTATAATATTATGTAAATATGATTGTTCCTGTGACACCCCGCTGTTTGTGGAGACGGTATTCACAAACAAAACCCCTTGTCGTTGCATTTCTGAAATATTTATCTGCCGACAAAACCCAACTCTTGGCTCGAACAAAAATAGATCATCGCGGGCTTTTTATCTCAACTGCATATCTGGTCCGGAATTTTAAAAACTGGGGTCTGGAAATAGATACAGTGTTTGATGGCTTTCAGACAACGTTAGTTTGGCTTGTCTCAAGGGTCATTTGGCGGGACGCATACAAATCTGACGCGTCCCTCTCATGCTTTTAGCTAGGAAGTAGTGGTTTTTATGTGTGAGTTTATTGTGTTTTTGTGTGCACATTTTGTTTGTGTTTTTTTTAATGTGTGTATATTCTGTGTGTGTTTTATGTTCCTGTTTGTATACGTGCACGTGTCTTTTTCATTTTGGTGTGGTTTTGTTGGATTGGAAGCAAGAAGTACATGTAAAATTTACGAGGTCTGCGGAGATAGAAACGGTTTTCATAGGCTGGAGGGTCACGTGATATCTCATTCGAGAAAAGAGAAATCAACCATTTGCATGACATTGAAACAACAGAGGATTTTGTTGAGTGGTCGGAAAAAGTGGAGTTACAGGAAATATATTTTCTGAGAATATTTCACTGTCTTTCTTGGACTTTCTGTTTTTCACTTCTGCTGTATCGCTGCTCGGGCAGAAGATTCTCCAACTGATGTGTGCACCGCGGCCATTCATAAATGCAAAAAGCCTGCTGAGTGGGAAGTTTGAAATAAAGCGTTTCCAGTTCAGGTGCCATCTCCACAGCCAAGGCCACCTGCAATGGATCTGCAACGTCTTCTGTCTCTTGCCTTGAGTGTACAATCCTCTAGACTGTTGCCTGTCCATCTCTTAATGTTATCCTCTCCCTTGTAATGCTTGTTTACCGCTGGCATGTTTGTCGTTCACCTTACTTTCCAGTATTGTTTTCAATAACATAAAATAAAATGCAGAATAGCCCAAGCAAAATCGGTCTTCAAGATAACGAAGGGAATATTGTACAACAAAACTTTGTCGCTGGAGCCGAGAAAGAGAGGGATTGGATGCTGCTACGTGGAATCAGTATTGACATATGGCAGCGAATCATGGAAAATCAGCAAGCAAGCGCAAAGATCTTTGGAAGCAACGGAGATGTAGTTTTACAGAATAATGCTGCTGATCACATGGGTTACTCGAAGACGCACAAAGACAACTCAGAACAAGGAATCATCCTTTTTTGATCATGTTATCAGAAGAGGCTTTGTGTCAACGGAAAAGATAGCAAAAAAAGAGAGACAAATGAAGGCAACAATATAAGATGTTGGACAGCCTGAGAGAATGGCACAGATGACACTTAACAACAGAGTTGGTCAACTCTACACACGTGATAGAAGCAGATGGATCGACAACACCTCATGATGATTATTTTTACCGAGACGTTTCATGTCTGTTGTTTGGATCAAATTACCTAAACTATCGGATTCTGATTATCTTCACTGCTACTCTTTTCAGCCCTAATTTAACTCCTCCAAGACTTTCTTATCTGTTAAATTTTCTTTCCACGAGATACGTCCTATTCTTCGACATATTCACATTTCAAAGACATAAGTTCTCTTCCCGAATTGTATATTCGTTGTCCATGTTTTATCGTCATACAGTAAATTTGTATGTGGCTTGTTTGAATGTCATTATAATCAATCAATAGTTCGCTTAGGCGACCAGGTCCCGTCGCGTCGAATGACGGCGTGTCCATGACCACGTCTGATGGCCGCGTCACAGGCGGCCTGCAGTACTGTTGGACAGGTGTTTTAGCCAGGTGTTGCGAGGGCGGACCCGAAATGTCTCCAGGATGAACACGGCTGCTTCCCGCAACTCCCCCACCACCACCACACAGTCGGAGCATCTCGTGGGCTGGGACTTCCCGGGAAAGGCAAGCAACGCGACCGAAGAGGTAGAGACGATGGGATCAATCGTTGAGACAATGCCTGCAAGTTGATTACGTCGAACTACTTCACTGCTGGAAATCATGTCTTATCAGACAATGCCGAGGTTGTGCCTCTGGTTGCGGAGGAGGAAGGCCTCAAGACGCTGCCGGTCCTGCTGTAGTAGTGTCCAGGGGGAAGGCCTCAAGACGCTGCCGGTCCTGCTGTAGTAGTGTCCATGACTCGGAGCCATACAGGAGAATGGGGACAGTGCAGGAGGAGTAAATACGAAGCCTGGTCTCCAGGGAGAGCCTTCGCTGAGACTAGACTCTGCGGAGCGAGTGCATGTATGAAGCCGCTAAGCCCGTCCTACGTGTGATGTCGTGGCTGCTGCGTGCGTCAGAGGACTGTCTGCTGCCGAGGTAGACGAAGTCATCAGTAGCTGCAATAGGGTTTTCATTCACGGTAATGCTCAGCGCATAGGGGCCCCTGCTGATGTTTTGAATTTTCGTCGTCGTCCAGGAAATGTGCAAGCCTAGCCGATCGAGCCAGTGCTTCTAGTGGGCCTACGGAGGCTAGAGAATCGTAGCCCGATATGACAACGTCATAAGCGTAAACGAGATCGGTTACCCGGGAGTCGCCGACGAGGACCCCTGGGTGGGGCGCAGCAGAAAAGTGCAGGGTCGAGAACACAGCCCTGTCGGACACCAAATGGTGTAGATAACTCCTCTGTGAGATCCCGCCTGAGCCGAATTTTGGCGCTGGTGTGACTGTGAAGTTCCTCAAATTAGGATCAGCAGGGTGCTTGGGATACCCACGTACTGTAGGGCCTTCCACAGGGCGTGTCTGCCCACATAATCGAATGCGGCCCAAAGGTCAGCGTCGGCGACGTGGAGAGGACGGTTAAACTTGCGTTGCAGTTCTGTGAAGAGGTGTAGGGCGAGACAGGCTACAATGGTGGGGCGAGACGCTGTGAACCCCTGACTGTTGGGGGCGACTATGCCTCATTCAAATATCAATACATGACACGTGAAAACAGATGTGGCCATACTCATGGTTGTCCCGATTTGCAATTCGCTTCTCGCACTTTTCACTATTGTATTTCTATTTGTAAGATAGTTGAAGCTCTTGGCATGTTCCACTAATTGATGTTTGTTTATCTAAAGAGTAAATTTCCAGTCTACTTTTCTATTTATCATGTTGTTGTTTCGAATGCCCACAATTAGTAGGTTACTCTTATGTGCACCATGAAAGGGCGTTAAGTGACAGGTTGCAGTACCTTTCCACACATCTCGAGCGTGCTGATGAAGGTGGACCGGAGTCCTCCAGGCGGTTGTGCTATGCTTGGCTTCATCTGCGTGTCGCTCACTACTACGAAGATCACGTCGAACCTCACATTGTTAGCCCTCAACAACAGCCCGTTTCCAGCTATTTATCATAGTTTTCGTTTTCTAAATGTTGATGTCCAATCCACAACCTGGAATGTTTTTCTTTACTTGAATCACGAAAATGGTGAATAATTTGTTCTACTCGTAATCGGAAGAATTTTTTTTTTTTTACTACAAAATTGCTTATTGGATAATTCTTCTTCTAGCACCGTTGTCAAGCAGGAGAAGAACACGTTGCAGCCTCGTTACGTCTTAACCACGATAAGGTGGGATACACGACAACGCAACGATATTTCACGCCGACGGACTTGAGCACTTTATCGCCAACAGCGATATCGACCATGGGACTAACTTTACCTTCTACTAATACCTGTCAGCGAAGAGTGCAACTGGCCAACACCATCTCGCAGAAGATGAAGTCTCGCATAATAAAGTCTCGTACTGATCACACAAACCTGTTTCAGAGCTTGAAGAACGCTCCACCACGGCAGCTGTTATCCAGAGAACTGGCCTTCACGTGCCAACATAATAAGAGAAACATGACAGACCAGAAGAAGAAGTCTCATGTAATAAAATCTCGTATCACGAATGGAAACCACACAACAAAAGGAAGCGAGGAAGTCACAGAGAGACAGACTATATGTAGACCATGCAATAGAGATGGGGTTAGGAAGTATGCAAGAACTACAGCAGAGAGGATCAGCTGATTGATCGAACTGGATCATTTTTAGTCCTGCCGTATACGCTGAAAGAGCACCGGCTCGCAACCGGTGGATCGAGACTCGCAGTTAGATAACAAAGTGTCTATTAGGAGGTCAAAGCGGTCATTTTAGTTGCAATTATTTTTATAGTCAATTTCACCAGGAAAGTTGTCAATACTTATTTATTTCAATATAATAACAATATGGTTACACTGCAAAATATTTTTATAGTTGTAACAACGTGGCTACATCACACTATTGTACTAGTGGTTGTAACGTTGTGGCTGCACTGCAATATTATACTAGTGGTTGTAACAATGTGGCTACACTGCAACATTCTACTAGTGGTTGTAACAATGTGGCTACACTGCAACATTCTACTAGTGAATATAACACTGTGGCTACACTGCAATATTCTACTATAATTTGTATAGTGGTCGTAACAAAAATTTTAGATAAATAAAAGAATGTAACTGGGGTCAAAGTCGGACTTTCAAACAAAAGTGAAATAACTTGTTGCTCAAGAAAAGGACATTCATTACACGATGGCACCGATGTGCTCTTCTCAGCAAGACTCTTCCGGCTTCTCTGTGCTCTTATCGGCAAGACTCTTCCGGCTTCTCTGTGCTCTTCTCAGCAAGACTCTTCCGGCTTCTCTGTGCTCTTATCGGCAAGACTCTTCCGGCTTCTCTGTGCTCTTATCGGCAAGACTCTTCCGGCTTCTCTGTGCTCTTATCGGCAAGACTCTTCCGGCTTCTCTGTGCTCTTCTCAGCAAGACTCTTCCGGCTTCTCTGTGCTCTTATCGGCAAGACTCTTCCGGCTTCTCTGTGCTCTTATCGGCAAGACTCTTCCGGCTTCTCTGTGCTCTTATCGGCAAGACTCTTCCGGCTTCTCTGTGCTCTTATCGGCAAGACTCTTCCGGCTTCTCTGTGCTCTTATCGGCAAGACTATTCCGGCTTCTCTGTGCTCTTATCGGCAAGACTCTTCCGGCTTCTCTGTGCTCTTATCGGCAAGACTCTTCCGGCTTCTCTGTGCTCTTATCGGCAAGACTATTCCGGCTTCTCTGTGCTCTTATCGGCAAGACTCTTCCGGCTTCTCTGTGCTCTTATCGGCAAGACTATTCCGGCTTCTCTGTGCTCTTATCGGCAAGACTCTTCCGGCTTCTCTGTGCTCTTATCGGCAAGACTATTCCGGCTTCTCTGTGCTCTTATCGGCAAGACTATTCCGGCTTCTCTGTGCTCTTATCGGCAAGACTCTTCCGGCTTCTCTGTGCTCTTATCGGCAAGACTCTTCCGGCTTCTCTGTGCTCTTCTCAGCAAGACTCTTCCGGCTTCTCTGTGCTCTTATCGGCAAGACTCTTCCGGCTTCTCTGTGCTCTTATCGGCAAGACTCTTCCGGCTTCTCTGTGCTCTTATCGGCAAGACTCTTCCGGCTTCTCTGTGCTCTTATCGGCAAGACTCTTCCGGCTTCTCTGTGCTCTTATCGGCAAGACTCTTCCGGCTTCTCTGTGCTCTTCTCAGCAAGACTCTTCCGGCTTCTCTGTGCTCTTATCGGCAAGACTCTTCCGGCTTCTCTGTGCTCTTATCGGCAAGACTCTTCCGGCTTCTCTGTGCTCTTATCGGCAAGACTCTTCCGGCTTCTCTGTGCTCTTATCGGCAAGACTCTTCCGGCTTCTCTGTGCTCTTCTCAGCAAGACTCTTCCGGCTTCTCTGTGCTCTTATCGGCAAGACTCTTCCGGCTTCTCTGTGCTCTTATCGGCAAGACTCTTCCGGCTTCTCTGTGCTCTTATCGGCAAGACTCTTCCGGCTTCTCTGTGCTCTTCTCAGCAAGACTCTTCCGGCTTCTCTGTGCTCTTATCGGCAAGACTCTTCCGGCTTCTCTGTGCTCTTATCGGCAAGACTCTTCCGGCTTCTCTGTGCTCTTATCGGCAAGACTCTTCCGGCTTCTCTGTGCTCTTGCCAGCAAGACTCTTCCGGCTTCTCTGTGCTCTTATCGGCAAGACTCTTCCGGCTTCTCTGTGCTCTTCTCAGCAAGACTCTTCCGGCTTCTCTGTGCTCTTATCGGCAAGACTCTTCCGGCTTCTCTGTGCTCTTATCGGCAAGACTCTTCCGGCTTCTCTGTGCTCTTATCGGCAAGACTCTTCCGGCTTCTCTGTGCTCTTATCGGCAAGACTCTTCCGGCTTCTCTGTGCTCTTATCGGCAAGACTCTTCCGGCTTCTCTGTGCTCTTGCCAGCAAGACTATTCCGGCTTCTCTGTGCTCTTATCGGCAAGACTCTTCCGGCTTCTCTGTGCTCTTATCGGCAAGACTCTTCCGGCTTCTCTGTGCTCTTATCGGCAAGACTTTTCCGGTTTCTCTGTTCTCTTGTCAGTAAGACTTCCGGTTTTTCTGTGCTCTTGTCAGTAAGGCTTCCGGTTTCTCTGTGTTCTTGTCAGCAATACTCTTCCGGCTTCTATGTGCTTTTGTCAGTAAAACTTCCGGCTTCTCTGTGCTCTTGTCAGTAAAACTTCCAGCTTCTCTGTGCTCTTGTCAGTAAAACTTCCGGCTTCTCTGTGCTCTTGTCAGTAAAACTCTTCCGGTTTCTCTGTGCTCTTGTCAGTAAAACTCTTCCGACTTCTCTGCAAGAGCTACGTGATTCTCTGATCAAAATTGTTAAATACAGCAAACCTAAAGCGATCGACACTGGTCTCGTTAAAAGAACTATGTAAGGACATTGATGATAATCACGTGTTTCTTATAGTCTGCCCTGTTATACGCTGGTTGTCGAAAGGAAATGTTATCAGTCGTGTCTTTTGAGCTGAAAGATTCAATTAGGAGTCCAAGTTGCAGCACAGTGAACGAGATGACAGCAGTCAAAAATGCATAGCTGGCTGTTTGCACCAGGGTCAGCGAACTAGAGCTGACCATGACTCTATTCCGTCTCTAAGCGACAGCCCTGGAAATAGGCTGCACTAGGGTCGTCTGTGTAAGAGAATATGAATCACAGTGGGAAGAAAATCCAGATATTGCAGCCATTCTGCAAACTACGAAACAAGGTCTTTTTCAGGACAAGCTCGAAAGAAGAAGAAAACGAAGAAGAAATCAATTTATTCCTGGAAATTATAAGAAAACATGTTTTTTCAGGTTTACTTAAATGATGAGATTGGGAGGGGGAAAAAAAGTTGCTTGCTTGGCAGGCATTTTAGACCAGCTTAATAGGCGTAACCTGAAATAAGCGAAAGAAAAAAAAATCAATTTCAAGACAATCTTCAGACATTTATATCCTAGCTGCAACATTGACGTCCGAAAGTAAATCTGGAAAACATTGCCATGTTAAAAACATTATGTAATGTTAGAGGATTTTGAATGTAAACTGGGTGAAAATCTGAAAGAGGAGATTATTGGTCACCTTGAGTCCCTTAAAAAAGGAGTTTCAGCAAAACTTCCACGAGCTTAA
Source organism: Ariolimax columbianus (assembly GCA_036924085.1). Classification (NCBI taxonomy): domain Eukaryota; kingdom Metazoa; phylum Mollusca; class Gastropoda; order Stylommatophora; family Arionidae; genus Ariolimax; species Ariolimax columbianus. The sequence continues at coordinate 103,098,348 of JAVGWX010000002.1, forward strand.
CAAAAAAAAAAAGAAGATGCACTGGTACGAAACCCCTTTCTCTGCTTCCTTGAATGTAGTCAGCATTCCTGATGAAGATGATGATGAATTCTTGAATCAGTCATTTGTTTGATGAAAAATTGCTGACCCAGTTCTGGTGTGCTATGTGTCAGTCATATCCAGATGTCACAATGCTTGCATTTGGAGTTTTACTTCCGTTTTCATGTACATATTTCTTCGAGAGTGAATTTTCAACACTTCATCATATCAAAACAAAGGCAAGAAACATACTTAATGTTGAAAATAACGAGGGGTTGGCTAACAAATACTCAGTGGTGAATTTTTAAGGTCCTTGCCCAGATGCAAGTACAATCATCACATTAAATATTCAATTAGAATAATATTCGGACAAATCTAATTTTAGTGGGTTTTCTTTACCTTAAAATACGATTTCTGCAAATGGGGAAAGGTTTAATATCTCGTTTGGCTTGAATTGGCTTCGTTTTTTCTCAATCTCCCGCTACAAACCCTGAAAGGGCTTAAGTAGCAGAATGTAGTCCAGAGAACGGAATGCGTTGTGTCGTAGTTTACAGCTTGGCTGCGATATTTGCATCTTTCGGTCCAACACATCCGACTTCAGCAAGAATTTTTTTAAGTACCGGGTTATCATTTCCTCTACGATCCCTTATCCTTAGCCAGTCTGCCCATGCTGCAGCCTGTTATCCAGGATCACAGCGTGGAGGTGTAGAAGGGTCTTGGCAGTTTTAGTTCGCTGGCCCTGACGCTAGCAGTCAGCTATGGGTTGCTGACCACTGCAGCTCATTCGCTGCTCAACATCTTGATACCATATCTCGTTTAATAAAATATCGTACAATAAAGTCTCAAATAATAGTCTTGTATCATAAAGTATCGTATGATAGTCTCATATAATAAAGTCTCGTATAATATAGTCTATCTGATTATTATTATTATCTTATTATTCCCACTGGTTGAGTGCCATGTGGTTCTTCTAAAGATATGGTTTCCCAGCGCATTTGCAAGCACAGAATGATCATATTCGACAAACTCCAGTAACCTATGCCTGCTCACGTTTGAAACTCTTACAAAAGGGTCCGCATGTCCCCGGCCAAGTTTCTGACGCATCAGAGCCAACTGTCGCGCCCCAGTCACCCTGCACTATGAGGATGTCTTTCTTGTGTGTATTGTTGATGCACTTCTGTAACTGGTCATAAAAACACTCAACCTCCTACTCCTCGTAGTCTGTTGTGGGGGTCTGTGCCACCGTTATGTTAAAGGGTGATGACTTTAATCTTATAGTTACGAGTCTACTGGATATGGGGTGGTACTCTAGCACTGTTTTTGTTGTTTATATGGACCAGGAAGCCCACACCATGTTGATAAGTACTTTCGTCCCCACTATGGTAGAATATATGACCTTCTGTGCGCATCTCTCCAAAACCAGTCCATCTTGTCTCGCAAGCATATAGTACGTCCCATCTAGACCTATGCATTTCATGTGAGCGTTCGTTCAGTTTGCCCGCCTGTTTTAATGTTCTCACATTCCACGTGGCAATAATGACGTTGTCACCTGTTCTGAGTGTCTGTCTGGACGGGTTGGTCCTGGCAATATTGTCGTATTGTTGGTTTCCCTAACCGTTTTCGGCAATAGCGGTGTGTCTTGGGCGGCTACACACCCTGCGGATTCCATCTCTCTCCAGGTGGGTTGATAGGGAACTTGAACCTGAATATAGCCCTCAACATTTTGCATTCCTCCATGTCCTTCCCGTCCGCAGGACTTCAGCGTGCGCGATTCATCCGGGCTGCCACGTTTACTCCTCCCTCGACTTCCCCGTATTCCTCTTGGTAGTTTCATTGTGCTCTGACTGGTGTGTGTACCAACCGCCTTTTCGACAACGCTGTTAGTTAACCGACACGCGTCACTGTATTTATATGGGTTAAATGGCGATTTAGATGGTAGTGCCAGAAGACACTTCCTTGAGTATTGAATGCTCTTTGTCGTAGTCTTACTCCATATATTTGACGCCTAAGCCATAATTATGAACTGTAACAGAAGGTGATGAAAGAAAACACTGTGCGTGGTCCTTGCACCGGAAATGGCCTATGACCAGCGAATACAGTTAGTCGAAAATTGGGTAGTCTACACCAGCTTGTACGTAAGATGGAGCATTTACTATCTGTCAAAAGGTTATTTATGAAAATGACTTACTTCTCTCGCAGCACCGCACATTTTTATTATATTAGGGGATCAAGAGCAGCGCGTGAGCTACAGGGCCATATCCAAAAAAGAAATGGCAAGCCGCGATTGCACACTAGAGAATCACAGCAAAATGCAAAATATTTTGGGACTAAAACCGATCCGTAGCTATATCAGCGCAGGAACCGGTTGAGCTACATAATGGCACGAACCAGATTTCACTCCAGCGTCAATGAGGCCCAAACAAGAAGTTGTCCATAGGCGGACATAGGCAGCGACCATGATCTGATTATGCTTACATTTCGTCTGTCTAAAGAACATAGCCAGAACATAACAACTAAGGATTAGATATGACCTTGATAAACTGAAAGATCCATTACAGTGGAAGCGTTTCATGATAGTCTGAGGAAGAATATTAACCTAGCAGCAGGCACTAACTCAGATACAGAACCCTAGGATGCACAGTCTATGTTAGAAACCTTCAACACTACGATATGGCCGAGAAAATACTGGGAAGGTACAAACGAAGGTCTAAACTCTCCGTCTCGGAACATATTTTACTGTTATGTGGCACTAGGAGAGCTCTCCAAAATTAGAAAACCACAACAGCCGGAGCGGAAATATACAGAGGTATAAACAAGACTATAAGAAACGACATGGCGAGAGCAAACCAAGCAAAGAAGGAGTGGATAATAGATTAGTGAAAAAAAATTCAAAACTCCATTGCCAAGAACAATGGTAGAGCACCATAACCAGCTAGTTTAAAAAAACCTGACAAAGAAGTTCACGTTCACAATAAGAACAATTCAGAATGAGGCAGGGAATACCATTACCGCGGAAAAGGATGTCATGCAGAGATGGACGGAATATTCCTCTCAGCAATATGAAGTACCCTAGAGATCCTAGAGATGTAACCACAGCAGACCAACAAGAAGAGGAAGATAACTCTCGCATCATGCGAGAAGAAGTTGAGGTGGCGGTTAGATCTCTTAAAAATGGTAAAGCAGCCGGAGTAGATAACATACCATGCGAACTATTAATTCATGGAAGGACAGTGGTGATATATTTTCTAACAAAAATCTGTAACATGATAGGGCAGACGGGAGAATGGCCCACAAGCTGGACAACATACTGATCATAGTGATACCAAAGAGGGGTAACCTCCAACAGTGTCAGAGCTACAGAACCATCAGTCTGATTAGCCGCGCCAGTAAAGTTGTGCTCAGGGTTATCCTTAACAGACTGCAGCCGCGAGCAGATGAAATTGTTGCGGAAGAACAAGCGGGTTTCAGAGCTGGCCAAAGCACAATATAACAAATGTTTAACCTTAGCTTGATCAATGAAAAATACACTCAGCACAAACAGAAATTGTACCAGGTCGACAGAAGAGACTGCAGAGCCCAGCAGCAAGCAGAGAAAGAAGACTGACAGCCCATCCAATGCATCAGAGACTAAATAGATTTGAAAATGGGAAACTAAAGCGGAGAAACTTTGCAGAAATAGCCAAAGCAAAAATGAGCGAAGACCCTATGAACACCGTAACAACACCAAAGCTACTGTACGCAAACTCACATGGAAGCAGCATATCACTCCGGAGGTGGTAGAAAATATACCAGGTATTGGAAACAAGACCAGTCCGACTGAAAAAGAAAGAAGAGACATAACCCTGAGATACATAGCGGAAAACTACCCAAGCATGGACTGGACCCATGCATACACCGACGGTTCTGTAACAAACACAACACAGAACGGAGGGGCAGGGGTATTCCTAAGCCTACCAAATGGTAGAAAAATAACACTGTCAGTGGCAACTGGAAAATTCTCAAGCAATTTCAGAGCGGAGGCAGAGGCACTGAAGGCTGCAGTAGAAGCAATGCTCACAGGCGAAAGCAATGAAAGCCAGATAGTCCTATTCACAGATGCCCTGGCCGTGGTCACAGCACTAAAAAGCCAGAACAATACTGAAGCTAATGATTTAAGAGCAGTACTCTGTCAACTATGCCAGCAGTCCGCACCAAAAAGAGTAGTGGTACAGTGGGTTCCATCCCACTGTAACATCCAAGGCAACGAGGAGGCAGACAGACTGGCAAAAGAAGGTGCAAGACTACCACAACCAGATTCTAGTGTGACCTACGAAGAGTCCAAACGGCTTATTGAGGCCAGATACATGGCCAAATGGGAAACAGAACACACTGGCTACACAAAAAATGATGCCTACTACCAGCTGAACATAATAGAACAGGTCGTGGTCTTCAGACTCCGCACAGGCCACAACAGACTGAGGTACCATCTATTCAATAAATTGGAGATAGGTGGCACTGACGAATGCTCGTGTGGCACAGGGAAAATGACCGCTGAACATGTGCTGCAAAACTGCCCGATGTACGAGGACCAGAGAAAGCACATGTGACCATCACCAGTGGCAACACTACACAAGCTCTATGCCAGTGTCGACAGCATCAGGATGACAGCTGCTTTCTTCGAACAAATTCGAGTTGACGTCTGACAGCGTACGAAGAAGAAGAAGAAGTACCAGGTCTTCATTGACTTTAAAAAGGCTTTTGATAGGGTGGGACATGAGGCCCTATTGGAAACTCTGCACAAGAACAAGTCTCGTATAATATAGTCTCGTATAATAAAGTCTCGTATAATAGTCTCATATAATAGTCTCATATAATAAAGTCTCATATAATAAAGTCTCGTATAATATAGTCTCATATAATAAAGTCTCATATAATAAAGTCTCGTCTCATTTAATATAGTCTCATATAATAAAGTCTTGAATAATATAGTCTCGAATAATAAAGTCTTGAATAATATAGCCTCATATAATACAGTCTTGAATAATATAGTCTCATATAATAAAGTCTTGAATAATATAGTCTCATATAATAAAGTCTTGAATAATATAGTCTCATATAATAAAGTCTTGAATAATATAGTCTCATATAATAAAGTCTTGAAAAATGTCTCACATAATAAAATGTTTGAAAAATATAGTCTCATATAATAGAGTCTCATAAAATATAATCTCATATAATAAAGTCTTGAATAATATAGTCACAAAAGTGTATCGAAGACAATAGTGAAAAACTGGATAACGATGTTTAAAGAAGGACACGAGTTAACGACAGATCTTCCGAGACCAGGTCAGGCGCATACTGTTGCGTCAGAAGATGCCATCGTCAAAATTAATACAGCAATTCTGGTGGACCGACGCCGGAGCTTACGTTCGACACACTTGTGTCACCATACACTACCTGCATTCTGCGATGAATGTCAACTGGTCGACATCCTTCAGCTGTTAGAAACCGAATCACCGCTCGCTGATCAACTCTGGACGGATTCCGTATCACACCCGCCATGTTTTCAACGGTCTGCTGAAGAAATTATGAGTCGGAGGATAATGACATTTTGCAAACTTGACGGTCGGTCTGTGCTGTTTACATCAGAATTGACGTCATCATGCTTTTATTTGAACACTCCTCGTGCATGTATGTATATATGGGGTCGGCATGGGCTAGTGGTTAAGTGACACGGCTCACAAACCGAAGGTGCTGGGTTCGATCCCCATCACAGTATCGGCCGTTACCCCGGAGAAGAAAACCCTTCGAAAATGCTGGAGGAAGCAGACCCTTACATAAAATGCACGCTGAAGTCGGATGCACTGGGCCGACAGGCGCAAAATAAAAACTGCAGTGCAACGCACACCGCCTTGGGGAATAGAGACATAAGGCGAACACACACAAAAAAAATCCAAAAATATATAAATATTTATTTATTCAACACGGATGCTGTAACCGCTCCCCTGCAACCCTCCTCATGTCTCTCCTCCTCGCTCACTATCCCCCTCACACTCTCCCATGTATATAACCGCACCCAGGCACCTATCTCCGGCTCATATCTATGACACTCATCCCTTAATAATCCCCCCAGGTTAGCCCTGGCATATTCATTTGTTCTCCTGTTTTTCAGCTTTCATCGCGGTGTTTTTACCCTGGCCCTACGCTTTGTCGGAGTTGAGGGGGAAAATGGCGCTTGTCCAGCAGTGTACATACTTGATTGTTGCTTTTACCGCAGATAGAAAGAAAATCATTAGGCTTTATCAGTGTTTTTTAAATTATTATTCTGCTTCTTCTTCTTCTGCGTTCGTCCTGAAAAGGACGCTTTGTTATGTAGTGTCGTTGTTTTCAGCGAAGCTGTGATATCTGCGCCTTTCGACTAGACACATCTGGTTTCAGTACAACATTGGTGTGACCGAATTTGCCTTCACTCTTTGATGTCTATTCTCTCCTTCAGGATGCTTGACTGCAGTCTGTTTCCAGGTACACCACTTGACGGAAGAGGTCTTGTTCAGCTCTGATCTACTGACATTTACGTCAGCAGCTAGTTATGAGTCGCGGGCTCATTCACTATTACATCTCCGACCTCTTATTTGGTTTTTTAACTCGTCTCCACAGTAGTAGACGAGTTTTAACTTTACCGTCCGACCACAAGCTCCTGTAGTGTAGACATAACCGTTTCTTCATCACTGTACTACACATATTCCATCATTCGCCCACCAAAACCCTCCAACTTGTGTGTTGTGGAAGGAGTCAGAAATACCCTTAATATATTCAGTTAAGGTTCAGTTAATACAACATTTTACGATTTCTTGTTGACTCCCCTTCGTCTTATCTGGCTATATCTTTGGAACGTCTTCTTCATTTCTTCTGCTTCTTCCACTTCTCGTTATTCATCTGTTCTATGTATTTTTAAGCAAGATTCATTGTGCCAGCTGGGCTGCGATATCTGCACTTTTCTAACAGGCTCATCCACTCAAAGCCAGTCATTCTATTCGATTTAACTCTCAGTGGCGTTTGGATATCATCAACCTAGCTTCAAGGCAATAGGTGGTTTGTAGTCAACATTCACCTTTTCCTAGATGAATTCCCACGAATGATCCAGAACAAACTGGTTTTATGGCACCCAAAACACGTCACTTAGCAAGAAGAGTTCCCCCCACCATATAGAAGGTCCAGAAGATGGGGTTGTACTGTCAGGCTATGTGTTGTACATGCCTTTGTGGCATTTTTTGTAGAATGTAAAGCTCGTCTTAATTTCCACTACTGACTATGATAGCACGTAGAACCTATCTCATTTTTTCAGTGTACTAAACCAGGCTATCGTCTGCAAGTCCCTGACCATATGGCTAGATCCGGTTCACCAGCCGGAAATATCCGGCCCGTAATCATAATATCCAAATGGTGCTCATACAAAGATTCAAGTGTGTGTATGTGCGTGCGTGTGTCGCACCGCCGCAACCCTGTCTCCAGTCGTGTAGTTCTGATATAAGGTGACCATTGGAGGATTGGATTGTTCATCCAAATTGAAGTCGTTCCGGCACGGTCTTGCTGGTGCTGTGGGGTATGGGCTGTTGGTTCTAGGGTTGGCATTGATCATCTCTTTCTTGATCAGCGGACCTGACCTGAGCAGGGTCGCTGGTTTCACTACTTCTGTCCGACTGCTGCACCGCCATCTCTGCCTCCGTTACCCTTTGTTTACTTGTAAATTGGCTACCTCTTGGGTAAGTGCACTAATGAGAATGCCGATACAGGGTATCATTATATAACTTGTGACGAACAAGAAGAACACAATAACTAGCAGAAGAGCATGAAGACCAACCAGTAAATACCAAAAATATATTGCAGTAATACTTTGTTAGTCTCACTCATAGTAAGATTTCTTACTCTTCTCTCTTTTTCTCTCGTGTCTATATTTTTATGTCTATTTCTCTCTCATATCTCGCTCTGTCTAATTGTGAAAGTTGCCGCCTTAAACAAACCACTAAAAGAGCCAGTGTTCGTTTAAAGAAGTGAACTGAAGTGATTGTGTTTAAGATGTGAGTTCACAGAGTTGAGATTATTTGAGATAAAAGATACAGAGCGAAAGGGAGCGATTTCGTCCACCTCTTCAAGTCTGTCTCTGTCTAATTGTGCGCGGTGTGTATTGTTGATTATCTGGTCCATTGTTTGTGTTTGACATCGTAAATGGCTAGAATTGGGTTAATGAAACGGACATTGCATTGTTAGCTAAATATGGAACGTCGTTCTGTATCTGTCGTGTTACTCTCCAATTACCGTTCCGTTGTTGTTGTTGCTTTGTTTGTGTAGAAATTTTCCCTTGGTGTATCTGTCATTCTAAATAGCATTCGTCTGCTGAAAATGTAAAGTATTCACATGCACTATTGTGTTAGTTTCTGATGTCCTTGTCCCGTTTATATATGGACTGAATGTCATTGTCGTGTTTACATTAGTTTATGATGTCCTTGTCCCGTTTATATATGGACTGAATGTCGTGTTTACATTAGTTTATGATGTCCTTGTCCCGTTTATATATGGACTGAATGTCGTGTTTACATTAGTTTATGATGTTCTTGTCCCGTTTATATATGGACTGAATGTCATATTGTCGTGTTTACATTAGTTTATGATGTCCTTGTCCCGTTTATATATGGACTGAATGTCATATTGTCGTGTTTACATTAGTTTATGATGTTCTTGTCCCGTTTATATATGGACTGAATGTCATATTGTCGTGTTTACATTAGTTTATGATGTTCTTGTCCCGTTTATATATGGACTGAATGTCATATTGTCGTGTTTACATCTAGATTGAACGTTACATTGTCCTGTTTATATGAGAACGTAAGGTTCAATTGTCCTATTTATATGAAAACAATGTTCAATTGTCTTGTTTATATGAAAACAATGTTCAATTGTCCTGTTGATATCTAAAAATGTTCAATTGTCATATTTATGTCTAAACTAAACGTTAAATTGTCCTGTTTATATCTAAACTCAATGTTTAATTGTCATGTTCATATCTAATCTGAATGTCCATTATTGTGTTTAAATGTCGAGGAAACACTACATGGTCTTGTTTGCATCAGAATTGAATGACACATTAAAAATATATATTGAATCTCCAATAGCCCTGTTACATCTCAACTGAATGTATAATTGTCCTGTTTAAAAAATCTAGATAGAATGTATTCCTGTTCTCTATATCAAATCTCATGTCACATTACTTACTTACTTTCCCTTGTCCAAGCACCGGGTTATATATCTTGCATTCAGTATTCAGCGACATGGATTGCTTTGTCATTTTCCTCAAGCATGTCGAGCCTAATGCATGTTTCATGGAGGTTGGGGTAGGTCATCAGGTGGTCTGGGTCATGTATTGCGCCGCAATCACATGTGTCATCATCTGTGTATCCCCATCGCTTCATATTCATCTTGCACCGTGATACACCAGTTCGGAGTCTGTTCAGCGACTTCCATGTGAATGGTAGATGATGTCCAGGAGCAGGTTCCTCCCGAAGTTTCATCTCTGGGGCCTGCACCAATTCGTGCCACCTCTCGATACTCGACTTTCAGGGTTTGTCTGTATGGGGTTTGTTGTTTTTAAAATGCTATGTCTGGATTTGAGTCTTGTGTTCTGTACCTGATGTCCAAACATTGTGTGCATTGGGTCGTACTCATGTTTTTCTCGTTCGATTTCTGCTGCGACGCTTTCTTTGATCTCGGTGGTGGGGGTGCTATGCCAATTATGGGGTATATTTTATCAATGGGGGTGGGTTTTAGGCACCCTGAAACTATCCTACCTGCTTCTTTTATAGCTGTATTAACTATGTCACGTTCATAACATGACATCTATTGTGTCATCAAGTAGTTTCATATCGGTTTATTTTCGTCTAGTTGTGCGATGATTGGATTGCTTGCTGTTCGTTGGTTATTTTCTCTTGGATGCTAAACTCATAAATATGAGTAATTCGCCGGCGTTATATATATATGGAGAAGGGGGGGGGGGATATCCCCACATAACTTAAGACCTCTACATCCCCCATATAACTTAAGACCTCTACATTCTCACATAACTTAAGACCTCTACATCCCCAAATAACTTAGGACCTCTACATCCACATATAACTTGTGACCTCTACATCTCCACATAACTTAAGACCTCTACATCCCCACATAACTTAAGACCTCTACATCCCCACATAACTTAAGACCTCTACATCCCCACATAACTTATGACCTCTACATCCCCATATAACTTAAGACTTCTGCGTCTTCAAATAGCTCAAGACCTCTACAAGGTTTAATCTTGCTCTAGAAAACTGTATAAGAATCTGAATTCTTTTTTTTAAATATTTGTGTAAAACTACTGTAACAAGAAAAACCTAACATTAATCCAGCAGGAGCAGTTTAGCCAACATCTGATGCACATGAGGTGTACAGCAAAATTATGACGCATCGATACCTCCCAAATGTTGATTTCCCTTGGTGTCGATATAGATAACTGACCTGATAAAAGACTGTTTATGTGACACTCTAAGAATCTCACAGTGGTCTGCTAATGCTTAGTGCTGTCTAAGGTGGCGCCCCAGAAGTATGGGCCATCTCCCTGTGGGATCATGTTCTTATTTTGGGAGAATCGTATATTGGATAGAACTGTGTCAGTGTCTTATAGACGAGAAGGTTTCCTGGAGGGTTATGTGTGTGACCGAGACGAGAATCGGGTGACTGCCACACTGAGAGTATGTTGTGAGAGGAGACTCACAGAGGGACCTTGTGTGGGACGGAGACGAGAATCGGGTGACTGCCACACTGAGAGCACATTGTAAGAGGAGACTCACAGAGGGACCTTGTGTGGGACGGAGACAAGAATCGGGTGACTGCCACACTGAGAGCAAGTTGTGAGAGGAGACTCACAGAGGGACCTTGTGTGGGACGGAGACGAGAATCGGGTGACTGCCACACTGAGAGCACATTGTAAGAGGAGACTCACAGAGGGACCTTGTGTGGGACGGAGACTAGAATCGGGTGACTGCCACACTGAGAGCACATTGTAAGAGGAGACTCACAGAGGGACCTTGTGTGGGACGGAGACGAGAATCGGGTGACTGCCACACTGAGAGCACATTGTAAGAGGAGACTCACAGAGGGACCTTGTGTGGGACGGAGACGAGAATCGGGTGACTGCCACACTGAGAGCACATTGTAAGAGGAGACTCACAGAGGGACCTTGTGTGGGACGGAGACTAGAATCGGGTGACTGCCACACTGAGAGCATATTGTAAGAGGAGACTCACAGAGGGACCTTGTGTGGGACGGAGACGAGAATCGGGTGACTGCCACACTGAGAGCATATTGTAAGAGGAGACTCACAGAGGGACCTTGTGTGGGACGGAGACATGAATCGGGTGACTGCCACACTGAGAGCATATTGTAAGAGGAGACTCACAGAGGGACCTTGTGTGGGACGGAGACGAGAATCGGGTGACTGCCACACTGAGAGCATATTGTAAGAGGAGACTCACAGAGGGACCTTGTGTGGGACGGAGACGAGAATCGGGTGACTGCCACACTGAGAGCAAGTTGTGAGAGGAGACTCACAGAGGGACTTTGTGTGGGACGGAGACGAAAATCGAGGGACTGCCACACTGAGAGTATGTTGTGAGAGGAGACTCACAGAGGGACCTTGTGTGGGACGGAGACGAGAATCGGGTGACTGCCACACTGAGAGTATGTTGTGAGAGGAGACTCGCAGAGGGACCTTGTGTGGGACGGAGACGAGAATCGGGTGACTGCCACACTGAGAGCATATTGTAAGAGGAGACTCACAGAGGGACCTTCTGTGGGACGGAGACGAGAATCGGGTGACTGCCACACTGAGAGTATGTTGTGAGAGGAGACTCACAGAGGGACCTTGTGTGGGACGGAGACGAGAATCGGGTGACTGCCACACTGAGAGCAAGTTGTGAGAGGAGACTCACAGAGGGACGTTGTGTGGGACGGAGACGAGAATCGGGTGACTGCCACACTGAGAGCAAGTTGTGAGAGGAGACTCACAGAGGGACCTTGTGTGGGACGGAGACGAGAATCGGGTGACTGCCACACTGAGAGTATGTTGTGAGAGGAGACTCGCAGAGGGACCTTGTGTGGGACGGAGACGAGAATCGGGTGACTGCCACACTGAGAGCATATTGTAAGAGGAGACTCACAGAGGGACCTTGTGTGGGACGGAGACGAGAATCGGGTGACTGCCACACTGAGAGCACATTGTAAGAGGAGACTCACAGAGGGACCTTGTGTGGGACGGAGACAAGAATCGGGTGACTGCCACACTGAGAGCAAGTTGTGAGAGGAGACTCACAGAGGGACCTTGTGTGGGACGGAGACGAGAATCGGGTGACTGCCACACTGAGAGCACATTGTAAGAGGAGACTCACAGAGGGACCTTGTGTGGGACGGAGACTAGAATCGGGTGACTGCCACACTGAGAGCATATTGTAAGAGGAGACTCACAGAGGGACCTTGTGTGGGACGGAGACGAGAATCGGGTGACTGCCACACTGAGAGCATATTGTAAGAGGAGACTCACAGAGGGACCTTGTGTGGGACGGAGACGAGAATCGGGTGACTGCCACACTGAGAGCATATTGTAAGAGGAGACTCACAGAGGGACGGAGACGAGAATCGGGTGACTGCCACACTGAGAGCATATTGTAAGAGCATACTCACAGAGGGACCTTGTGTGGCACGATGACGAGAACATGTTGTAAGAGGAGACTCACGGTGGGATCTAAATATGTAGAAGACTATCTCAATCATAACATTGTACACCACACCATACTTTGGGAAGAAAGACAAAAACTGCTCAACAAACTTGTGGTAGTTCAGTTCAGTTCAGTTCAGATGTCATCTCCGCATCGAAAGCCGGCTGAAATGGATCTGCACTGAACTCTATCTATTGCCGTAATGGTTCAATCTGACATGTTTTTTCCAGTCCGTAACTCCTGTGCCGCCTTCAAAATTGTCCACTGAATTCGTCAGTAACCGATAAACAGCTGGGTTGACTGTAAGAAACGGTCATACCATGAAAAAAACCAACCGACATGCCTGGTCTGTGAAACGTAATTGGGACTGTAATTGAGCTCACAATCCCTAGGCCAGCGAATCTTTTCTGAATAAGTGAATGAGGGGAATAGGGTTCATGGGAGTCACGACCAGACCAGAGCATACAAGATCTTATCAGATTAGACCATAGCATATCAGACGAATCATACAATATCAGGCCAGACCATATCAGCAAACCATATCAGACCATATAAGATCAGACACGACCATATCATACCAAATCAGACCATATCAGTCCAGCCCATATCAGACAAGCCCATATCAGACGAAATAAAATAAACCACCACTGTCAATAAACACAATTTAGATATATGGAATTAATTATTGGAGACGAGCAACAAAGACAGAAATAAGATAAATGGCCGCACAGTGAACGACAATTCTGACAACACTGATCAGTAGCAGTATGGAAAGATACGGAAATATCGATAACAACTAATATCAATTTCACGTAAACACTGATCATCTCTGTATGCAATTATGTGTGTGAAGCATGGGTATTTAATGCTGAATATTAACACACAGTCCTTGCACTGCAGATGGAATACTTCAGAATAGCATACAAGAATCATTCCTCAAATATTTATGTACGAAATACAATGAAACGTGAAAATGGACCATATAATGACCTACCGATGTACTAGCTGTTGTAAAATCATGCCGACTCCAATGGTACGGTTATATGTCGAGGTTACGTCCGACATTATATTATGTGGAACAGTCGAAGGGGCGAGATACAGAGGAAGACCTAAGAATAGAGAAACAGTACTCCGAAATTTACGGGGGAAACAGAGTGAGAGAAAGAGAACGGAACAATGACGATGTAGAGAAACAAGAGAAAACAGGCAATTCGTTATAGAAAATTGTATGATGCCATAAAGACCTACTTTTGCAAGAAAAGAGGCGGAGGATAGTAAGTAGGGGAGAGAAATAAAAATTAGGAGGAGGAGGCGACGAAGAAGGTGAAGAAAAAGCAGGTGAAGTATATGATTGAGGTGATGTATGTGGGCAAAAGAAATAGGAGGAGGAAGTGGGCAAAATAAATAGGAGGAGGAAGTGGTCAAAATAAATAGGAGGAGGAAGTGGGCAAAATAAATAGGAGGAGGAAGTGGGCAAAATAAATAGGAGGAGGAAGTGATCAAAAACTGCAAGGAGGAGAAGAACAAGGAGAAGAAGGTGAAATATATGCATGAGGAGGAGTGGCATATGAATTAGAATGAGGACGAACAGAAGAAAAAAATAGGGTTGAGTAGAAAGAATTAGGAGTAGAAAAGGAACTGGAGAGGAGAACCGGAAGAAGGATGAGGAGAACTGGTAGCAGGAGGAGGAGAAAGGCGAACCGGAAGAAGGATGAGGAGAACTGGTAGCAGGAGGAGGAGAACTGGTAGCAGGAGGAGGAGAAAGGGGAACCGGAAGAAGGATGAGGAGAACTGGTAGCAGGAGGAGGAGAACTGGTAGCAGGAGGAGGAGAAAGGCGAACCGGAAGAAGGATGAGGAGAACCGGAAGAAGGAGGAGGAGAAAGGCGAACCGGAAGAAGGATGAGGAGAACTGGTAGCAGGAGGAGGAGAACTGGTAGCAGGAGGAGGAGAACTGGTAGCAGGAGGAGGAGAAAGGCGAACCGGAAGAAGGATGAGGAGTAGAAAAAGAAGTAGAGCAACTAAGAGTAGAAGTCACAACCTCACAGCATTCCCTCTGGTCCTTCCCTGTGGGAGCAGACCTCACAGCATTCCCTCTGGTCCTTCCCTGTGGGAGCAGACCTCACATGCTAAACTTCCACACCCCCTCTCCATAGGTACAAAAATAACATGAACAAGCCGAAACAAATGTCACCAACGACCTCCTAGGTTACCTGTAAGAAGCCATAACCTTGCACATGTCCGCCTCTGCTCCTTCCCTGTGGGAGCAGACCTCACATGCTAAACTTCCACACCCCCTCTCCATAGGTACAAAAACAACATGAACAAACCGAAACAAATGTCACCACCGACCTCCTAGGTTACCTGTAAGAAGCCACAACCTTGCACATGTCCGCCTCTGCTCCTTCTCTGGGGAAGCACTCCCAATATATGCTAGGAACCTTAAGCTCATGCGCAAGAAGAGACGGAAAACATGTCCAAACTCGTGGTTGCATTGCATAATTCCACCACACGAGACTTGTCTGCAAACTTGGAGGCATAAATATAGCTTTCAAATTATCTGCAATTGGATTGGGCATTTGGCTAGGATGCTCTTGTGCCTCGCCGGTCTATATCCGCAGCAGTAATTTAGACTTTGTGAGTGCCGAACAGGAAATAAATTAACTTTTGTCCCGTGGGAGCACATGCTTGCACAAACACATACCCGCATACAGAACACAACCATACAACTGCTTAAGCTAACTTTACACACACACAAACACACACACAAGGAAATTCAATTTTTTTTTAACGAAATAAAATACATGCGCCCACACCTATCCACATACACACACATACGCGTTCGAATCAACACGCATTGCATTTGTAAAAGTTGTCCATCGCAAGCGATGATGGCGTCATCATCAGACGGTTTTGTCTTGATGACGTAACCCTCGCTGTATTTGGTTTACATGAGAAAGAAACTGCGCTGGTCATCAATCTCACTCTCTCGTCCCGAGCTACCTTGGACCAGGAACAAAACATAAGTCAAGACGATTTATAAACACACCAAAAACAACAACAAAATAAAGAATAGACACGTGCGCGCATACACATACAGCAACAGCAACCAACAAAAAGGTCTATAAATAACACACATGCTGCAAAATATACATAAATAAAAGACAACAATTGGACATGGTATCAATGTCCACATATAAACATTCGCATACACAAACAAGTAAGTATAATCAACTACGTTTTTATGTACAAGCTTTTCTTAATATTAAGACATGTTTCTTTTTTAAGGGGGAGGGTAAACTACATGAGTGTAATTTTGATATATTAACAGATTACACTAGTAGAGGCTGTATACCAAATGTCACCTCTCTATATTATGGGGAAGTTGTTTAAAATAGGAGACCTAAAAGGCCAAAGGTCATGTGAAAATATCTTTACCACACATACATGATACAAAACAAAAGAAAAACAGCTAAGCAATATACACGAGACATACAGTACAATAAAGTCGCCAACACTTCATCCCCAACCGCAGTGTCTGATATGGGGCTATGTACCTCTACCTACCTTAAAACTGGTGTGCGTCGTGACCTAGCAATGAGACCTCATCCCTAACCGTTACAGACATATGTTAGAACCTCTCTGGAGAGTCGTACCATTTGTGGTTGGAGATGAGGAGATTCACTTGGAATTATCTGTATGTGTAATATTAAATGTTATATAATTGGTGTGTTATTATCTTGACAAAATAGCATACCATATATGCTCTAACTGGAACCCACACAGAACAGAATAGTGAAGGACAAGGAGAGTCTGCGGAACAGTATCTGATGTTCGTCCGTCACATGTGATGGAGACCACTCTCTTTGTTCAGTCATGTGGACAATCTTTCCATTTTGCTCTGCCTGCTGAAATAGGTGATCTGCTCGGTGATTTTGATTAAAGTGAGGAAGATTTTTGCAATATGTCAACCTCACTCGCTCGTCCTAAGCTACCTTTGGCCAGTGACAAGACATTATCAAGACGAGATAGCACAGAATGCAGATTTCTCCTCGGGGTTTACTCCAGAACCCTTTCCTGTAAACAGGTATCCCGCTGTATATTTCGTCATCAAGAGGCAATCCCGAAAAATGCTTGTCATTATTTTCCTATGATACTTTATACGAACAGCGAGTGTGTGGATTTGCGGCCTGATGGAGGTACCAACAACCTCAGACTGACCACTGCTGTCTTGAGATATTTCTAGGATGACATTTGAAAGCTGTTGGAAGTAGATAGATTGCAATAGATATAATGAGAAGCGAAACCTCTAATTCCAAGTACCTCTTCGTTTCTACGGAGTTTATGCGGCCTGAAAAGGAAAAAGTGGGACTAAATACAGAAATAAATAGACGGGGAGGTAGTAAAGGTTTAGTAGAAAAAAGAAACACATGATAAAGAGAGATAATGTTAAGACATGTAGAGATGGAATAAATGCAGGAAGAAATGGACTAAAATAAAAAGACATTTACGATATAGATTCAACAATCTAAAAACAGTAATAAATGGACTAAATTCAGGAAACGAGGCAAAATATATTTTTATTTCCCTTTTGCTCCTAAAAACGGACGTTATATCGTAGTTTACAGCGAGACTGCTATATCTGCGTCTTTCAACCTAATGCATCCGGTATTCAGCACTTAATTTTTTTGGGGGGACCAGGTGTGCACTTCCTCTGCGATCTCACTTCTTAAGCATACTGCACTAGTGTTTCTAGAGCCGCCACTTGGGGGTAGAAACGGAAATTGTTCAGCTGTGGTCCGCTGATCCTGCTGCAAGTAGTCAGTTATGCGTCGTTTGGTTAACGGTCAGCTCATTCACTTTGCTGCATCGTCATCCACGAGAGATAATATGATGGTAGGAAGAGACGTACTAAACAGGAAGAAATGCACGGTAAAGGGAGACAATGTGAAGATAGGAAGAGACCTACTAAAACAGGAAGAAATGCACGATAAAGGGAAACAGTGTAGGAAGAGACGCACTCAAACAGGAAGAAATGCACGGTAAAGGGAGACAATGTGAAGGTAGGAAAAGACGCACTAAAACAGGAAGAAATACACTGTAAATAAAAAGGTAAAATTTAATTGGTGACATAGAAAATAATGCGCGATAATGGTAGAAAGAGGTGTAAACGAAGACGTAGTGAAGTAAATATACAAATACGGTATACAAACGCTAACACATATGAAAGATCAATGGAAGATAAAGCAGGAACATTGAAATCAACAAGAAAAAAAAGTGGCATTATAAAAGATTAGGAAATGTATTTATGGGAGAAGTAAGACATTGTGGGACAGGAATGGAGGAAAGTGCACACAAATATGGATACGAACAACAGGAGAGAATAAAGAGAGGATAATTTAATAGAAAGAGAGAAGGATAAAATGCGGAGAAGAGTTTCGTGTGCAAGAGATTAACTGAAGGGAAACTGGGAAAGGGGGGTGAAGGGTTAAACTAATAAACAAGTCAGCCAGCAATTGCACAGATAACGATGGCGAGGAATCGATCGATACGAGTAGGCGAGGGAGTGAGAGACGAGATTGGCAGGCATCGGTGATAGCCCATATCTGTCGACGAAAACAAGAGATTGTTTCCAGAGCAGCAGATAGATCTTCTCGGTAAATTGGAGTAGATGTGATCTGGGATAAGCTTGATCCATCCCCAGCTCAGATCCACGGCTCGTGTCGTGGCTTTTTGTAGGCAAGGAGCCTCGAGTTGGCGTCTTTATTCCCCTGTTATATTTGATATTTTTTGGGTCCTCTTGTTTAAAAAAAAAAGTCTTGTTCTGATTCGTTGCGTCTAATTGTGTTAACTTCCTTGACGAGTGGATGGGTGGGGGATAGGTGCTGGAATGATGGAGGGAGAGTGAGAAAGGATAGGTGAAAGAGCGGCACATATGGGCAGATCGAGAGAGATAGACGTAAACACAGAGATATACAGAGAAAGTAAGACACGTACATAAAGCGAAAGACGCACAGAGAAAGAGAGGAAGGGAAGGGTAGTTAAGATAATGAGACAAAAGCACAGAGAGAGAAAGAAAGAAAGAGAGAGACAATACATAGATACCTTGCATAGAGATTCATATCATCATCAAGTGCCCTACAGGTTGGCGTTTGCGATCGTGGATCTCCACCTCTGGTAATGCGTGTGTCGTTTATCAGTTTATACCGTTGATCGCCTGCTGTGCTATTCTCTCTCTGCCACCCTCAGTCTCTCTTCTCTGCAATTCTGTCTGTTGTCATCGTGTGTTCCAACCTGCCTCATTTCATGATATGCCCGAAAATGGGTGACTTCAAATATGCCATCTTTATGCCTGTGCATCTTCGAATACCACGTTATTAGCTTTCTTTGCAGGCGATTAAATTCTCAACATTTTTCTGGGGAACCACATTTCCGCTACCTACAACCATCCCTGCTGATTGTCTATGATTAGCTGCCGTATGTCAGTAATGGTTCCACGTAGCATCCAAGAACTATCTGCCTTAATAACATTGGTAGGGTTTGGTGGTTTTGTTGCATATGATTCCCCTCATACTCTAGATGACTGACTATTCCTTGGCTATTCTGTACTTTATTTCATCTCCCATCAGATCTAATGTGGGTGCCCAAGTATTGACATAGGTGTACTTGTCAAAGAGATTTAGAGACAGAAAAAAACACGCACATACGTATTTAGATAAACAGACATAAATATACACACACATATATAAATATATATATATATATATAAATAAATATATATATATATATATATATAGAGAGAGAGAGAGAGAGAGAGACAGAAGCCCACACACACACACACACACACAAAGAGGAAGAAGGAGGGAGTTAAACCACAGAGACACGCATTTAGGGAAAGACAAACACTCATAAACAGAGGCAAGCACGCAAATAATAAGAAAGACGAGAGACAACTCAGAGAGACATGCGGTGAAAAAGTGAACAATGCAGAGAAAAAGAGACACTGAACGAAGACAATAAAATGAGGTAGGGAGAGATAGGGGCGTATACACAGAGGTACTCACAGAAAGAAAGACATGCAGAGAGAAAGGCTAATACACGACACCGGTAGAGAAAACAGAAGAGTATTGCATATTTTGCGGAAAGAGAGACATGCATACAAACTTAGACAGAAAGTGTGTATGTGTGTGTGAGAGAGAGATAGAGAGAGCGTAATCATAATAACGTATCAGAACCATACATAATTATCTCATCTTATTTGATAACAGACGGTATAAAAACGTCCGGATTTGTTTGTCGTTAATTTGATGACCCTAATGACAACACATACATGTCTTTAGACGATGTGAAGGCTTCTATTGTGAGAGATGTAACGTCTGAAATACACCATTATCAACAGGATTATTGTTGAATCGTCGTCAAACAAGCAAGAAATAACATCAGCAAATACATCCTCCAAAGATGAGATGAGATTATTGTGGTCATTAGATTAATACAAACACACACGCACAAACTGGGGGGAAAGCCAAAATGTCAATAACAACATGGCAGTAATAGCCAACATTAAGATTTGTTTTTTGTTTGCGCGTTGGCAGAAGATCTGCTCAATTTGGTTTTAACTGGGAAAAGGGACATGCGTCTTTGTACTTGTCGTGGTAGCAAAACTGGGTCACCATGTTGAGAGACAGAGAAGAGAGAGAGAGAGAGAGAGAGTCGTTTGTATGTTCAGGTCTGGATTTGGGATATATACAATAACTTTCTCTCTCTCTCTCTCACACACGCACACACACACGTGCAAGCCTGACTTTTGTATATGTACATACACTCATTTACACGCTCGCTCGCTCACTCATATGTACAAGCCTGGCGTTTGGATATAGATGTACACGCACTTTCATGTACAGACACGTTTGTACGCACATATCTAGCTTTTGGATATATATATATATATATATATATATATATATATATATATATATATATATATATATATATATATATATATATATATATATATATATCATACGCACATATCTAGATTTTGTATATATATCTATGATGTATGTATGTATCATGCATGCATGCATACATACATCTACATACACACGCTATGTACTAGTCTGGTTTATGGCTACACACTCGTATATACAGGCCTGTTTTTGTGCATACACACACACTCACATATATACCCTCTCACGCACATATGTACATGCTTGACATTTGTATAATCCACACTGGCACATTCACTCATACGCACAGTCACTCACAGAAAACACATTTACATGCCTTCCATTTGTATACACACACACTCACATGCACGTGCTGGCACTTGCACCCACACACCTATCCACATACACGCACATACCTAACATCACACACACACACAGACATACAGTTCCACACAATAACGCACACGCACGCACACACACATACGTGCTCGCTATTTCGTTTACCAGCCGGCAGACACAAAAACTAGTTTGTGCTATTTATAGCCGCTCTGATCTCTGAGGATTTGTTGAGCTAAATTATTTAACTAGATCCTCATGAAACGTGTGTGGCTGCATACTCCCTCCCCTCGCCCATCTCCACCCAACCTCCCGTTTTACTTTCCGCCAGTGGTTCTCAGAGTGTTAAATCATCATGTGTCCCACGGAATCTATCCGCCCCCCTCATATTTATCACTCCAGTAGGAGCAGGGGTTTAAACTACGAGAACTGCGCTACTTTGCGAGTTGTATGTTGCTGTCACTGAAATAATGAGACAGAAAACGACTCTGATGCTGGAAAAAGCATTTGTTAAGCAATGCCATCTATATATGACAATACATTTAACAAATACAAGAAGTCATTGAATATGTCACAAATGACCATTTAATAATAAGATAAGAAATTAAAAACCATTTATTATTGCACTTACATTGTCCTTTATTTTTGAACATAATTTCCACCAACATTGATACACTTATTCCATCACTTTATCAGTGCACTAAAACCTGCAGTATAGAAGTCCTTGGTCTGCTATCTCAGTCACATTTGCACTTCACGATCATTCGTGAGCCGTCTCCCGCCAAGGTGGGATCACGCATTATTGTGTATAGTAAACCATGTGAACACCATATTGTAGTTGCTACACTGTCTATCGTTACTCACTTTTCTGCCCGAATCATCTCCCCCGCCCGCTGCACGCGTGTTTCTGTTGCAATATGAACAGGACGACCAGGTCGGGTTTCATCAGCAAATTTCGAGCGCCCGGATAAAATGTATCGACCCAATTATGCACCGATTTACGCGACAAACACTTCTTACTGTAAACAGGAAACACTTAATTATGAATATCCTTTGCAGAAAGTCTTTTTTGGCCACACAACAGTACGCTGTTCTTTGTGATCGTACACTATGTGCGCACCGATAGCATTTTTGAGCTGCGCAAGTCCATACCACACCTAGCGTCTGCTACCTAAAGTAATGATAAAGCTAGATGATGATGTCACATATTGGCACCTTCAGGAACTACTAACTATATATTTCAGCTATCCCAAATCAGTTTGTGGCCTATTTACTGACTCGCCCTAATAGAACGCTAACGACAGTGTCGTTAATATTTTCAGATGTACCTCTCAAACTTCCTTCTAGTTTACGGAGTAGGCAAAAGAAAAGAGCACAAGCTTTACTGTGGTGTGGCCAGCGAGACACCGAACTCGTCCAAATGCGGGCTTTGTGCTCTGGTGTGAGTTTGAGACGCCACAGTAGGAGCACAATATTTGGCTTGTGTGCAGTAAGACTCCGTCAACGTATGTATGGGATAATATTGTAGCGATGTTTTATGGGGCATTTTGATTTACGGTAATACAATTGCCAGTCTCATGCATAACCTGCGTTAAGTTGTCTTTTATAACATGCAGTGTGGTGAAATCAACTTTTTATTTGATCCCTTGTAGGGTAGGGAAATTTTATTGTTCGAAGCTACTCTTGCTGAGTTGAGTTCAACTCATGATTATACTTTGATAGGGGAGGAAGACTAACGTCTGGTCAGACACAACATATGATTAGACATACTAGTCAGAATCAGGCAAAATATACCGGCCAAGACCCTCACCTCGGCTTCCTTGTAGCCCTCTCTCGAAACGGGCTGTTTTCATGGCAGCCTGGCTAACGGGGTGAGGGTTCGACGTTATCCCCGTAGTAGTGAGCGACACGCAGGTGTAGCCAAGCATAGGACAACCGCCTGGAGGACCTCGGTCCACCTTCATCATCGCGCTCGGGATGTGAGGAAAGCTATTGCAACCCGCCACCTAACGTCCTTTTCAGGGCGCACAAAAGAGTAACCTACTCATTGTGAGCATTCGAAACAACAACAATACTTTGGTAACGGGCTACCAGTGTTCTTACATCCAGAGAAGATGGACTGGAGTCTCTCTGGCCGTAGTGCAATCCGAGGCTCCTCAGTAAGCTCGCCACCATGGGGATTACACCGTCGATCCCGCACCCTGTTAGTCGGACTGTTGTGACACAACATGTTTCTAGGAGCACGAACGAAGATATCGGGTGGGGATATTGATCAGAATGCTTCACCTGGCCCTGATTACACTACGTTGCCTTGGACAATGTTAAAGCATACACTTAAAAAAACATTTGTAAAAACAAGCACACCAAAAACATATTATAAGGTATATCACCATTGCTGTTTACTAATGTCTGTGACACTTTTTGTCTGTTCATGGTACCAGGTCATATCCCGTTCAATATCTTAAGAACAAAATTATTTCATATTGGGGCAAGATTGTACTGCATAATGTTGTGTATATATTCTTGAATTTTTTTTAATTTTTTTTTTGGGGGGGGGGGGGGGTTGTGGTCTTCCTGGATAGTGTATTTTCATTGGGGTTAGCTCTGAGAAGAACTGTGCTGCTAAGGAACATCGAAAGATTTTATAGAGCTGAGGAATAAAGGTCGATTACCTCCGCAGTCGCCACACAGTGTGCAGGGTGATTTTTTTTTAAATATACACGCCCGACAAATGAAACGCAATACATTACCAAGGATTTGAACTCAGTCTCCTTGGACCCAAAGACCTGAATCTAAACCACTCCAGTCCTCTAGTAATAAGTACCATCAATAAGTGTGTGGGTGCTTGCAATGCCCATGTAATTTGTCATTGTTTTTCATTAATCTTCACTGATTTGAAAATAATTATCTAGAGACATCAGTGGTCAGCCTAATGTTATTGGTATGTACCTGTTGAAAATGGATATCTAGCCTGCAGTTGTGGAAGATAAGAGATAAATAGAGTTGTTACCCCATTTTACGAAAACTGAGACCTTATACAATGAATTCTCCAACACTTCATCCCCAATAGCATCATTTGCTTTGGTACAAGCTTATAACAAGGCAGTGGAGAAGTAAACTGGTCCCCATCTCATCACAACAGCTGAAGAAACATAATACAATAAAGTCTTGATCCCCGACATATCTGCTAAATGTCACCTCTAACTCTGGGCTCGACAACATTTCGCGATGGTACATTTTCCTTACCACCCACTACAATCTAAATTGAAGAAAATTTCGCGGCTCACTTCGCCTGTATATTTGGGATGCTTTTAATGCATCATCATCATCATGTGACAAGTCCTTTGCAGAACGTCACTCCCATAACATCCCCTCTAAAAGAAATTCGATGTCTTGCCAAATCTACAGCTTGCTCCAGAGTCATGTCCAAGCATTCCTTGACATCGTTGTGCCATTGCCTTATTGGTCTGCCTCTGCCTCTCTTGCCCGACACCATACCTTCCATTACGGTTCTCTCAAGACCGTTGCGTTTTTGTTTTTTTATGTGCCCAAAGTATTTTAATTTTCTGTTCATGCTGGAATTTATGAACCAGTTCTCCGCTATGCCCAACTGTTGTCAAGTGTCTACATTGTTCTTTTTTTCCGATTCATGGTATTCTGAGAACCGTTCTATAATATTTCAATTCGAAGGACTCGATTCTCTTCCTTGAGGTTTGGTTAATTGTCCATGTTTCACAGCCATATGCTGTCATGGAAAAAGACACCGGTTCTCACAATTTTCACTTTTGTTGGTGTGCTGGCATTCTGCTATAGTTTCCTCAGGTTGTGTAGCCTCTGCATTGCCATAATAATATGTTTTTAATACAGAATGTAATTATTCTGTTACCGCCCACCGGAAGGTTCAAATCGGCCAATGGGGACGGCGTGGCCTAGTGGTTAAGTGGCACGGCTCACAACCGGAAGGTGCTGGGTTCGATCCCCATCACAGCACCGGCCGTTACCCCGGGGAAGCAAACCCTTAGAAAATGCAGGAGGAAGCAGACCTTTACATAAAATGCATGCTGAAGTCAGATGTACTGGGCCGACAGGCGCAAAATAAAAACCACCGTGCAACGCACACCACCTTGGGGATAAGAGAAATAAGGCGAACGCAAAAAAACTAAAAAATCGGCCACTAGTGGGCGCTAACGCCCAGGTTGAAGAGCACTGCTCTCGCTGTTCTGTTTTGTTGACTTCCGTTAATGAAATCATCCAACGAGATTGACCATCCTCTTTTGTGTCTGTTTACAGGAAGTGACGTTGTACTGTCTGAAGACCCAAATTGTGTATGTCAACGCCAGGGACAATGCAGGCTACACTCCACTCCATGAGAGCTGTGTCCGTGGCAGTGTGGTTGTGGCCAGACATCTCATATACCATGGGGCTGATGTCAACTGTTGCTCTCAAGATGGCATAAGGTGATCCTTCTGGCATTAAATGTTTCTTCTGATCAACATGTGTTCCTTCTTATCAACATTTTCTTCTGATCAACATTTCTTACTTTGGACATGTTTTCCATCTGACATTTTTTTTCTTCTGACAACATGTTTCTTCTGAAAACACGTGTTTCTTCTGAAAACACGTGTTTCTTCTGACAACACGTGTTTCTTCTGACAACACGTGTTTCTTCTGACAACATGTGTTTCTTCTGATCAACATGTGTGCTGCCTTTCTTGTTTTGTCTTCTCCTTTCTTCTTCCGTTCCTATACATGCATGTGATGAAACATGTCAAACACTGCATTTCATCAACCTCACCAACATTTTGAAAACCATGAGTCCAGTCAAGTACTCAGCACAAGTAGCTTCGAACAACAAAAAGCCAAATGTAGTGTTGGCTCTATGTCTCAACAAACGGAGCGTCATGAAAATCATTATTAATTAGGCTCTGACAGACGGGGCAGCCTGGTCTCTGTCTACAACTGTTAGATTAGTGAATGTGTTTATTTTTTTAAACTACTGGTTTTAAAAAAAAAGAATCAATGCCGATCTGACAGGAGAAACCCCTGGAGACTTTTCACTGAACACTGGATGTGAAACCATGCCACAAGAGATCAGATAGGGTCATGGTACCTCGTCTTCTTCCAATCCCCCTGAAAACAAGTTAAGCCCTGTTATCCCAGCGCTTCTGTATTGTGGGGAGTGACAGGAAAAGAAATGTCTACGAAAAATTCATAGAATTTTCTAGGTGAGCTCATTCACTAACCAAAAACTGTTAGCCCAGAGCTGGCAAGACACCACTGGCGAGGGTGCAGGCTAAGAATGACATACCCCTTATCCTCCGGGTTTGGTTGTGGTGGGGTGGGGGGAGAGAGGCTGACACCCTTATCCATGTGAAGATGACTTTGTTTCATAAACAGCAATAGATAAACCTACTTAACTGACGGTTAGGCACTGCAAGTGGGGGGGGGGGGGGTGTGACTGCAGACCGGGTGAAGTAGGGGGGTGGGCATGCAGTTTAAGAACACCATCAGGCGTGATGGTCACTGACTGCTTTGTCAGAATAAGGGGGCTGCTTTGTCAGTCATTGACCAATGATGTAAGAAGGGGAGGGAGTTTATTGCTGCCCTTAAAGACGCCGCCAGGCGTGATGGTCGCTGACCACTTTGTCAGTCACTGACCAAGAAACTAAGAGGAGAGTACGTGAAGATCAAGAAGACAAGCACGCTATCATAACTGGTCAACGATTGGATTGGGTTTCGGACATGTCCTAAGAATAGAATTTGACACCACTACTAGAACCACCATATCAACTCCAGAGGGAAGGAGAACAAGAGGGCCAACATAAGACATTTTGGTAGAAAATCATAAAAGCCGAAATGGAAATCACGAATCAGAGCTGAAGTACCGTACAAGAGAGAGCTGTAGACAGGGTAAAGTGGAGGAAGTTTGTTGTTTCAGTTAAAGATCTCATCACGTTGCTATGACTATAGATCACTTTTTCAACCACTAACCAAGGATCTAAGAAGTGGAGGGAATTTGTAGCTGCCCTTAAAGACACCATCAGGTGTTATAATCACTTACCACTTTGTCCATCACTAACCAAGGATCTAGGAAGTGGAGGGAGTTTGTAGCTGCCCTTAAAGACACCATCAGGTGTTATAGTCACTTACCACTTTGTCCATCACTAACCAAGGATCTAAGAAGAAGACGATTTCTGTATGATCTATGCAGTTTTGTTTGTAGAACATTCTCTCAAGCAAACCTTTAGCCTAAGTGAATGACTGAGAGTACAAAGCCATAAGTTAGAAAAATCTTCTACTTTAGAGAGTTTTAGGGCCATGATATTAAAACACATTCGTTATTGTATGTCATGTCATGTGACATAGTCTTTCCATAACGTAGTAGTCTCCTTTACAGCAGCACTGAACACATCTCGATTTCTGGCAAGATAACCCACTTCACTATAAAGAAATAGAGAATAGAGAAAAAAAAGTCTAAAGCAAAAATGAACAAAAAACACCAAGACATCTCCAAACTATCAGTAATATCTCGATACTATCATCTTCTGAGATGACCTCTTCCTCTTTTTCCAGATTCTGTGCCTTCCATTTGTCACTGAAAGCCATTGTGTCATATCATATTACCTAAATTACCTAACTTCTTCCTTGTGATGTTATTTATATTCCAGTTATCTTCTTTACCTATTTGTTGCAAAATTGCTCTATTTGATTTCTTTTTGAATAACAAACCATTATGGCTTTACAGACCTATCCA
This sequence comes from Ariolimax columbianus, assembly GCA_036924085.1. Classification (NCBI taxonomy): domain Eukaryota; kingdom Metazoa; phylum Mollusca; class Gastropoda; order Stylommatophora; family Arionidae; genus Ariolimax; species Ariolimax columbianus. The sequence continues at coordinate 103,126,185 of JAVGWX010000002.1, forward strand.
TGATGCCATTGAGAACGACCATGTGGAGGTGGTTCGTCTTCTGCTGGTCCATGGAGCAGATCCACTCATTGCTACATATGCTGGACGGACTCCTCTCAGGATAGCTAGATCATTATTGATGCTACAGACCCTTCAAGGTATAATGTTTCAGTCTCTTGTTTTAGTTCTGTGTTTCACTCTCTTGTTTTAGTTCTATGTTTCAGTCTCTTGTTTTAGTTCTGTGTTTCAGTCTCTTGTTTTAGTTCTGTGTTTCACTCTCTTGTTTTAGTTCTATGTTTCAGTCTCTTGTTTTAGTTCTGTGTTTCAGTCTCTTGTTTTAGTTCTGTGTTTCACTCTCTTGTTTTAGTTCTGTGTTTCACTCTCTTGTTTTAGTTCTATGTTTCAGTCTCTTGTTTTAGTTCTGTGTTTCACTCTCTTGTTTTAGTTCTATGTTTCAGTCTCTTGTTTTAGTTCTGTGTTTCAGTCTCTTGTTTTAGTTCTGTGTTTCACTCTCTTGTTTTAGTTCTATGTTTCAGTCTCTTGTTTTAGTTCTGTGTTTCAGTCTCTTGTTTTAGTTCTGTGTTTCACTCTCTTGTTTTAGTTCTGTGTTTCAGTCTCTTGTTTTAGTTCTCTGTTTCAGTCTCCTGTTTTAGTTCTGTGTCCTCAAGAATTTCAGGGCACACAAAAGAGTAAACGTACTCATTGTTGGCAATAAACAACAAGGTAAGTTTTTGACTCCTCCTAGTATATCAGCAAGAAGAGGAGCCTCAATGTCACAGACTGATGAACCAATACACTTGACCAAGTCAAACAAAATTATAAAGAACATCTGCAAAGATGACTTGATAAATACCTGAGCAATGACAAAAATGTAAGGACATCTTTTTAAACATCTGTGATATGATCTGATTAGTACATTGGTAGAACACTTACTTTTCACATCAAATGTATGGGGTTCAACTCCCATTGCCGACTCGCTCAAGTGGACACTTCTGTAAATGGATATCTGTCTTACTGTTAGGTAAGAGAACAGGGAGCTGACCAACTTGCCACATAAACAAGATGTGGCCTAGTACAATGAAGTCTCCAACACTTCATCTCTGACAGCAGTGTCTACAATGGGATCTATTTTACTGGCTACACAAAAAATGATGCCTACTACCAGCTGAACAGAAGAGAGCAGGTTGTGGTCTTCAGACTCCGCACAGGCCACAACAGACTGAGTTACCACCTATTCAATAAATTGAAGATAGGTGGCACTGACGAATGCACCTGTGGCACAGGGAAAATGACCGCTGAACATCTGCTGCAAAATTATCCGACATACGAGGACCAGAGAAAGCACATGTGGCCATCAGCAGTGGCAACACTAGACAAGCTCTATGGCAGTGTCGACAGCCTCAGGATGACAGCTGCTTTCTTCGAACAAATTCAAGTTGACGTCTGACAGCGTACGAAGAAGAAGTATGAATATTGTTGTTTCTATTTCTTTTCTTGCAATCATCATAACTTTGGTTTTCTCAATGTTGATTTTCATGCGGTAATCAGTACAGGCCTCATTAAGATTGTTGATATTATTTCTGCAGTTGTTTTTCTGAGGTTGCTATTAGTGCTTGGTCAACAGCATAGAGAAGTTCATTTAAGTGATCGCTGAGGTTGTTTCCCTCACTAATGTTGACTTTTTTACCAATTGTGTTTATGTATGTGAAAAACGGTAAAGGAGATAGTACACAACCTTGCCGTACACCGGATCTAGTCTGAACTTTTTTGGAATATCTTGAAATCACCTTGGAAATAGCACAAAGAACAGGTCGCTGCTACTTAACTGTATTTTCGGTGCCGGGTTTGCCTTCCTACTGTGATCCCTATTCTCTTAGCCAGACTGCACTAGAGGACTCCCAGTAGCAAGATCTCACACAATTACAGCTTAATGGTTACCAGCACTGCTAAAGGAAAAACTGCTGACCCTATACAATTGGGTAGGCTAAATGTTAATAGGGTAAGGCCTGGAGACTGGAAACCCCAGAGTCATACCTTCTCTAGGGCTAGTAAGCCACAAGAAGGAAACCTCCCACAAACTTACTACTATTGGCCAAATGAAAGTCTGAAAGGCAAACCAAAGAACACATGGGATGGCACTTTCTAAGTGTCGACTAGATGGATGTGCAGTATTGTGTCTGTAAGACCCAAGTATTCCAGTATTTTGTCTGCAGGAATTCAATATTGTGTCTAACGTGCAAATGTGTTGTCTGTTAGGTTATATTGCTGATCTAAATGGGTGGCCAGAAGAAGAGGATGACGAGGAAGAAGATGATCATCGGGAGGATGAAGCTGTGCCATGGAGATTCACATCCTTACTAACTTTCACAGGTATGACTCGATGTTGTTCTGTTAATGTGTGCTGGTTGTTGTAGTTAGTATTTTCCTTCTTTGATCCCCATCCTGTGAGTGAGCAGGTAGTGATTCAGTACTAAATACTGGTGATTCAGCACTAAATACCAGTGATTCAGCACTAAATAACAGTGATTCAGCACTAAATAACAGTGATTCAGCACTAAATAACAGTGATTCAGTACTAAATACCAGTGATTCAGCACTAAATACAGTGATCAGCATTAAATACCTGTGATTCAGCACTAAATAACAATGACTCAGCACTAAATACAGTGATTCAGCACTAAATACAGTGATTCAGCACTAAATAACTTAACTTAACATAACTTAACATCTTTATACTGGTTTAGAAGACCCTGCAGAGTCTGTATACAACCAGTTACATTTACATCACCTTGCTCTAAAATCTATGCGCATCCAGTTTATTCTTAAATGCATTAACTGTCCCTGCCTCCACTACCTCCCCTGGCAATGCATTCCAAGCAGATACCACTCTCTGACTAAAAAAATATTTCCTAATATCTAACCTGGACCTCTCTTTAATCAGCTTGTAGCTATGCCCTCGTGTTATTGTAGGTGGCTGTATTTTAAAAAACTTGTTATAGTCTAATTTATCGATTCCTCTGATCATCTTATAAACCTGTATTAAGTCACCATGAATTCTTCTCTCTTCGAGACACTGTAGGCCGGTTTTTCTGAGTCGTTCCTCATAACTGTAATTCTGGAATCCCACTATCATCTTTGTCGCTCTTTTTTGTATTCTTTCTAGCATGTTTATGTCCCCTCTATGATAAGGACTCCACACCTGTACACAGTACTCCAATCTAGGTCTAACTAAAGCTTTATACAGTTTGACGATCACTTCCTTGCTCCTATGTTTAATATTTCTTTTTATCATACCTAACATTGCATTTGCCTTTTTCACTGCTACCTTAACTTGCTCACTCACCTTTCCTGTATGATCTATTATAACCCCTAGGTCCCTTTCCTTATCTATCTTTCTAATATTGTTTTCTCCCATTCTGTAATTATGTTCCATATTGGATCTACCCATGTGGATGACTGTACATTTATCTACATTAAACTCCATTTGCCAGCTTACAGACCATTCTCGAATTTTATCTAAATCCGACATCAATATATCCACTTCCGCTTTAGATGAGACACTACTGCATAGTTTTGTGTCATCAGCAAATTTTGCAATCATGGATCTCATATCAATGTCCAAATCATTTATATATATCAAGAACAAAATTGGTCCCAAAACCGAGCCCTGTGGCACACCACTTTTCACTTCACTCCACTCAGAGTACTCCTTATTTATGCCCACCCTCTGCCTTCTTCCCGTTAACCAATTTTCAATCCATTTGGCAACTTCGCCACCTATTCCATGTGATTTTAACTTTCGAAATAATCTTTGATGAAATACAGTGATTCAGCATTAAATACAGTTATTCAGTACTAAATACCAGTTATTCAGCACTAAATAAGTTATTTAGCATTAAATACAGTGATTTGACACTAAATACCAGTGATTCAGCACTAAATGCCAGTGATTCAGCACTAAATACCAGTGATTCAGCACTAAATACCAGTGATTCAGCAAACAGGAATAAATGACGAGTAACAATAGCAGGCATAGGTTCCTATAGAAAGAAAGTCAAACGATATATCACTGCCCCAGTTAATAGAATGTCAGAATCTTCTTTCTTGTTTTTCCTCTTTCTCTCTCTCTCTCTCTCTCTCTCTCTCTCTCTCTCTCTCTCTCTCTCTCTCTCTCTCTCTCACTCATTCTCTGTTGTCATGCTTTCCTCTTCTCTTATATCTTTTTTCAAAATTCCACTCTCTCTCTCTTTCTTTCTCTCTTGTGTTTTCCTCATTTCAAGTCTTTCTTTTTTGCTCTAAATTCAGCAGTTACTCTTTCTACATTTTCTCAGTTAAGCAGTTGCTCTATATATTTTTTTTCTCAATTCATCTCTTTATCTTTCTTTTTTTATCAATTCAAGTCTCTCTCAGTCTATCTCTTGTTTCTCTTTTATTCCCAATTGAACAGTCTTTCTCAGTCTATCTCTGTTTCTGTGTTTTTTCTTGTCTCTTTGTCTGTGTGTTTCCCTTTTATTCTCAATTCAGCAGTCTCTCTCATTCTGTTTCCCTTTTTTTCTCAATTAAAATCTAGGTTTTTCCCTTTTTCCCAGTCTCCAACTCTTATTTTCTTAATTCAACATTCTCCTTCAGTCTGTTTCTGTTTCATTTTTATTCTCAACAGTCTTTCTCTGGCTATCTCTGTTTCTCTTTGTTTTCCTATTTTTGTTCTCAATTCAACAGTCTTAAACTCCATTTTTTTCTTGATTCAGAAATCCTTCCCTCTCTTTGTCCCCTTTTTTTCTCAATTCAAGTTCCTCTTTTCCATTTTTCTTAGTTCATCCGTCTCTCTCAATTTTCTTGTCTCCTCAATTCATAAATTGTTCTCTCTCTCCCTCTATATCTATCTTTTTATCTCTCAATTCACCAAGTCTTCTCATTTTATCAAACATGCTGTCACTCTCAATTCACCAGTGTTCTAAGTTCATCAAGGGTACCCTTTCTCTCTTTCTCTCTCTCGCTCTCTCTCTCTGTCTCTCTCTTTCTTTCTCCTCAATTTACTTCTCATATATTAATTGTGCTTTCTAAATTCCCCCCCCCCCCTCCCCACCAACCAACCAACCCACCACCCTTTGCCAATTCTCAATCCATCATCAACGTGACTTTCATGCATAAAAACTCTCCATCAATTAGACCTAATGCTGTGCCTATTATGTAACAAGCCAAGCCATTTCCAAACATTATTCCAACATTTTCCCATGCATAAGCTGGCTGCACTAACATTAAATTATCCTGTGATTACGGGGGAAGACACTCAACACCAAGAATAGAATATTCTTGGTGTATAAAAATATTGTAGATTAGATTGCCAATTATCCGAACGTTAATAATCGCAAATGTCACTTATTTGAATCAATTTTAGATTGACAAGAAATGTTTTCTTCTTAATTTTTTTCCTTGTACAGAAAAGAGCTTTATAATATGAAAATAAACACATTAAGAAATTGGTAGTATTGAAATTAAGCAGAACAAATTGGCCACTTTATGTCAAGGTCAGAAGCATGAAACTGTATTACATTCTATAATTCTTATATCAGAGAAGCATTTTTGCAGACAATGGCATTATGGACAAAAAGCAAGAACACAAAAACGGAGAAAATCAACAAAACAGAATGGCTATTCCATATTTAGGTCAGAAAAATGAACAGACAGAACATAATAGCTATTCCATATTTAGGTCAGAGAAACGAATCAACAGAACAGAATAGCTATTCCATATTTAGGTCAGAAAAACGAATCAACAGAACATAATAGCTATTCCATATTTAGGTCAGAGAAATGAATCGACAGAACAGAATGGCTATTCCATATTTAGGTCAGAGAAACAAATCGACAGAACAGAATGGCTATTCCATATTTAGGTCAGAAAAATGAACAAACAAAACAGAATGGCTATTCCATATTTCGATCAGATAACGGAGTCAAATATTAACCTTCATATATTTTTTTTATTGGTGGAATATGCTAATTGTTATTACATTTTTTTTTTAAAGGAATATATACCAAATTAATGATCTATTTACTTAATATTTTACTTAATTTGTCTATTTAATATTTGTGTTGTTAACAGAAAATACCATATTCATTTAATTTTTCTACTCAATATTTACTTGATTTTTTCCTTAATATTTTTTATCGATGGAATATGGGATATTAATGCTATTTTTAACTACTCTTTGTAGTTTCTGAAGAATAGAGTAGCCAGCCCTGTGCCCATTTTTTAATAAAAAATATTATAGATGTGAAAGTAAGTTTAATACTAACTAAAAAAGTATGTGTCAGTTTAATGTGAACACACACACACAACACAATGTAGAAACCAAATATGAAGAGATGTGGTCGCTATGGAAGCTTATGAGAGGAACAAAAGAATGACCAAAGACCACCCCAATAGACATCTTGTACAAAGGTGGTAGCAACAAAAGCAGAGAATAAAACAAAATTCAGTCCTCCACCATTCAGTGAGATTAAAGACTGATATCACCTCCCAGACAAAAGACAAGAAACACAGAGTAACAAGAAATTTACCACCACTTACAATGCTAAAAATGCAAGAAATTCAAATAAATCTAACAGATAATACAAGAAGAAGTTCTGATAGAGAAAGTCTAATGCGAGCATCACAGAGAATGATTGAAGAATACTCAGAAACATGGATACATGTCTATACTGATGGGTCTGCTTTTAAGGCCGCCATTAAAATGGGATATAGAGTCTACATAGAGTATGCTGTTGTTGTTGTTGTTGTTATCCCATATCTGCTGAGCAAGCCTGCTCTTGGCAGCCCAATGCCATTCTTATATAGATACATGTCTTCTTCAGTTGTTTCACTGCTTCATACATTGTGTTGGCAATTATCAACAGTGCTTGTAAGAATCTTTTCTCGTGTCCACAAGCACCTTGCACTCAATGAGTAGGTGTCTAACTGTTTCATCAGGGTGAGAGCAATGTCTGCACAAGAGCAGGTGCTGGAGATTGATGCGGTTCAAGTGGCTTTTAACTCTGGTGTGTCCTGTTTGGAACTGAAAGATGAGACTTCGATCTCTGTTTATGTCATTACATTTTGACTAGGACATTTCACTAAATATACTGCGACATATTGTTCCCGTTGCTCACTTGTTCATCCAAATTTCCCTGGTATTATTCTTAATAATTCCTATATAGAGTATCCAGACGGAATATCTGATGAACTGTTTGATGCTTGTGAGGAGATATGTTCAAACTATGATGCAGAAATAACAGCATTTGAAGTAGCTCGGTACCACTTGATGCTTTCACATCAAAAGCCAAAATGCCTCGTGTTGATTACAAACTTATTATCTGCTCTTCAAGCTCTGAAAGTTGGTTATCATTGTAGGTCTGAACTTACCAAAATACCACTAGATTCCAACCAACTTGATCACATCTCATGAAGTCAGAATAGTTATGCTACCAATTATTGGTTACTCAAATACACCTGGCAATGACAAGGCAGACAGCCTGGCTAAGAAGGGATCTAGTCAAGAACAACAATACACACCAGCAAACCTACTGACAGTCAAACAACTACTGAAGACTACAAACAAAGAGGAGGCTTAACTGAATAGATAGGCAATAAAGAATACGGGGAGAGAAATCTACAAACATAATGGCCATCAAAAAGCCTAAAGACACCATCAACCTCCTGAAAAGCAGAGATCAAAGCATCAATTCCGAATTCGCACTCAACAAATATAAGTTAATAGTCACTTGAACAATTTGGCACCATCTTTTTTAATGTCCGATGCTTGTCGGAGTTAGGAAAGAGCTTCCTCCAAGGCCAGACAAATGGAAATTTGTATGTAGCTAAACAGCTCACAAACACTTGCAGATACCACTATATAGCATTGAGCCAAAGGGCAGGAACCCACATGCTGCTATATCATTAACCAACCAACCAGAAGCCACAAGGTTTTCATCTGTGACAGGACAACAGAGATGAGGCTAACTAACAAATCTTATTGTTATAAATAAGATTGAATATGTTGCTGTGCTAATCAAAAATGCTGAGACCAGAATAAGATTAAATAAGTGGTACAGAGCTATGGAAGTAGCTGTGTAATTGTCATTTTCATGAAATATAATTACATTTATTTGTTTATAGTAGCTTTTTAGAGTTCAATTTGTGTGGTCCTCTTTTTGAGTTAAATTTGTGTGGCCCTCTTTTTGAGTTAAATTTGTGTGGCCCTCTTTTTGAGTTCAATTTGTGTGGCCCTCTTTTTGAGTTCAATTTGTGTGGCCCTCTTTTAAGTTCAATTTGTGTGGCCCTCTTTCTTCTTCTTGGAATTTATGTATTTTTGTCTTATTTAGCAAGACATGGTGCATTCAACAACAGAGTCATTTTGGTTATGTTAAGGCATATTTACCATTTTGTTGGGAGAGGTGGAGGGAGTATCTGGTCATAGATTTGTCCTGATAAGGGATGAGTTATGTTATATTGTACTTGTCAGCCTATGCTTCAACAAATGAAGCAACAATTCAAAGTTAAGTTTAAGAACATTTATACTTACTTGGAATCAATTTGTTCAAACATTAGTGTTTCACCAAATCTAAATACAAATTTAATTAAATTTATCAAATTATTCTTTTAAAAAAAATTAGAAAACAAATGTATGTAGAAAACAATCAATAAAACAAAATTTTAAAACAAAGGCTACACATATACACGCTTATCTAGCTCTATTTTAAAATAGTTTAAGGACACACGCGGTTACAAATATTTCACAAGACAGCAGCACTGTGTAGACACACATTTATACGCAAACATCATTCTCCATTTCTCGCTTTCTAATACTGGGACACGCATCTAGGACATTCTTCCAAAACTATTTGCACAAAATGAATGTGTGTTTTTGTTGTTGCTGCTTTCCAGGAACCTCACCGGTGGAAAATTACACACCTTGTGTAGATCTGCCAGATGACCCACCTGATGATTCCAGCGATGTATTTGATGATGGCCCAGCATCCGCCATCAACGTCTTCAACTTGGCCTTAGATGGGGAAGACAGGTATGTAGAATATCTGTGTTAGATAATCACTGAAAAAAATGTAGCTGAAGATGCAGCAGGGAATGAACTGACAGCAGCTGGTGACATAGCTGGCTGCTTGCATTAGGGTCAGAGATGCATAACTATCCAAGACCCTATTTCACTTACAAGTGGCAGCCCTGGAAACAGACTGCAACCATGCAGCCTGGCTAAGAGGTTAGGTATCGAAGAGGGAAGGCAACCCTGGTCCCAAAAATGCAGTGCTGAAATTGAATATGTTGGACTGAAAGGTACAATATTGCAGCCTAGCTGTAAACTATTGCAGCTTCGCTGTAAACTATGACACATCATCACAAATGTCCTTTTCAGGATGAAGGTCAAAGAAGACTGACAAAAATTCCAGTCCATGCAGAAAATACAACAGGTGTTCTGCCAGAGTTTCAAAGTGTGAGTGCTGTGTATGAAATGAGATAAACATGATAAGTACAGATCTAACACAACATCACATCAGGGTCGGGTGAAACATGCGGACCAAGACTACAACCTCACATTCATGACATTCACTTGGAAACAGGCAGTTTTACAGTAGCCTGACCAATGAGATGGGATCGACACTGTGATCACAATGGCCATCCTGCTGAGTAATCATGCATTACACTATAGCAAGGTGGACTTAGATACACCTTCTTCATTACGTCTCATAATGTCTTCTTCTTTGTACGCTGTCAGATGTCGACTTGAATTTGTTCAAAGAAAGCAGCGGTTATCCTGAGGCCGTCGACAGTGCCATAGAGCTTGTCTAGTGTTGGCACTGGTGATGGCCACATGTGCTTTCTCTGGTCCTCGTATGCTGGGCAATTTTGCAGCAGATGTTCAGAGGTCATTTTCCCTGTACCACAGATGCATTCATCAGTACCACTTATCTTCAGTTTATTGGATAGATGGTACCTCAGTCTGTTGTGGCCTGTGCTGAGTCTGAAGACCACCACCTGCTCTCTTCTGTTCAACTGGTAATAAGTACCATTTTGTGATATAAGAAGAGCTACAGTATATAAAATAAAATTTGTCAAAAACAAAAAACTCAGGTGCGTATAGCCTCGAAAAACGCAATGTAGTCAAAAATTATGGCTGTTATCTTATTCCAACTTTGAGTATTCAACTTTTACGCACAAGAAATATGGAAATGAGATGGGAATACAGAAACATTAATTTTGCTTCAAAATAAATAAGAAGAAAATAATTGTTTGTATAAAAAAAAACAATGTCTGAAGTTAATCGTCTTATTCCTTGTTGCAGAAATCCGCAGCCATTCTGCCTCTTGGATGAGGTTATCAACCGTCTCAACATGTCTGAGGATAAGCTGACCTCCCTGTTTCCATGGAAACCAACTTCAGTGACATTGTCCAGTGAGCGTGTGCGGGAAGTGGCTTCCTGCTGTTGCAGTAATGTCAGCATCCGTCTGCCGCAATCAGGGAAGGTTACACTCCTCCCGTTCTCCACTCTGAATAAGATTGAGAAGGCCCTGAAACAGCAGATGAAAATGAAAGTCAAGAAAGAAGAAAGGAAAGTGGCAGGTAAGGAGCTGGTGAGGAAATTCAACAGTTCTTCATGTGTTCCAATTTTGACTCGGCTGGAGCAGCAAAATTCCTTTTTGGAGGAGGGGCTAGAGCTAAGCTGTCTGAAAGAACCAATTTTGAAAAACACGTCAATGTCATCATTATCACTTTGTCCATCATCTAAGCAGAAACCAAAGTCGTCTGTGCTGTCATCACCTTTCTTATCATCATCAACTATTGCCTCCCTAGTCTTGAATACAAGTAGTTCAACGGCTCACAAACCTTCAAAGTCTCCGGTGTCGCAGGACTGGTCACCCTCAACCACAGAACAGCAGTCAAACAAGAAAGTTTCAGTCGGACACCATCATCGCCATCACCACCACCAGCAAGAGCAGCATTTGCATCACCCACAACAGCAACAGCATCCTCAACAGCGGCCACCATCTTCCGCTGCTGTAGATGCTCCTTTGCCCTCAAAAACCGTTGGCTCAAACAAGGAAGGAAGAAGCTCAACCAGCAGCACTAGTGCCCCAAGAAAATCAAAGAAAGATGATTCTGAGAACCCATGGCTGACAACTCCAATGTTTTCTGATGAAAGCTCAAGTAGCCCTTTTCATACAAGCATAGATTGTTTTGATTCTGATAACTCTATATAGCATAGTAGTGCACCTGGTAATTCTATATAGCACAGTGGTGCACTTGATATAGCACAGGGGTACACCTGGTAACTATATAGCACAGTGGTGCACATGGTAATTCTATATACCACCGCGGTGCATCTGATAACTCTATATAGCACAGTGGTGCACCTGATAACTCGATATAGCACAGGGGTGCACCTGGTAACTATATAGCACAGTGGTGCACCTGATAACTCGATATAGCACAGTGGTGCACCTGGTAATTCTCTATACCACCAGGGTGCATCTGATAACTCTATATAGCACAGTGGTGCACCAAATATTACTAACTTACTTAGGTGCTCTACTTCTACTGTAGAGTGGAATGTGGAGGTCTTTTATTTTAAATTTTGGCTTGCAGTTTCTACAGGGTGAGTTAGCAGGCCCCATGTACAGCCCTCCTCAGTCTGACTTGACTGAGTCGCTCCTCTTCTGACATTGGGTGTAGAGGTCTTCTTTTATTTTTCTTGTCTCTTGCAGTCTCTACAGGATGGGTAGCCAGACCCATATACAGCCCTCCTCTGACTTTAGTTGCTTCTCTTGTACCATGTGGTGTAGAGTCTTCTGCCATGGGGTGTAAAAAATCTTCATGTGGGTTGAAGTCTCCACAGGATGAGGTAGCTTGCCCAATGCTGTTTCAAGCTACTCGTGCTGAGTTAATTCTTGTTGATGTTGCGTTGGTAGTAGGTTACAGTGGCTCTTCTTACACCCTGAGGTGTACTTGAAAGGTAGTACTGGGTCATCCTGGCCGTAGTGCAAAGCGAGACTCCTTAGTTAGCTCACCACTATGGGGATCACAGTGTCGATCCCACCTCGTTGGCCAGACTCCTGTGACACAGCATGTTTTCAGGAAAGACCGACTTAACACTTGAGGTTGAGGGTCTTAGTCAGTATGTTTTACCTGACCCAGACATTAGCCTTTATTGTCCTGTCGAGGGGAGGAAGACTAACGTCTGATCAGGCAAAACATACTGATCAGACATGTTAATCAGGGTCTGACTTAATGTGCTGGCCAAGACCCCCACCTCGACTTCCCTGTAGTCCTCCCTGATAACGGGCTGTCCTTCTTGGCAGTCTGGCTAATGAAATGATCTCAGCCTACGTGATCCCAGCAGTAGTGAGCCACACACAGAGGAAGCTAAGCATAGCACAACCGCCTGAAGGACCCAGGTCCACCTTCATCAGCACGCTCGGGATGCGAGAAAAGCTACTGCAACCCGCCACTTAACATCCTTTTCAGGACATACAGAAGAGTAAACCTACTCATTGTGAGCATTCACAACAACATTCTCCTGTTGACCCAATACCCAGCCTTCCTTAGTGGCCTCTAACATAATACACTCAAAATAACTTGACTTAGTTAGCGCTCGTTTAGGGTGTAGATATTATATATTATTGTGGGTTATAATTTCTACAGGATAGGGTAACATGTCCCAAAGTCCAACTCCCCTAAGTTCACCTCTTACAGTACCTGGCATGTTGCTATTCGTTTCTTTCTTTTCTGACCTTGGTAACACAATTGCAAAATTCTCCCATATATTATTAGTCATAAAGGTGGTTATAATGAGAGATATCAACTTTGTACATTTGTGTATAATGGGAAGATACTTGTACGAAATAGCCTTATGGTACACATACAAATGCTACTAGTTAAGAGTCGTTATGTTTGTTCAGAGCCATGTAGCTAGCCTGTTTTAAATTGCCAAATCTTCCTGATTCTCTGACGATGTTCACATTTTAGAATTGGCAGTGTGCTTTATTTTGGGGAGGATTGGGGGTTTCTATTTTTTTGTTTTTTGCCTGAGAATTGTGTTTTTTACACAAGAAATAGCATATATGACTATTGTAACAATCATCATAACCATTCAGCTCCCTGTGGGGCATGTCTTCAACAACTGCACTACATATCTGTTGACATTTGTGTGTCCTATACTTTATTCACGATGGTGTTCCAACCCAATGCACAATCCTACTTATGATGACATGCCCCAGTATCAAATGGGGAAATACAACTGTCAAGCGGGTATAATGTGATAACACAGTGGTGTCGGTCGCCGTAACTTTGTTTGATCAGTAATTGCCTCTGCTGTTTCTACAGAAAGGTTTGCTAAAAGTCAAGGGGGGGTACAGAAAGGTTTACTAAAAGTCAAGGGGGGTACAGAAAGGTTTGCTAAAAGTTAAGTGGGGTACAGAAAGGTTTGTTAAAAGTCAAGGGGGGTACAGAAAGGTTTGCTAAAAGTCAAGGGGGTTACAGAAAGGTTTACTAAAAGTCAAGGGGGGTACAGAAAGGTTTACTAAAAGTCAAGGGGGGGGGGGGGTACAGAAAGGTTTACTAAAAGTCATAGGCTTACAAGACGTTCTACTAAAAGCCAAGATATTACAGGAAGAAACATCAACTTAAAACCAATAGGCTACAGGAAGATTTACTAAAAGTCATAGATGTATAGAAACATTAACTTATAACCAATAGGCTACAGGAAGATTTACTAAAAGTCATAGATAGATGTATAGAAACATTAACTTATAACCAATAGGCTACAGGAAGATTTACTAAAAGTCATAGATAGATGTATAGAAACATTAACTTATAACCAATAGGCTACAGGAAGATTTACTAAAAGTCATAGATAGATGTATAGAAACATTAACTTATAACCAATAGGCTACAGGAAGATTTACTAAAAGTCATAGATAGATGTATAGAAACATTAACTTATAACCAAGAGGCTACAGTTACTAAAAGTCATGGGGGGTGGGGGAAAGAAGATTTACTAAAGGCTAATGGAGTGTACAGGAAGTTTCAATCAAGCCAAGAGAATACAGGAAGGTTTACTAGAAGTACAAAATTATTGGAAAACCCATCTCTAGGGACAATTTTAAAGAAACACATAAAAACTGGATAATATTTTGGAGAAGTCATGAAGTGTCACCAGAGAGATTGATCATGGGAGAGTTATCAATGAGGGTATGTGCTTCGAAATAGCAGTGAGCTGAAGACAGAGAGATAAGCAACGTATATATTTCTATCAAGCATAAAGAAATGCACTGACCCTGCATTCATCTTGATAATAGTTGTCCATCCCTATTGTCAGTGTGTGTGTGTGAGAGGACACATTTCTCCACTGCTACCACGTCATCATTAGATTTGTGATGTAACATTCTACCTTAGCGTGAGTGTGTTCATGTCATTTGCTTAACCTCCATTTTGCCATGTGAACAAACAAAAACACTCAGACAAACGAAACTGATAACATCAGTTGTTTCGTTTTTATTTGTCCCACCCCAGTTCTTGTTTTGAATAACTTCATAACCATGTCCATCATTTTGTTTATGTTGTCACAGCTGTTTTCTTGTATTAGTTATTAATGCTGATATGACGCTGTACCCATTTGAGCATCTTTTCTTGTCATGTATATATTGAAGTATTATGATAGATGTTAAATTTATATGTAATATGAGACATTTCATATGACAAGTGCGAGACGCCGTAAGGCTGAAGACTCGTCCTTATAAATTTTCTAATTGGCTAAGTTCTTCCTTTATAATAATATCTCATTGATGTGAGGATGGATCACTCGTATTGTTAGATTTATCATAGCTGCATTTATCTTGTTGTATCTTAACCCTTTACAGTCCGGCCTAATTGCTTAGATTTGTGTCATAAGTCATGAATCTAATCAACTAGACCGGATTGTAAAAGGTTAAGAAATGGATCAAATCAATTAGACCAGACTGTAAAGGACTAAATCATGAATCAAATCAATTAGGTCAGACTGTAAAGGGTTAAATCATGAATCTAATCAATTAGGCCAGACTGTAAAGGGTTAAGACATGGATCAAATCAATTAGGCCGGACTGTAAAGGACTAAATCATGAATCAAATCAATTAGGTCAGACTGTAAAGGGTTAAATCATGAATCTAATCAATTAGGCCAGACTGTAAAGGGTTAAGACATGGATCAAATCAATTAGGCCGGACTGCAAAGGGTTAAGAGGTTGTAGGGTTGAATTTTGGGCCAAACTCGCCATTTCTACAAACCAAGATATTGAAGTAAGATGTAACATAAAATGCTATGGTTCAGTTCAGTTCAAGTTTGTCCTTCCATTGCATGCAGTTGAGTAATAATAATATTTACAAGCAAAGATGGTAACAGTCTCAGCTATGTGTAGTCAGATGTGATCCCAAAAATTGCCAGTTCAACTAATAGGCCTGACGCTGGGCTTGCTCTTAAATAGATTTGCATGATAGATATTTGCACTGTTGTCAACATCGCTTACTCATCCTGAGTTACATCGGTCCAGTGGCAAGACGTAGTTAGTTGAGACGACTGGAAATAAAGAACCATGCCAATTTTTCCTCAGGGTATACTCCCAAATCAATTAGATACCGGGTTCCTTCCCACTGTGATTGCTATTCTCTTAGCCAGACTGCATCAGTACAGCCTGTTTTCACGCCCGTCGTTTGGAAACAGAATAGGGTCTTTGTCAGCTCTAGTTCACTGAGACCCTGATGCAAGCAGCCAGTTCCAAGTAGGTGGCTGCGTTCAGCTTATTCACTGTGCTGTATCTTCGCCCCCCCCCCCCCCCCCAAACACAATGAACATCCAATTATATAATGTAAACTTAGCTGGTGGTTTGGTAGTTACGCAGTGAGGCCTCAATCCCTAACCCCTTTCATGGAGGTCATTCTGTATCATCTTTTGCTTCTGGGATCAAGATGCTGAGCAGTGTATGAGCTGTAGCGATCAGCTACCCAAAGCGTCAGGTCCAGCAACCAATAGCTGCTAAACACTTCTCCATTTCCACATGGTGATCCTGGATGACGGGGGGACCGAGTGGTCTATAGGCAAGGTGTTAGCCTCGGGTGTTGAAGGTCGCGGGTTCAAATCCCGGTAGAGACCAACATTTTTTCACGTGGATCATCCGGTAAATATTTTCTCTGAGTAGTGAGATCGGACACCCGTATGCAGTGGTGTGCATGTTAAAAATCCCTTAGCTGTTGGAAATCGAAAAGAGTAGGCCGCTACTTGGACAAAATTCAAAAAATCTACTCAAATAATTCTAGGGATTCTCGTCCCACAGAGAATATATTGCAAAAAGGGGCTAGTGTGGCTATAACATCTGGTCTTTGTTATGTGGTAAGCGAGGCAGCATAGATGGTGCCAAATAACGAACATTCCTTTAAGCAGAATTTCTCCTACTTTCTCTGTTGTACACAACCTGTTTCTTGGAGCCATATACGAGTTAGGCAAATAGATGGAAACTAAATATCATCAATCAATCTAAACAATTACCGCCCCCTGTAGAGCATATGTCATCAAATACACGATAAGTCTCATTGCCATCTGCACCAACTCAATTCATGCTTTCCCAGTTTCTTTGATCATTACCTCAAGCTCTTTCTGTCATGAAAAGGTAGGCATGGCTCTACTTCTCTTGTCGCTGGGATTCCATAACAGAGACCGCCTTGTAATGCTTTCAACTAGTTTCCTTATGTATGACCTATCCAACGCCAACACTTCCTCTTCATGACCTGTTCCACTGACATCTGACCAGTTTTCTCCCACAGGTAATCTGATCATGACTACCCTTAAACTCATTCACTACAGATATTGTTTCCCTGCCATAAAACCCCCACGCACTATCACTCACTTGAGACCTTATTTGGCTCCAGTAATGTTTCATTAGGAAAAACAGGAGCTGTACAGATACAATCTTCACACTCAGGCAACTAGTGGAGAAAACAATTGAGTACAATCAAACACTACATGTTACATTTGTAGACCAAGAGAAGGCATTTGATAGAGTGAATAGACGTCAACGTGGAAAAACACAAGGTTATGGAGTAAATAAACATTTGACAAACCTACGTAAAAGTCGTTACGTAAATAGCCAATGTACAGTAAAAACAAAGGTAGTATATTCCTAAAAATGTCTCATGTTAAACGCTATGTACCTTAAAGTCGTGTACTATTTCCTTTACTGTTTATCTTATATACTCCTTTACTGTTTATCACATATATAGACACAATATGTACAACATTTTTTACAAAAATCAAGTGAAGGAAACAACCTCAGTCATCACTTAAATGAACCTCTCTTTGCTCATGACCAAGCACTATTAGCAACCTCAGAAAAACTGCATGAACATATCAACAATCTTAATGAGCTATGTACGGATTGTAAATAACATTGTCCTTTACAGAATGTCGCTTCTTACAACCGCCACCTATTTGGCTGTTACAAGTTTCTTGACAATCAACATAGAGAAAACTGAAGTTTTGACAAGTGCAAAAAAAAGAAAATAGAAACAACAATATTCATACGAAACTAACAAGTAAAACATGTTAAAAATTTCATGTTCGTGGGTAACCTAATCTCAGCAGATGGCAAAGGCAACACCAAAATCCAAAACAGATGTAAAAAAATAAAAATGAAATTTGGAAGAAAATACTCCTTTTGAGGGGCTTAACCCTTTTCAATGCGGCTAATTTTTCCAATTTGTGTCTTTCAGTCTGGACCAGAATGCTGAAATTCTGTGCTTCAAAAATAAAATTCATTATTATTTTTTTTTTAAATTGAGCTAAATGTATAATCTAAACATCGTTAGACACAAAATTAAATGACCTATGACATGAAATGTCCAAAATAAAGGTTATATATTGGTATGACATTTAATGCGGAGGTGAACATTGAAAAGAATAATTTTTTTCGTACTTACCATGCCGCATGTTTCGCTGATATATCCAGCAATTCCTACAAACGTACCTTTCATATTTCACGCAGGCAAAGTCTGAATTGGACTTGTGTTGAATATCCACAAGTAATCCAAATGCATGATCATTGGTGTGATCATAATAATAAATCATTTTGACTGCCTTGAAACCCAACTTTCGTTGCAATAAATGGAAAGACTTTCAAACATCAAAACACGTGCTGGAATCAACTTCTTGAAAATAATCCTAGAGTTAAATGTTAATTGCGTATGCGAGGTAAATTCAACAACCTAAATCACAAACCCATGTTTCAGTGGTCCATTTTGATCAAGACGAGTGGCCATTTAATGAATATTGAAGCCTATTTCGGCCCCTATAAGCTGTAAAGGGTTAACATCTGGCATATTATGTACTGTGCAATTTGAACTCGTCCCTTAAGTATTATAATATCCTAAAAACTAGAATTAGAACTCACTTCGAGCTCGTCCGTCTCATACAAAATGTCTCATATCAAACTTTAAACAGCGACATTTTTTGTGCTAGACTCACCCTGGTCCTATGGAAGGCTTCATGTGTGTTTGTGATGATGATTTGTAGTGATGCAGTTATCGTTATATTTATGATGACAATTTTGTTTCATGTGCGGGTTAAAGAGTTTCTTGTGTTGCTCTCAAAGAGATTTGTGAATGTAGGCCTGTGGCCAGTCATTGCTGTCAGGGACGATGCGTTCGTGGGTTTATTGTGCCATGTGTCAACCTTCATGATGTGGAGGGACCGATTTCCCTTCCTTGCTGCCTTGTATTAGTTGCAGGTTAAGGTACGCCCATGGCAGGGGCTGCTATCGAGAATGAAGTGTTAAGGATTTATTGTACCCGGTCTCAGCTTTCACCAGTTGGAGGATATTATTTTCCTTCCTTCCTGTTTTGTATTGGTTGAAGGTGAAAGTAGTCCCACAAAATTACTACTAATAGTCAAATGCAAGTCCAAAAGTCAAACCAGGGAGGGTATGCGACAGCATCTTCTAAGGGCCGACTAGATATGGATCTATTTGTAGAACAAAAGTATAGCTTTTGGCATCAGACAGTGATTTGTCCAATTTGATACCAGGATTCTGTAGTAGCTGCTGTCAGGGAGGATGTGTTGGAGATTTGTTTGTGCTAGGTCTTTTAACATATACTGCCGTCAGGGATGAAGTTTTGGAGACTTAATCGAGAGTCAAGAGAAGAGGTATGTTGGGAGAAAAATGTGGGGTAGATTGAGAGACACTGCCCAAGGTATTGATAAGTTTGAAATGTGAGAACTGTTGTGGATTGATTATACTGCACACTGTGAAAGTGTATTGGGTTTTTAATTGCATGTTTCATGATTGATTGTATTATATATATTATTACAGCTGATCAACTTAAATATAGAGTGGCCCAGCTGCAATCCTATAGGCCAAATGTGACCAACAGAAGCTGTTTGTATGGCCTACATTCATACAAACAATATTTGGTTAATTAGGAGTTGACTTTATTATTCTTCTTCTACCACGGAGTGTCAAAGCCCTCTTGTTTTTTCTTGTGGCATATAGTTTATACAATTTGGACTAGCTGGCCCCAATGCCCTACCCTCTTTAGACACTGTTTATGACATCTGGCAGGTTACAGTTTTGCAATTCTTTTCTCCCCTAAATATAAGCATGTCCGCTAATTATGTATATAATGAAAGTGGTAAAGTTTGGACTAAAAATGTTCAGCTGAAATCAAGGTGTCACTGTTTGTGGACATTTTCCAAAGCTTGATCATCTGAGGTAGTCTTCTTTGTTTCAACACAGCAGTATTAAATTTGGTGAGATATATCTTGTTCTTGGCCATCATCACATTGAAGAGATTTTTTATTATGTTATCGTTCGATTGTTGGTTCCTGTGGTAACCCTTGGCATTATTGTTCTCAGGTTTGCCTTGTTTCATTAGCGGAGTGTGTAATATTGTGTCTTTGTGTCTGTCAGCTCAGTGCAATCTGACTTCATCGCAAATTTTGTTAATGGGATTACTGTCATAGGGATATCCTTAACTTAACTTCTTTATGCTGGTTAAGAAGTCTGTATACTTTTTCACTCAATTTGATCTAAACATAACTATGTGCATCCAATCTGTTTTTTTAATGTATTAACTGACCCTGCCCCCACTATTTTATGTGGCAATGCATTCCAAGCATTTACCAATAACTGACTAAAAAATATTTTCTTATATATCTAATCTTGTCTTTTCTGTACGGTTATTAATTTGTAGTTGTACCATCTTGTTCTTCTAGCTGGCTGTACTATGAAAAACTTGTTATAGTCTAACATCCTTTCTCTTGATTATACTATAAACCTCTATTAAATCACCTCAAATTTTTCTCTTTTCCTTTTCTTATTGTTATGTCTTCTTCTTTGTACGCTGTCAGATGTCAGCTTGAATTTGTTCAAAGAAACTATGGACACTGCCATAGAGCTTGTCTAGTGTTGGCACTGATGATGGCCACATGTGCTTTCTCTGGTCCTCGTATGTCAGGCAATTTTCCCAGTACCACAGGTGCATTTATTATTAGTACCCATCTTCAGTTAATTGAATAGATGGGACCTTAATCTGCTGTGGCCTGTGCGGAGTCTGAAGACCACCACCTGCTCTCTTCTGTTCAACTGGTAATAAGAATCATTTCTTGTGTACCCAGTATGATCTGTTTCCCATTTGTCCATGTATCCGGCCCTAATAAACCTTTTGGGCTCTTCATAAGTCACATTTGAGTGAATCTGGTGTTCTCTTTTCTAGACACTGCTTTATGAATCAAATCAAATTTGAGTTGTGAGCTGTGCCCCACAAACCAATGTGGTCTTCTCTAACCCCATGTATTGAAGAAGTTGGTCCACTCTGGTTTTAAGATGTATCTGTGTTGTTGTAGCCCTCTGTGAGCAGGCTCAGATTATCAGTGATATCTCTAGTATTATAAAATGTGTGATGGAGCTAACAGTTTCTATGCCATTATGTGATTCTGGTAGCCGAGAGTTCAGTCATACTCAAAAGTTTAGTCAGATTTCCCATAACATCTGAACATTTACTATTTGTTGGAGGGAGAGGCATTCTGTATACCTTGTGCTGACTTCTGCCTGTGGTAGAGTTGAATATGGGAATATGTGATGGATAACAAGAAAGAAAGTCAAATATTTCCTCATCATGCTTTCATGTGAAGGAGTAGTAAGATAGCCTGGTTTAACATGTCGTATAGCCTATTTTAAGATGTCATATAGACTAGTTTAAGATGTCATATAGGCTAGTTTAAGATGTCATATAGACTAGTTTAAGATGTCATATAGCCTATTTTAAGATGTTATATAGACTAGTTTAACATGTCATATAGCCTATTTTAAGATGTTATATAGACTAGTTTAAGATGTCATATAGGCTAGTTTAAGATGTCATATAGGCTAGTTTAAGATGTTATATAGACTAGTTTAAGATGTCATATAGGCTAGTTTAAGATGTCATATAGACTAGTTTAACATGTCATATAGCCTATTTTAAGATGTCATATAGACTAGTTTAAGATGTCATATAGGCTAGTTTAAGATGTCATATAGACTAGTTTAACATGTCATATAGCCTATTTTAAGATGTCATATAGACTAGTTTAAGATGTCATATAGGCTAGTTTAAGATGTCATATAGGCTAGTTTAAGATGTTATATAGACTAGTTTAAGATGTCATAGACTAGTTTAAGATGTCATATAGACTAGTTTAAGATGTCATATAGACTAGTTTAAGATGTCATATAGACTAGTTTAAGATGTTATATAGGCTAATTTAAGAGGTCATATGATAAAGTAAGATAAATGTAGTCTCGTATTAGACTTCATTGTACGAGGCCACATCTTGTTTGTGAGGTAGGATGGCCAGTTCCCTTCCACACTGCCTTTCCTTCACTTACAGTAAGCTAGGTACCCATTTTCGGGTCAGTGAGCATGCCGGTAACGAAAGTTGAACCCATACCATTGCTTCGAAATGAGCAAATACTCTGCCACTAAGACGATAATATGTCTGATGCTGCCATAGATAACTTATCCAACTTGTATGAAAACTGGCGATAAACGAAGGCGAGCTGTGATTTGTGTGATCACTTTCCATGTTGTTTATAGACGAAAGGCTGTAGATATTTCATCCACCTTTGACTGGAAAGTTTATATTAACGTTTTGTCTGTGATTTGATAACAGCCACTCCTAGGTGTTCCCACACTAGTTAAGGTATTTCATTAAGCTAGATTGGGTTGACCATTACTTTAGGCATATGCTGCCCCATTGGTTTATCTGTTGGGTCAGCCTTCATTAGCCCTTGAATGTCTCCAGCCTGCCTGCAGGGCAACATTTGTTGTTTGTCTCACTTGACCTGATACCGCCTTTTAAACTTTCCAGCTTGAGGCACACTGCTGGCAGATACATTACCACCTTCATGGGGAGAGGAGACTAACGTCTGGTCAGGCAAAACATACTATCAGGCAATGTTAGTCAGGGTTAAGTGATACATACTGACCAACACCCTACCTAACTTCATTGCAGTTCTATCTGGAAATAGACTGTTCCATGGCAGTCTGGTTAGCGAAGTAGGGATCCCTGTAGTAGTGAGCATCATGCAGATGAAACCAAACATACCACAACAGCCTGGAGGATTGGGGCCCACCTTCATCAGCATGCTCAGGATGTGAAAAAAGCAACTGCAATCTCTGACCTTTCAGGGCGCAGAAATAGTAAACAAACTCATTGTGGGGATTAAATAACAAGAAACATCTGCACAGCTCATTCGAGCATAGAAACCCTTGTAGTCTGGTTTGGGGACTCTGCTGGTAGCCATACTACCACATGATTAGCTCTAGGAGACATTGGGACATAGAAACTATTGTATGACAACAAGATGGAGATACATTCGAGGAGTGACTGCATTTAACTGGTCTACCTCCCAGTGCGTTATGACCTCAAATGTCATTTTAGAGAACACATTTTGACAATCTGATAATACTTGTACACAATATGTGATCTTACTGGTGGTGATATGATGTAGTTTAGGATGTTGTGGTCATTGTGTGTAACATTCCCTGTTCACACATTCATTTGTATTTTATGTCAGTTTATGGGACTCATTCAACTAAGAAATTCTCAAAGTGGAAAGACCCCAGCTGGCCTCTCTTTCTTTCCCCTCCACCCTTCACAAAAGTGGCAAGCAAGTAAAGAGCTGAAACACCTGATCAGCAGGGAGAAACTCCCGGATTATCTCCTATTGCATGACACTGCATAGTACTTCCTACCTCTGTAGCAATTTGTTTCACATGATGAGTTTGCTAGCCAAATTCCCAACCCTTTATAGTCCCTATTAACAACTTGCTTGCTGAGGAGCGCATGGCTGAATGGTTTTGAGGCCTGCTTGCCGACAAGAAGGGCAGCGGTTCGAATCCCGATATGTTGTTTTTCTGTTGGGAGTGAAATAAACAAACATAACCAGCACATGACGGGGTGACAGCAGTGGGGAAAGGCCTGTAGTTCTCAAGCCTAAAATATCCCTCGACTACCCCAGCAATGGGAAAAAGTCATATTGACAGTTTTTGTTTACAAGTTGCTTGGCATTTTGTTCCAGCTAACAGGAGAAGGGGTGAGGTGAGAATCTTTGGTGCTCTAAAACTGGATTACTCTAACCTAGTGAAACTTGTAAGCTATAGGTGGCAATTAAATCAAGGAAAAGAAAGACTCTGATTTAATAATCACTTGCAGGTAGGCTGACGACAGCCCAACGAACACTTAATATCATGGTTCCCTTGTGGTGTAGCATATTGAGTACCCAGCATTTCAGTTATTGGAGCGGAGCGACCTGGACTTCAATCTTAATTTCCAACACCTGGCATATTTGAGGTCAAGTAATAATTAGATGGCTTCACAACAGAGCTGGCTGTCTGCAGGATGTTATGATTCCTTGGGAGAACCCACAACCAGAGCACACAATTATTTAGCTCTGCATATTTAAAAAGCCCCCTTTGTTGGATGGGTTAGCAGCAAATGCCACTCCTTTCTACCCCAGTGAGTCTAAGACAGATTTACCGACTGCAGGGTGAGACAGGATGGACTATCTGAGGGGAAGAGATATATTTCTTGCTTCAAACTCAATATATTACAGGAAAACCCTGGAGTGGGATTACAAGTTTGATCCCTGTAATGAGAAATCTAACAAGAAAACCCAGGTCCACTGTTTTAAATATACTTCAATTTGTCAGAAGAGCCACAACAACTCGGTACCACAAAAAATTCATTCAGACCCAACAACTCAAGTAGCTTTGAACAACAACAACGACAACAATGTGCTTGAAAGGTTGCAGTTGTCCTGTTCTTCCCCTCCCATAACCCAACAACCGCAGCCGTGCGGCATTCAATAATGACAGCATGTTGGTGTGAAGATTAATTTGTAAATCTTCACACACTCCATCTATGTGATTGTTTTTCATGGTGTGTATTACAAAAGTATAATGTGATGTTCATTTTACTACGGTGATATTGTTTCATTGTTGATTCATTTTCATTGCTTCTTTTTGATTCGCACAATGTGTATTATAGATATAAGAGCTTTACTTGTCAAAAATGATATTGACTAATACAGGTGTTAAAATATAGTATGTATGCAGTGTGTAAGGGGTATTCAGAGGACAATAGACTTTAGAGTACCGTACTCTTGAGTGTTTGTTGCGTGAATGGAGCAGGGGACACTTTAGAGTTCTCTGAGTGTTTGTTGCGTGAATGAAGCAGGGTGATATTATGATCCTCTCCAATTTATTTTATGATGGAAATATTCATCATCATCAAGTGCCATGCTGGTTGGCATAGGCGAACATGGACTTCCTTCCACAACTCTCTGTCTCTGAAAATCAGTTCTGTAGTTACAGGTACAAACTGTATGGTGCAGAGAGAAACCTGAGACAGGCTACCAGGTTTATGAAGGAAATAGATGTGGTTATTTGAGGAATTTATTGTATGGTGCCGAGAGATGCTGCCCATTATCCTACCACACAGATCTATACACAAACCAACCAAAATACTGTTCAAAATGATTGTCTCAAACAGGGAGGTCTCAAATTCAAACTACTGAGGAGGCATCATGAAGACAAGTTTATTGGCCAAAGGGTTCCACTTTGGTAATATAATACCCTCTTTTAACTTTTCATAGAGGCGCTACCGTGGAATTCAAATCAAATGTTGATAATTGTATAAACAAGTGTGAGACAGTTTGGCATGTGCATAATGGCGAGGAGTCAAAAGGTAACCTTAATATGTATTAATAATAATAATGTTCACTTAGGCGTCTGAGGCTCGTTGCGTCGGTCGGCCATATCCACGACCAACTGCTATGGCGTGGTTTCAGGCCTCGTCCAGCGCGAAGGAGCAGGTTGATATCTACTGGAGCCATACTGTGCAGATATGGCCTCTTCTTCGCCTCCAGCCGGTCGGGGGAAGACTTTTGGCACTGAAGAAGACTTGTCTAATATCTTGTGTGCTGGGGTTTCCTGGTCCAGCTGTACAACATGACTGAACAAAGAAACTTTGGGTTGGCCAAGTGTTTCTGAGATTGGGTGGAGACCTCCTTTAGCAGAGACCTCCATGTTCTGGATGTAGTCATGCCATCGGATGGTAAGGACACGCATGTGGAAAGCCTCCAGTATTAATAGAATAGGGCATGTTAAGGAAATTTTTATAAATCATACAAAAACAAAGGAAACTAATGTATATGGTGTAAAAGTCTTTGTCACGGTCAGCACAAACGACTAAATACAAACTAATATATATGGTCTAAAAGTCTTTGTCACGGTCAGCACAAACGACTAAATACAAACTAATATATATGGTCTAAAAGTCTTTGTCACGGTCAGTACAAACGACTAAATACAAACTAATATATATGGTCCAAAAGTCTTTGTCACGGTCAGCACAAACGACTAAATACAAACTTATATATATGGTCTAAAGGTCTTTGTCAGTCAGTACAAACGACTAAATACAAACTAATATATATGGTCTAAAAGTCTTTGTCACGGTCAGCACAAAAGACTAAATACAAACTAATATATATGGTCTAAAAGTCTTTGTCACGGTCAGCACAAACGACTAAATACAACAAACGACTATATACAAACTAATATATATGGTCTAAAGGTCTTTGTCACGGTCAGCACAAACGACTAAATACAAACTAATATATATGGTCTAAAGGTCTTTGTCAGAGTCAGTACAAATGACTAAATACAAACTAATATATATGGTCTAAAAGTCTTTGTCACGGTCAGCACAAACGACTAAATACAAACTAATATATATGGTCTAAAAGTCTTTGTCACGGTCAGCACAAACGACTAAATACAAACTAATATATATGGTCTTAAGGTCTTTGTCAGAGTCAGTACAAACGACTAAATACAAACTAATATATATGGTCTGAAAGTCTTTGTCACTGTCAGCCCAAACGACTAAATACAAACTAATATATATGGTCTAAAGGTCTTTGTCAGAGTCAGTACAAACGACTAAATATAAACTAATATATATGGTCTGAAAGTCTTTGTCACGGTCAGCAAAAAATAAACTACCATTGTGGTGTTCATTCTCATTGTTGGGACTTGCTCTGAGAATTTATTACACTGTGAAATAAAGGCTGCTTGCCTCTACATATACAACACAGTGTACAGGTCAGGTTTTTATGTTATCTCTAATAAAAAAAAAAGCCTATGCCTTACCAAGACTTTGAACCTGTGTCAGAATAATGGTGTCTAAATCCCTTGACCACCTGCTCCTCAACACAAATTGAAGATAGAAAACTGATCTAAATGACAAGGTTGAATATGGATAGAGAAATGAAAGACTTTTCAGTTGGCTAAGTCCGCTAAAATGTTTCTGAAAGATAAATTATAAGAATGCTGAACTGTCTCATACTTGTTTATGTCTGTAAAAAGTAATTGTTTTATTCCACTTTATGGTGCCACTCAAGTTATGGGCCAGAGAAAATGTCTTGGTGGGCCGCATTGTTTGAAGCCTGTGGTCTGCTGTGGTTGTGCTATTAATTGGACAATCTTCATTGTTGTCACTCCACTTGTACTGTTGGGTTGTCAGTCCACCTGTACAGTTGGGTTATCAGTCCACCTGTACCGTTGGGCTGTCAGTCGACCTGTACCGTTGGGTTGTCAGTCTACCTGTACCATTGGGTTATCAGTCCACCTGTATTGTTGGGTTGTCAGTCCACCTGTACAGTTAGGTTATCAGTCCACCTGTATTGTTGGGTTGTCAGTCTACCTGTACTGTTGGGTTGTCAGTCCACCTGTACCGTTGGGTTGTAAGTCGACCTGTACCGTTGGGTTGTCAGTCTACCTGTACCATTGGGTTGTCAGTCCACCTGTACCGTTGGGTTGTAAGTCGACCTGTACCGTTGGGTTGTCAGTCTACCTGTACCATTGGGTTATCAGTCCACCTGCATTGTTGGGTTGTCAGTCCACATGTACCGTTGGGTTGTAAGTCCACCTGTACTGTTGGTCAGTACTGATAAACACCAGCTTGAAATGTTTACATTGTTTTTCTTGCTTACTAGAACTGTTGACAAATGCCATGCTCAAATTTGTTGTGGTAATTATGTGAATAATGCTGTCTAGTTGTGTACACTGTTTGGTTGTTGCTCTTTACTTGTGATTGGGTTCTGGAACAGCAGTTGAACACTCTTATCAACCCACACCTGTCGACTTTCCTGGGTTCTGGACCCGCAGTTCAACACTCTTATCAACCCACACCTGTCGACTATCCTGGGTTCTGGAACAGCAGTTGAACACTCTCATCAACTCACACCTGTCGACTATCCTGGGTTCTGAAACAGCAGTTGAACACTCATCAACTCACACCTGTCGACTATCCTGGGTTCTGGACCCGCAGTTGAACACTCTCATCAACTCACACCCGTCGACTATCCTGGGTTCTGAAACAGCAGTTGAACACTCTTATCAACCCACACCTGTCGACTATCCTGGGTTCTGAAACAGCAGTTGAACACTCTTATCAACTCACACCTGTCGACTATCCAGAACACAAATTTGCATATACCCAAACAATTTTTATAAAATAATGAAAAAGTTCCATAAGAAATCTTTGCTCTATACAGTTTTATATTTAAAGGGTTGTGTAACACTTGTAATACAGGAATGTTGATTGACCACAGAAGGCAGATACTAAATTTAAATAGAAAAAAAAGTATATACATGTTGGGCTCAGTTACAACACCAGGACAGAAATGAAAAAATTACAGCCACAAGATCATCTTCAAGAAAAAAAGAACATGAAAACATCTAGGTGTCACATACCTGCAGGTGGCTAGTTACCAGCCAAGGAATAGTTGTTTTCGTGTCACAAACCTGCTGTTGTTCGTTTGTCACAAACCTGTGTTTGTTAAATTGTCATGAGCCTGCTGTCAGACATTCACCTATCATGAGCCTGTGGTCAGACATTCACTTGTCTCAAACCTGTGGTTAGACATTCACGTGTCACAAACCTGTGGTCAGACATTCACTTGTCACAAACCCGCAGTTATGAACTAGTTATGAGCCGGTGAATGGTTGTTTTCACGTCATAAACCTGCAGTTGTTCATTTGTCACGAACTTGCTGTCAGATATTCACTTGTCATAAACCCGCAGTTATTCACTTGATCAAACTTGTTGTTTCCTAGGTAGGTGGGCAGGTTTGAGTTTGATAATGGGCACTGCATTTCACTGCGACTGAAAATGGTGTCCTGAAGGGGAGAGGTTCAACAGTTTAGGTTGATGATTATAAATCTTTATATTAATGTTGTTCTGCATTTATTGTGATTCAGAAAGAGCCTGACATGCCTCTGTGAAGCACCTGTGAGTTTGATCTATGGCCAAGCACTTTTGATTGGTCAGTAGAATGCTGGACTACTGTATATTTTACGCAGGAAAGCCGCAACTGTAGCAAAAACAGTTACATTTTAAAAGACTCTGAAAAATGGATGCAGCAAACAACAGAAAAGAAGTGACGTAACAGATACTTTAGAATCAAACTCTAGTCCTCCATGTGGTGAATGCTCCTTGCTGCAAGACCAATATGTGTTTGGGGATTTTTGTCAACTAAACACACACAAAATTCTTATCATTTGCCTCATTTGTTCTATGTTTAGGAAAACAAGCTATTACTGTGTCTTGTATGGGGCATTGTTTATAGAGATTTTGTTCAACACCACTAGCAAGTTTTTGGTCTGAGTGACTTGTCATTAGTTTGAGGGTATTTTACCATAGAGGCATTACACCTGACTAACTGTTAGTCACATGTTATAACTGCTCTCAGTGTGGCAGTGGCCACATTCTCATCTCTTGTCACACACATGCCTTTCCCAGAAACCACATTAGCAAACATTGGCCCATCCTTTCTTACACCAATCATACCAGCTAGAGACCTAATTCTGTAATCTGTCATGCTGGTATTCAATCAGACATTGATGCCAGGTAGCAAAAAGTTTAACTTGATTTCCATCTTTTACCTTGGAGAACTATGATGGACTAAGGCCTTAACTCAGGCCATCTCTCTATCTCATTGGTGGATGCCTAAAGTTGTAGAGCCACCAGAACATCACTTTTCATATCCATCTGTTGTCAAGCATACACATCACATGCCCTGTCCATCTGCATTTTCTTAACAATGCAGTAACTACGACGCCATTGAAGGTGGCCAAGTGCCTGATTTATGTGTTGTGAATTCTGCCCCGTAGAGAGACTCAATGTTCTTCGCTTTGATGCGTTTTGATCAATTCAGCTGTTTGTAGGTTCCATACCTCACAGTCATATACCATAGACCTTGTTCAATCAAGACATTTCCATCATTTGAAACAACAGCTGTTCATTATTTGTCTGTCACCCACATTACAGAATATTTTTGGTCTGTTCTTGATGATGTTACAGTTCTGGAGTGCCAGATTATTTCACAAATTTCTGAATGGATTTTGAGAAAAGATGTACCCATGATATGCACTTTTTTGTGCTGTTTACTTCACATAATCTCCAAATAAGTAGTTATTGCATCGAGATGCATTTGTCACCTGGAGGTTCGATTCCAGAGTGCATACTGCCTCACATTCTTTTCTATTTTTGTTTGTTTGGTGTGTGTATGTTTCCCCAGAGTGCTTTAAATAGACTTGTCTTGACTATGGTTGCCGCTTGATGTGTTTACCATTGACTAGCCTGGGAGTTGTAACACTGTATGTATATTTGACAGGACCTACTGGCATTGCATGACAGGACAATTATGAGAGCGAAATAATATTGTGAAATAGTTTCATGCGTTATAAATATCCATTGTTAATCTTGACTGCCAAACAAAGCCCATATGGCTATATGACTGTGCTATTGGTGTTAGCTGTGTTCTGTTGTTAGATGTGTGTGTGATCTGTTCTGTTATAGTGACATTTTGTCATTTCATTGTATGACTTGCTTTGTGGTGGGGTTTGTGTGTGTGTGTGTGGGGGGGGGGGGGGGATTTAAATTGTGGCAAGTAGGATATATTTGGTTGTCTGAATGTGTGATGTATTTGAGATGTGGTTGTATTATAGTTTGATGTAAATTTGTTTGTGTGAATGTGTAATGTATTGTGTGAGTCGTATTATAGCTGACATATATTTTTTGTATGAATGTGTGATGTATTGTGTGAGTCGTTGTATATAGAGTTAACATTTATTTGTTTGTGTGAATGTGCAATGTATTGGGTGAGTCGTATTATAGCTTACTTGTATTTGTTTGTGTGAATGTGTGATGTATTGTGTGAGTCGTTTTATTATAGCTGACATATATTTGGTTGTGTGAATGTGTAATGTAGTGTGTGAGTCATTGTATTATAGCTTACATATATTTGATTGTGTGAATGTGTAATGTAATGTAGTGTGTGAGTCATTGTATTATAGCTTACATGTATTTGGTTGTGTGAATGTGTGATGTAGTGTGAGTCATTGTATTATAGCTTACATGTATTTGGTTGTGTGAATGTGTAATGTAGTGTGTGAGTCATTGTATTATAGCTTACATGTATTTGGTTATTTGATTGGTGTATGTGTGTGGTTGTATGATAGCTGACATATATTTGATTTTTTGTGAGGTCTGTTTGATATTTGATTTTATTATAAATGTGATGTCAATTTGATTTTATGATGAATATGGTGAGAGGTCTATTTTATTTTATTATGAATCTGATGTGAGAGGTCTATTTGATTTTATTATGAATGTGATGTGAGAGTTGTATTTGATTCTCTAAATAATGTGATGTATTGTAATTATATTGAACTGTTCTGATGGCCATGATAAATGTAGCATGTAGTTATAACAAACATACACTGTCCGTAGATGTAGTCTGTAACATTGATGGGGTTTTATAGATGTTGCAGTTTAGTGTACCACTTTGTTACAAGTTCTTATTTTCATTTATTTGTCCACCCTCTTCCCCCTTTTATTTGTTTCTGCCGGCGCAGCCTGCTCTGCATGCCATGTCAGGCTGTGTTGTTGGCTCCCATGTTTGTGAAGCTTTTGAGTGAAATGTGGTTGGAAGAAAAAATACAAAAACAAAACTGTGTTCTTGAGAGTTTGAATTAAAATGTATATGTTCTTGTTGAGCATACTGAAGATAGCAAGGATTAAGGGCAAGTTAGTGCCATATCAGAGTGTTTCAGGTGGGGAAGTTTTGGTGGAGTTGGTGGTGAAGTGTTGGAGCAGTAGGTGGTGAAGTGTTGAGGTTTTGGTGTTGTGGGTGGTGAAGTTTTAGTGCTGTAGGTGGTGAAGTGTTGGTGTTGATGAATTGCTGGAGGTGGTGAAGTGTTGGAGGAGTTGTAGGTGATGGAGTTGTGGCGTGGTGAAATGTTGGAGGAATTGTAGGTGATGAAGTTTTGGAGTTGTGCTTGGTGAAATGTTGGAGCTGTAATTGGTGAAGTATTCAAGTTGTGGGAGATAAAGTGTATGATTTATGGGAGGTAAAGTGTTCAAGTTATGGGAGGTAAAGTGTTCAATTTATGAAGTAAAGTGTTCAATTTGTGAGAGGTAAAGTGTTCAAGCAACCTAGCATCATTGTCTGTAAGGTTTATATCTTCTTGTAGTCACAAATATTTTACTTTCGATTGTTTCAAGATTCTAATTGTTTATTTTCTACCATAGGTGTCGAGGTCTTCATTTCTTGTCTTTTGGCTTATCTTTTCTACAGAATGGGTTAGCCAGCCTCTAGGTTACAGTGGTACAATTCTGCAGCCCTCTCTAGCTCTGATAACACACACAGCTCCTAGCCTTGAATGTTATTACTTAATCCCATTCTAACACAAAACGAGGTATCTGTTTTTGATTGTCTGGAAAAACTTTTTGTCAGAGCCAGGCTGTGTGTATGTGAAAGTGTGCACCATACAATGTAACTTCTCCCATCCCATTGTAACTATGTCAGTCCCCGTTGTTTGTTCTCATTTAATGGATTAAAAAGCTCTGTGTATAGTGTGGCTATCATTGTTGTGATTGTGTGTGCACTAGGAACAGTTCAAATGATCCAGAAACTAAATTAGGACTGACTTCATCCTTTTGGTTTCCCTGGGAACATGAAGTGAATTAGGACTGACTTCATCCTTTTGGTTTCCCTGGGAGCATGGAGTGAATTAGGACTGACTTCATCTTTCTGGTTTCCCTGGGAGCATGGAGTGAATTAGGACTGACTTCATCTTTCTGGTTTCCCTGGGAGCATGGAGTGAATTAGGACTGACTTCATCCTTTTGGTTTCCCTGAGAACATGGAGTGAATTAGGACTGACTTATTCCTTTTGGTCTCCCTGGGAACATGGAGTGAATTAGGACTGACTTCATCCTTTTGGTTTCCCTGGGAACATGGAGTGAATTAGGACTGACTTCATCTTTCTGGTTTCCTGGTATCTCTGGGAACATGGAGCGAATTAGGACTGACTTCATCCTTTTGGTTTCCTGGTATCTCTGGGAACATGGAGCGAATTAGGACTGACTTTATCCTTCTGGGAACATGGAACGAATTAGGACTGACTTCATCCTTTTGGTTTCCTGGTATCTCTGGGAACATGGAGCGAATTAGGACTGACTTTATCCTTTGGTTTCCCTGAGAACATGGAACGAATTAAGACTGACTTCATCTTTCTGGTTTCCCTGGGAACATGGAACGAATTAGGACTGACTTCATCCTTCTGGTATCTCTGGGAAGATGGAGCGAATTAGGACTGACTTCATCCTTCTGGTTTCCCTGGAAACATGAGCGAATTATGACTTTATGATTGACTTTATCTTTCTAATTTCACTAAGAACATGGAGCGAATTAGGATTGACTTCATCATCTGATTTCCATGAGAATATGAACTGAATTAGGACTGACTTCATCCTTCTGCAAATTTACCAGTCGTGTGTGATTTCAGTGCTAATGTATGGAGCCGAAACCTGGACTCTGTTGAAAAAGGACATCTCAAGACTCGAGTCCTTTCATATGGGCAATCAGCGGGGTATTCTTGGAATTCGTTGGTACGATCTCGTACGAAATATCGAGGTCTCTACTATGACTAACTTCCCAACTGTATCAGAAGTCCTGGACCGTCGTTGCCTTTCCCTGTTTGAACATGTTGTCCAACTGTATCAGAAGTCCTGGACCGTCGTTGCCTTTCCCTGTTTGAACATGTTGTCCAACTGTATCAGAAGTCCTGGACCGTCGTTGCCTTTCCCTGTTTGAACATGTTGTCCAACTGTATCAGAAGTCCTGGACCGTCGTTGCCTTTCCCTGTTTGAACATGTTGTCCAACTGTATCAGAAGTCCTGGACCGTCGTTGCCTTTCCCTGTTTGAACATGTTGTCCAACTGTATCAGAAGTCCTGGACCGTCGTTGCCTTTCCCTGTTTGAACATGTTGTCCAACTGTATCAGAAGTCCTGGACCGTCGTTGCCTTTCCCTGTTTGAACATGTTGTCCAACTGTATCAGAAGTCCTGGACCGTCATTGCCTTTCCCTGTTTGAACATGTTGTCCGACTGGATCAGGAAGTTCCAGCTCACCAGATTCTTCTCAAGGCAGATCAAAGTGCTCCAACCAGCTGGCTGGAAGCGAAGGAGACGCCATCCCCGAAACATGTGGCCTCAACAGATAGCAACTCTCCCCCCCCTGCTGTAGAAGAGGTCTGCCAGAGCGCCGTTTAGACTGGTCATTGTGGCGTTCGACCGATGTAGGCGAACATTATTATCATCCTTCTGGTTCCTCTGAGAACATGGAGCGAATTTTAACTTTAGGATTGACTTCATCATCTGGTTCCTCTGAGAACATGGAGCGAATTTTAACTTTAGGATTGACTTCATCATCTGGTTCCTCTGAGAACATGGAGCGAATTTTAACTTTAGGATTGACTTCATCATCTGGTTTAACTTTAGGATTGACTTCATCATCTGGTTCCTCTGAGAACATGGAGCGAATTTTAACTTTAGGATTGACTTCATCATCTGGTTCCTCTGAGAACATGGAGCGAATTTTAACTTTAGGATTGACTTCATCATCTGGTTCCTCTGAGAACATGGAGCGAATTTTAACTTTAGGATTGACTTCATCATCTGGTTCCTCTGAGAACATGGAGCGAATTTTAACTTTAGGATTGACTTCATCATCTGGTTCCTCTGAGAACATGGAGCGAATTTTAACTTTAGGATTGACTTCATCATCTGGTTCCTCTGAGAACATGGAGCGAATTATGACTTTATGATTGACTTCATCTTTCTAGTTTCACTGAGAACAGGGAGTGAATTATGACTTTGATTGACTTCATATTTCTAGTTTCATTGAGAACATGGAGCGAATTATGACTTTGATTGACTTCATCTTTCTAGTTTCACTGAGAATATGGAACGAATTAAGATTGACTTCATCC
Organism: Ariolimax columbianus; assembly: GCA_036924085.1. Taxonomy (NCBI): domain Eukaryota; kingdom Metazoa; phylum Mollusca; class Gastropoda; order Stylommatophora; family Arionidae; genus Ariolimax; species Ariolimax columbianus. The sequence continues at coordinate 103,161,126 of JAVGWX010000002.1, forward strand.
TTGTAGTTTTCCTGAGAACATGAAACGAATTATGACTTTGATTGACTTCATCCTTCTGGTTTCCATGAGAACATGGAGCGAATTATTCTTTTTCTTCTGCATTCGTTCTCAATCTCCAGCTACCAAGTCTTGAATAAAAAAAATGTAGTTCGGAGAACAGAATGCGTTGTCGCTAGTTTACAGTTTGACTGCGATATTTGCACCTTTCGTTCCGACACATCCGTCTTCGGCAGCGGAGCAAATTATTACTTTGATTGACTTCATCCTCTGGTTTCCATGAGAACATGGAGCAATGTACTACTCATATTCAGTTTAGATCGCTACTTTCTTTTATTTGTTCATTCCCTGATGAAGACCATTGTAGATTGAGACATCCTTGCTAGAATGTTATTATCATATCAAATCAATCAAAACCTTGCAGCATGTGAAGCATAAATCTTCAACAAATGGATGCCAAGTCCTCTTATTCTGAGCCATACTCATCAGCTCTCTTCACAATTTCATTTCGTTTGTTTCGAGCTCTCTTCAGTGTGTGTGTGTGTGTTTTGGTCTGCCTCTGCTTCTCCTACCTTGGGGATTCAAGAATAGAGACTGTCTTGTAGTGCTACCAGCTGGTTTACTTATAATTTGTAATTGAGGTACCAAATTCTGTCATTCATGTAGGTGGAATTGAGAATGAAATGATTTCTAATTAAATGTTACCAAGGCATGCAAAGAAAGTAGCCTCTGATAGCATGTAGCCTCTGTAAGCATAGAGCCCCTGATAGCATGTAGCCTCTGTAAGCATAGAGCCCCTGAAAGCATGTAGCCTCTGATAGCATGTAGCCTCTGTAAGCATAGAGCCCCTGAAAGCATGTAACCTTCTGACACCAATTTTATGTGCTCCCATTAACAGGAGAATGGATGAGGTTCGAGTCTCTGATGCCCTAAAACCGAATTATCAGGGTAAATGAAACTAGTAAGTCATAGATGGTAATTAATCTAGCAGAAGCAAAACGATTGACTTCAAACTGAATGATGCCTTGCAGGGAGTTTAGACATAGCAAAGGACTAAGATAGTTATCTCAGTCCAGCTGAAAAATGTTGCGCATGTTTTGCACTTCAAAATAAATATCATTGTAAAGAAGAACACTGATGTCCTGCCTTGTAACTTTTCTTCTGTTTTCCCCATAACCATGAGTTCAAACACCTGAGCATCAGGAGACGGCGTGGTTAAGTGGCACGGCTCACAACCTGAAGGTGCTGGGTTCGATCCCCATCACAGCACCGGCCGTTACCCCGGGGAAGCAAACCCTTAGAAAATGCAGGAGGAAGAAGACCCTTACATAAAATGCATGCTGAAGTCGGATGCACTGCGCCGACAGGCGCAAAATAAAAACCACAGTGCAACGCACACCGCATTGGGGAATAGAGAAATAAGGCAAACGCCAAAACAAAAAAAAACACCTGAGTGGTGCCGAGGTTGAAAATAATATGTCAACTGTAACCTTCCAAGAATATTGTTAAAGGTGACTAAATAAATTGTGCATGGGACTTGCAATCTCATCACGCAAAACTATCGATATAAAACCACTACTGCAAGTGCTGAAATACAGGCTTCCTGTAAAGAGGCAAGCTGTATTGGTAGTCCTTTACTTGACAGACTGAAAATGAGTTTCAATGACAAAAACAATAAAACTGAAAATTTGGATTCAATACAAACATGTAAGAAATTGATCAGAGGTTTATTTAATCAAATGTTAACAGATTAGCTATTAAACCAAACTCCAATAAGGTTAAACTTCTATCGAGGTTCAATCTCTATAACAAGCTGCTAATATGATTCACAACAGTTATTCAGACTGTCATTAGGTAGTCGTCTTCACAGTCACATTATCTGTGCTGCAAGCCCTCAAGGGTGGTAAACTCTCACATTTGAGGAATGAACTTCGTTTTCATTCTCAAACTCCCGCTACCAAACCCTGAAAAGGGCTTTGCAAGTAGCTGGATGTAGTCCATAGAACGGAATGCGTTAAGTGGTAGTTTAGAGCTTGAATGCGATATTTGCACCTTTTGGTCCGACATCTGAATTCAGCATGGCATTTTTGGGTACCAGGTTAGATCCATGTGGAGGTGTAGAAGGGTCTTTGCAGCTCTGGATCGTTGGCCCTGATGCTAGCTGTCAGTTTTGGGTTGCTGACCGCTACAGCACATTCACTGCTCAGCATCTTGATCCCAGGATTGAACCAATTAGGGTAGCTACCAGTAAGCAAACCATACTTTAGTAGTTACCATCCCATTGTGGTGTACCTGGCAGTGAAATGGCAGACAGACAGGGGCTTGCAAAAAAAGGAGAAGAGAATGTGAACGAGAGTTATCCACGCTATTAAAATAAATCAATGACTACTACATGCTTGACCAGCAGAGACATATTACCATTCTTCATCTCAGAACAGGGCATAATAGACTTAATAAACACATGTACAGGCTTTGTATGTCTGCTTCACCACTGTACACATGTGGACTGAGCGAACAAACTAGAGCATGTTTTACAGCACTACCCTCCGTACAGCCAGTTGAAGAAGACTGAGTAACCAAAAGATTGAACACTAAACTCAAAAGTTGTACGAAGCTCCAGACAATGGTAGAGTTTATCACTGGGAACTCATCTAACCATATAATAATTACTAACTTACTTTCCATGTCCTAGCATAACGTCATATAGCATTCATAAAGTGTTCAGCGACTTGAATTGGCCTGTCATTCACCATCATGTGGCTTTCGTCACATGTATCCGGAAGGTTGGGATAAATCATCAAATGACCTGGATCTTGTACCACACGGCAGTCACATGCATTGCCAACTGAGAGACCCCATTACTTCATGTAATAATTCATGAGCAGACACATGTAGTTAAAAATAAAATATTGCATTCAGAACAAAATGGTGGATCTGTGACCGCACACACTACTTTGATCCACGTGGATCTGTGATCATACACATTACTTGATCCACGTGGATCTGTGACCGCACACATTACTTGATCCACGTGGATCTGTGACCGCACATACTACTTTGATCCATGTGGATCTGGGAAATGTTAGGACCGCTTTAACCTTCTAAATATGCTTTACAACCTCACCCTTACAACCTTGATTTTGTAAAACAAATTGTTACAGGTGCCACCACTGCAAAAGTGCCTAAATTCTTTGGTACATGCGGTGTGACAGTCCCATGCACCAATTAGGAGAAAAAACCTATTCTTTGTGCCATGCTATTCTTGGGAACCAAAGAAGAGAACCACTGAAACATTCTACTCATCTCATCTGTCAACATACTTCATTAGACACATTGAGGGGAGGTGTAATCTTCATTCTTGTGCCAGCTGTGAGATTACTGACATTTTAATCCATTTTTTTCTTTGTCTTCTTCATGTTGTAAAGCCATATGCTGTCTGTTACTACTGAGGCTTATACAATGGGTAGGTTTGGAGATATTTTTCTCATACGTCCTAATCACTTAACTCTGTCAAAGCCATGAGGGAGTGAAGTGTCAGTCACTAGTCAGGTGACACATACCTGATTAAACCTTTCCAGCTCGAAGGCACCAAAATTGGCTGATGAAAAGCTAAAAATGCCCACCCATCATGACCAAAACCGACTTCTGAAATGTGTTTTTGTGTTCCGTGATTTCTTTTGTGGAATTTCTTTTTTTTCAATGGCTCTAAGTGATGGTTGTGTCCTCCGCACATGCGCAATTTACATTTAACCGTGAGATTATTCCTGGTACGTTAACATTAGCACATGTTGAAAATCAACGCATCCATTTAAATGAAAGTTGGGTAGAAATTATTTATTATTTGATGAGTCAAATGATCACGCATTTTGATAACTTGTGAATATATTCAACACACGTTCAATTTAGACTTGTACACATATTACGAAAGGTATGCGTATAGGAATTGACGAATATATCAACAAAATACATGACACAGCGAGCAAGGAAAAAAGATTTCTCTCCAATTTCTACCTCTGCATTTCAGCCCGGACGGAAAGACAAATTTGCAAACCACGTCCGGACTAAAAGGGGTTAACAACACACTCACTTTCCCTTTCTTCTTCCCCCCCCCCGGGCCTAGAAAACGGGGTGTGTCATCACAGTCTGGCCAACAATGTGGGTATCGACACTGAAATCTCCTTAGTGGTGAGCTTATTGACGAACCTCGCATTGCACTACAGCCAAGGGGACTCAGGTCACCTTTCTCAAGTACGCCTTAGAATGTGCCACCGTAACCTGCTACCAAATAAATACCAACAACATAAAAGCCATGAATGTTGGTCCTACGTCACGTTGTAATTCTGTCACTTTTCTTTAGTGACCCTGAATGCTTTTCACATAACTGGAGCATGTCGTAATGTCCTCCAATGTAAAATTAAATTTCTACAGAAACCACTTCTGCAAAAAAAAAAAACGCTTTGAACAGGCCTCCTCAAAGGATTATCTACAGTGGGGACCATTACTCCATATGGACACGAGAAGATAAGCCTAAGTTACTCTCTTTATCTAACATCACAAACTACAGTGGTCTATGTGCTCCACCTCATCCTCTACAACAGCATTTGGTGCTAAGATGTGATGTAATGGTAGACTAGAGAAATGGTTCCGCAAATGTTCAAGACCTCTTTTGGACGCAGTATGAAGATTCCTCTCATCCCTCAATGTGACGGTGAGATCTTTGATCACATCATGTAGGTCATTCATCTCCATCTCGTACTTTGTCTGAATATTACTTTCCACAAATTGTAAATCACGGAGATGATTTTGTTTTGACTCAAGAACATCAGTCTCCAATTTTTGCCGGGTTAACCTTTCTTTATTGAGCTCCATCCGAGCACGTTTCTCCTCATCCATGGCTTTCACCTATTGCAAACAAGAACAATGTAAGGATGTAGTTTTAATGTTAGCAAAGAAAGTAGAGACAACAACCACAATTAACAAGCAAAAAGGTGACATCTACACATCAAAGGTTGGCTGGTCAGTTCAGGTGACATATCCACATCAAAGGTTTGCTGGTCAGTTCAGGTGACATCTCCACATCAAAAGTCAGCTGGTCAGTTCAGGGGAAATCTCCACATCAAAAGTCAGCTGGTCAGTTCAGGTGACATCTCCCCATCAAAGGTTGGCTGGTCAGTTCAGGTGACATCTCCACATCAAAGGTTGGCTGGTCAGTTCAGGTGAAATCTCCACATCAAAAGTCAGCTGGTCAGTTCAGGTGAAATCTCCACATCAAAGGTTGGCTGGTCAGTTCAAGTACCATCTTATATTGAAGGTTGGCTGGTCAGTTCAGTTTAGGTGTCATCTCCCCATCAAAGGTCAATTCAGTTCAGGTGCCATCTCCACATCAAAGGTCAGCTGGCCAGTTCAGTTCAGGTGTCATCTCCACATCAAAGGTTAGTTCAGGTGTCATCTCTACATTAAAGACTGGCTGGGCCATTTAGGTGCCCCCACATCAAAGTTCAGCTGGTCAGTTCAGATGCCATCTCCACATCGAAGACCAGCTGGTTATTTCAGGTGCCATATCTACATCAAAAGCGAGCCTGTCAGTTCAAGTGCTGAGTTAAGACTCATAGCTGTCTGCTTGCATCATGGTCAGCGAACTACAGCTGATGAAGAACATTTTCTGCCTCCATGTGGCACTAGTGTAGTCTGTCCAAGGGATAGGGATTGCGGTGGGAAGACAACCCCAGTACTAAAAAAGCCAGTTGAAACCAGACGTGTCGGTTCAAAAATCACAGCCTCGCTATAAACAGCAGCACAACATCCTTTTCAGAATGAACACCAAATAAGAAACCCAAACAAACATTTGGTTTTTATCCCTCTTGCGAGACTTATCAATATTTCGCTTCTAGACTCAATGAGAATATTTAGTAACTCCTGCTTCTCAGTTTTAGTCGACCTGTACTTCTACAGGAGCAGATGTCCCTGTGAAGGTCTTACCTCTGCCGTGAGCCGGGTGTAGGATTTCGTGCTTAGAGGCTAGGGCTCAAACAGCTTATTACTCTGCTACAATGGAACAAGTGCTGCGGAGGGATGTAAACCAATGTGTGAGTCCATCTTAATAGTCTCAAACACTAGAGCAAAGTAGACCCACAGCCTGTTAGGTTCCATCTATGCTGCTCTTAACAAACCACCTAACCATATGGCCGGTGTTATGCCATGTCGCACAGTTAGTCGCCTCGTATGACATGCTCACTGTGGGGCAGTGGTGCTATTCTTGTCCTTGTCATACACAAAGACCCTGACGGACCACTCGGGTCGAACTCCTGTTTCACAGAATTAAATTGAGTTCTCTGTATACAAATGATGTATTGTGTAGAACCAATCTAAATCTTAAGTATAGGTATGTGCTTACAACATTTAAGCTTGTGTGTTGATCAAGGCCATATGAAGTGGACGTCTTCAGGGAGGAGCGATCAATCAAAGCTGAACAGAGGTGGGCATGGGGACAACTAAGGGTCAAAAGAAGTGTTGTGGATGTCGTATATGGATGGACCCCAAAGGCATGTGTGCACTTCTACAGTAATTCATTTTACATGATGAGGTTGCTAGCCTAGGTACAACCCTTTTCAGTCACCTTGTAGAACATATTTGGAAGGTTACAGTGGTTCAATTCTTTTTTTCCTGCGTATCATGAGTATGTCAGTGCTGATAATTTCTTCTCTTCGACCTTTCATTCAATCCACTGCCATTTTCTACTCCCCTTTCACACTTCACTGACCTTCTCACTCTCAATACCATGCCACATGTCTGCTGTCAGGACAGACTTCTTCGACCTTTCATTCAATTCCCTGCCATTTTCTACTCCCCTTTCACACTACACTGACCTTCTCCCTCTCAATACCATGCCACATGTCTGCTGTCAGGACAGACTTCTTCGACCTTTCATTCAATTCCCTGCTATATTCTACTCCCCTTTCACACTACACTGACCTTCTCACTCTCGATATCGTGCCACATGTCTGTCAGGGCCGACAACTTCACATCCAGGATGGCTTGGTCTCTCAGAAGGCTGTCCCTGTGTATGGACAGCCTGTGATTAGCTTTTGTTGCCTCGGCCAGACTTTCTGTCAGTTTTTCTATCTCTCTTCTTAGTTTTTTCACAGTCAGCTCTAGGACCTCGTTGTGCTCTGTTTGTTCGTGAAGTCTCACCTCCAGTCTATTCACTTCACCTGAACATATGAATAAGGTATGGTAAAGGCAGTCCCATAGCAGACAATGCTGCCGGGGATGAAGTGTAAGTGAATTCTGTATTAGTCTCTATGCCTTTTTTTATTCAGAGGTGGCAAAAGTCTTAAAACGGCGTATTTCGTTAATAAAAGATATGAAAGTGACTTTTTTTTTAAAAATCAACCTCATTCGTAGTTGTGTTTCTTGATATATATGTATAAGCAGTGGTTATGTGTCAGTGCATATACTCATTGATTCATGCAATATTATTTCTTGTATGACCTATTCTGTTCCAAGTGGCATATCATTATTCTCATATTCTGTGCCATTCCCTGGCTAATGACTGCTGCCTTACATACTGAATTTGTTGTTGAGCCATTATAAAACAAAAAAACTGTTGTACGACTGTATTTCCATTGCTGGGATAGTCGAGGGATTCATTTTCTTTATTTATTTTGTGATTTGTTAGGTATTTTCGTTCTTTGTCGCAGTCGAACTTGTGGTCGTAACATCGGTTGCATTTGTATCTGTACCAGTTCGGTAACACCTCATTCGCCACGTTTTTTTATTACGTTTACATGCGAAGTCTGGTTCTCTGGATAAAGTCTGCTGTGATGGGGTTCTTCAAGGCTTCCAAACAGCTTTGTGTAGAGGTCCATCTTCATGGATTAGTGCTCATTACGCAAGTGCAAAAGCAGATAAAAGTCTTCAGGAAGACAAATATATTTATGCTTTATTGACTTTTGACCTTCAGTACCGCTATAGCTTCCGTTTATGTATTTGTACTAGGCCTCAGCTTTTATGACGTAGGGTGGCCAGTTTCTTTCCTCCTCCAACAGTAAGCCAGGTACCCATTTAGAGCTTGGTTAATAAGAGGTAATGAAGGCTGCACCTTTACCATGAGAAGTGGAAGTGCTATCACTTTGCCACCTACACAGATACTCTAGAAACTCTACTCCATGGTAGAAGACTCTACACTCCATGGTAGAAGACTATACTCTATGGGAGAAGACTCTAACCCTCATGGTAGAAGAGTCTAAACCCCACAATAGAATATTCTACACCCCATGATGATAACTGTCCATCATTGTCGATGACGACCACCTACATCACCCTTGTTGTATGTGTTCTATTCTGTTATGTTTCTGCACTGTCTGGCATGTTTTGGTGTAGTGTTTGCTGGACCTCATGTGGCTTATCAGTACAATGCGGGCACGGAATGTTCTATTGAATGGTTTGCACAATATGTCTTCTGCTGCCGGTGAGGGTGGTCTCGCTGCTCTGTCCTTCCGAATCAGGTGTTTGATTTCCGCTGTCTGCAAACGGTGACTTTCTCCTTCAGCAGCGACCACGTTTACTGCATTTCTCCAGAATAATCTGTTTTCTGCAATGCTCTCTCAATGGTCATTATCTATGTGACAGCATCTCCTTTTCGCCAGCCTTCCCTAAACCCACCGTAAAAACGTCTCTTCGGCAGTCTTGTGTCTGGCATGTTCACAAGGTGTCCAGCTCATCTCAGCTGTGCCGCTGCAGCGATGCATGGATGCTTGGCATGTCTGCTAATTCTGGTACTTCAGTGTCGGGGACATGGTCCTGCAAACAGATGGGGTATTTGCGCCTCAAGCTGGTTGTATGAAATGGGTTCAGTCTTTTTGCCTGTCTGGCATAAACAGTCTAACTCTTGCATGCGTATAACATGGTTGGGAGAATAGCAGCTCGGTAGACCTTGAGCTTTGTCTTGGCGCTAATGCACCGGCGCTTGCTCTCATACTGTCGCGCGAGTTCTACCGAAGGCTGCACTGGTTTTCATTATTCTACTTACCCCCTCATCATCCAGATTGATGGTTCGCAGCAGTGTATTACCCAGATACGTAAACTTACACACCCCATGATAGAAGATTTCTAAATATCATGGACAAAGAGGAGTAACTACGTAATAATAATAATAATGTTCACGTAGCCGTCAAATGCCTGTTTCGTCGATCGACCACTACCTTGTCCAACTGCTGAGGCTGTGTCCATGCGTAGCGTGTCGACCGAAATCCCTACAGACTCTCCAGGTGGAGCCGTGTACTCCACAGCCTTGGGATGAGGGCAGCAAGGAGTATGTTAGATCAATGTTTGCATCAAGCTTTCCGTGTCTGTCTGTGTCAAACTCCCTGTTTCCACGTGTCCCGCCGCAGAAGCTTCTGACTATGTCTGAGAATATACTGCTGAGAATACAAGATTGGGAGAGGTATCGTGTAACCTCCGGTGGAGGAAAATGTGGGCAAGAGGAAATTTGGCTTCAGTCTGAGCAGAAATGTCCTTGAATAGTGATAATCTGGACTGAATTCTGGTGTGCAGTTAAGCGGAACGTTGAACTATGCCATGAACTGGTTTCCCACGGCTTGAGCCAGGCATGAAATGCAGCATAACAAACAGGATAACCGATCGAAAGCCCATCCAATCCACAGAATAAAGTCCTTGATACCACCTGGTGAAGGAATTGTGAAATATAATCCGAACAGGAACCACCAAATATCAGAAAACTCAACACAAACACCGGAGAGAGTCAAGAGCGCAGCCACTAAGGCACGATCATCTTACTTTTCCTGGCTACATAAGTACACAAACATAGGCTGAAATACAAGGAAGGTAGAATTCAATTTTACGTCGGGCATATGTCTGATTGATACATCTCTTACTGTTCTTGTATAAAACTGCATTTAAACCTTGCTAGTATTTCAGCCAGTGTCTGAGTAACAAAAAGGTAGAGCACTCATGTTTAACAGCAAAGATGCCAGGATCAAATCTTGTTATCAAGACTGTCTCCTTCTTCTTGTCATTTTTCATTCCTTTGGGGCATAGGACCATCACTACAGTTGGCCTCCTTCAGACTTTACGACACTTAGCCATGCAGCTTGTTTAACTGAACTTGCCCCATCAAATACATTCGTTGAAGCGTGGGTCCAACACTGCATTTGGTCTCCCTAACCAACTTATTGTGCAGTTTAATAGCAATGGTTTTTACATGGTGATGTTGCCAACCCCATACGCAACCTTCTATAGTCACCTCTTACAACATGCAAGGAAGGAAGCCGTTTACCACAGAAGCACTCAGAAGTTTAATTACGGTAGCTAATGTTTTCTTCTTTGTCGTTCGTTCTCAAACTCCCACTACCAAGCCCTGAAAGGGCTTTGCAAGCAGCAGGATGTAGTCCGAAGAACGGAATGTGTTGTGTCGTAGTATACAGGCTGACTTTAATATTTACATCTTTCGGTCCGACACATCCGACGTCAGTACCAGTAGGCATTTTTGTGGTACCGGATTAGCCTTCCCTCTTCGATCCCTTCTTCTTAGCCAGTCTGCTCTGTTGCAGACTGTTGTCCAGGATCACTATATGTGTAGATGTAGAAAGGTCTTGGAAGCTTTGGTTCACTGGTCTTAGCAGCCAGTTCTGGGTCGTTGACCGCTAATTGTCTAAATCCAGGCCTGGTAGCAGTGGTACTATCTTCATCTGTGACACACAGAGAATCCTGTCCTAGACGGATTAAACAGCACCGTCAGATGCCTCATACAACATACTCTCTGTGTGGCAGTGGTACTATCTTCATCTGTGACACACAAAGAATCCTGTCCTAGACGGATTTAACAGCACCGTCAGATGCCTCATACAACATACTCTCTGTGTGGCAGTGGTACTATTCTCATCTGTTATACACAGAGAATCTTCTATCCTAGAGGTTGTTGTTGCTGATGCAACTCATACTGACGTTAGATACTTTTGATGACTTTCTTTGGTGGTGTGTTACAGTGGCTCTCCTCACATCTCAAGTTGTACTTAAGGTGAACCGATCTGCTCTTGGCTGTAGTGCAATGTGAGGCTTCTCAGTAAGCGCACCACTATGGGAATGACAGTCCTGATCCCTACCTTGTGAGCCAGACTGCCATTAAACAACATGATTCCAGGGAGAACTGCTTGGAAATGATGTGGGGTCTTCATCAGTGTGTTTCACCTGACTCTGACAAACATTGTCTCATCAATATGTTTCACCTGACTATGACTAACATTGTCTCATCAGTATGTTCCCCTGACTATGACTAACATTGTCTCATTAGTGTGTTTCACCTGACTCTGACTAATATTGTCTGATCAGTATATTTTACCTGACTCTGACATTGTCTGATCAGTATATTTTGCCTGAATCTAACATTGTCTGATCAGTATATTTTGCCTGACTCTGACATTGTCTGTAAAACATACCCTCACATGACCTCCTTGTTAGTCGTCCTGGAAAGAGGCTGTTTGTCGAGGACAAGTCTGGCTAACAAGGTGAGGTTTGATGTGATCCCCTTAGTAGTGGTCGACATGGAGATGAAGCCAAGCATAGCACAACCGCCTGGAGGACCGCGGTCCACCTTCATACGCACGTTCGGGATGTGAGGAAAGCTACGACAACCTGCCACTTAACGTCCTTTTTAGGGCGCACAAAAGAGCAAACCTACTCATTCTCTGTTCAGTATGTTTCACCTGACTGACTAACATTGTCTGATCAGTATGTTTCACCTGACTGATTAACATTGTCTGATCAGTATGTTTCAACTGACTTTAACATTGTCTGATCAGTATGTTTCAGCTGACTGACTAACATTGTCTAATCAGTATGTTTCAACTGACTTTAACATTGTCTGATCAGTATGTTTCAGCTGACTGACTAACATTGTCTGATCAGTATGTTTCAACTGACTTTAACGTTGTCTGATCAGCATGATTTGGCTAACATTAGTTTCCTGTCCACATCCTAGAGGGATTAGACATCACTGTCGGATGCCTCCTACAACATGCTCTCAATATAGCAGTGGTACTATTCTCATCTGTTACACACAGAAAATCTTACATTCTAGAGAAATTATACAGCACTGTTAGGTGTATCTTGTGACATGTTCGCACATATGCCGAAGATGAATGTATCGGACTGAAAGGTGCAAATATCGCAGTCAAGCTGTAAACTAGCGACAACGCATTCCATTCTCCGGACTACATCCTGCTACTTGCAAAGCCCTGTTCAGGACATGGTAGCGGGAGATTGAGAACGAACGCAGAAGAAGAAGTCCCCACATACTCTGCTGGCTGTTCTATTACTGCCACACACAAAGCCCTCCCAGACACTATTGCAGCAGGACAACATTAAACTCCCACCTTTTGCTGATTTATACACTTTCCTCAGGGTGTCCAGCTCTTCTGTGTTCCATATGCTTGATTGGCGAGGATCTAACTGCTTCTCCAATTTCTTTTCTGAAAATATGACATATACATTCTATATTTTGTTATGAGAAAAATAGCTGGAAGAGGAAAGGAAGGATGCAGGACAGCAAGGAGAGAAGATGCTGGATCATTTAGTATCATCATTTGGAAGACGGTGGATGACAAAATTCTTCATCGTCTCGTGCAAGAATACCAGGACCTGGGTTTTTCCTGTGTAGTGCATGCCTTCGTAGCATTTTATTGCATTAGAATCGAGAGCTTATGTTGATTTTGCTGGTTATGACACCGTTTGAGGCCACTCTAGAGGCCATATGATAATAATAATAGTTGAACATCACAAGCAAAGATGATTGCGGCATAGTAGCATTGGCTCCACAAGAATGTTAAACTTGGATACAATGAACTTTTGGTCTGGCCAGCAATCAGCCTTAGTCACACGGCCTTAGTCACACGAACATCCTGTCTATCCTTTCATTGACTGATAACAGTCAATGAGATGTCACTGATTAGATCGATGGTGCATTCACGATTTTTTTCGACTGGGCAGTTGAAACATGGTTTTAATGACGGAACGGCACAGAGGCTCAGCAGTAGTTGGTCATTACTGTTGCTGCACTTTCCTGGTCCTGACACCCCCCCCCCCCCCCCCCCAATCTTTGATAAATGTATATTTAGGTCAAAGCCATGTTAGCATATGTTACTGTTCGTATGTAAAACGGTTTTTAAACCTTGTTTCTATTTTAGCCATTACTGGTATTGAGTTTGATGGCAATCGCGCATATATTCACATTTTAAGAACTCTACATTGCTTACACATAATGCTCACCTTCTTCTTCTTTGATTTCTTGGATCTGCTTGCTTTCCCATTCTGTGACACGCTGATGGACTCTTTCAAATACTTCTCTTATTGCCACTGGGTCAAGGATTGGAACCCGCAGTGGCTTTCTGTCTTCGTTCTTGTAGCCATCCCTTCCTGCAGCAACGATTGCATCAAAGTCATAAATTGGTGCAAAAAGTTCCTTGACCCATTCTCCAGGCACACGAGGTCGAGACTCTGTTTCATTTTGAGTGAGTTCTCCAGGTTTTGTGTGTTCACACTCACAGTTCATCATCTGTTACAATTAATTGTACATTATATCATCTTAAAAATGAACAAATTAACAAACAAATCATTTGTAGCGAATGTGAAATATAGTTCCTGAGATGAATGCTTTTACAGCAATACCTGGTAGGGACCAGTACATGGACAAAGTTCAGAAATCGATTAATGTTAAAGCAGAGACTTTCTTTAGCTTGCAATTGCATTTTGGCTGCCAGAATAGTTAAATAAAGAACTATAGAACGATCACAAATGTGAGTGAAACCCAATTACAGAGAAATAAAAGAAAACTTTACAAAAATAAGAAAATATGTAACCTTGAAATGCTTTTATTCTTGCATAAGTTGACGATGAATACATTTTTGTACATTGGTAATTTAGCGGGAATCTCCTGAGATAATAAGATTTGAATGATGCAATTACTCCTTGGTCCATAAACTGTAGCAAAGAATTTGTGTTTGGAGGAAGAAGCACCACTTTATTTTCTTTGTGTGCCTCAATCACCACAAGTTTTGACAAAAATAGACAGAAAAGGGAAAACATGCTGACGATGTTTGAAATGTGGTTATAATTGAAACAGATGAAAGAGCAAACGGACAAATTTCAAGTAGATGAAAGTCAAGGTATTAATACATCTGTTATAATTAATTGTAGTGCAGTGGTTAGTGTAATGGCTTCTCAGACAAGCAATCCGGGTTCAGTCCTCAGTTGGTGTGGGATTTTTCTGATTCTAAAAATGACTGTTGTGGTCGACCGAACCTCAAAATTTGTGTACCAGAATAATCTAGAAAAGTAATGGCGGCCAGAGTAATGTTGTTCAAGAAAAATATGGACCCAACACCATATTTCCAAATGTCACACTGTCATGTTAATGGGTTATTTACTTTTAATTATTTTTTTTATCATCTTGAACAATGAACAAATATTTATCATCTTGAACAATGAACAAATAAAGTGAAAAATCACATGCAAAAAATGTGAAATGTGATTCCTGAAATACATGGAAAGCAGGACTAGAAGATTACTGCTAACAAAAATTAAAAGACGATAGGGAAAAACTCATTGGAAACATACCTAGAATTGCCTGGAGAACCATGTAAAAAGTAAAAAAAAAAAGATTTAGGGGAAGAGAGGCAAAATATGACAGAGAAGAGGTATGATCTGTGATGACTTGATAGAATGAATGGGAAGAGAATTAACATCTGCAAATACAATTTTGACAATGCACCCCAGGGTATTGCAACTCAAGGTCACACTGCAAAGGGCACCAACGAATTCATCTCGATAGCCTGATATCATCCGATGGGTGCAGAGGTCCTGATATGTCAAGGTGGATCGGACTAGCTGAGTCCACAATGCATGACCTCCGACATGTGTAGCATATTGGCAAGATCTCCTTTGGGACAAAAATCTGCATCTACCAGTCCTACGTGGTCCTAGTCCTGCTTTATGACCCTGAAAGCTGGACATTGCTGAAACATGACATATCGAGACTGGAAGCCTTTGAAATGCGCAACCAGAGGCGTATCCTGGGCATCCGATGGCTCTGCTAAAACAGGCCTCCACCCAATCTCAGAAACACTTGACCGACGCCGAGTTTCTTTGTTCGGTCATGTTGTATGGCTGGACCAGGAAACCCCTGCCCACAAGATATTGCACAAGTCGTTCCTCAGCGCCAAGTCTTCCCCTGACCGGCTGGAGGCGCAGAAGAGGCCGTCCCCAAACAGTAAGGCTCCAGCATGTAGCAATCTCCTCCTCCACCCTGGAAGAGGCCGTCCCCAAACAGTAAGGCTCCAGCATGTAGCAATCTCCTCCTCCACCCTGGAACCACGCCACAGCTGTGGGTCATGGATGTGGACGACCGACGCAACGGGCCTCAAGACGCCTAAGCGAACATTATTATTAATATTAAATACAAAGCTCCAATGACAAGCTTTTGTGATAGAAAGTGATCATCAATGACACTCATGCTGTGTAAGACACAGAGAGATATTATTATGTGCTATTAACAAATACTAGCATTACTGATTTGAGTATCAGCCTGTGTGTTACCAGAGCCTGAAAAGGGAGCAAAGAATAGAAACAATGTAAACTGCCAGTCATGTCATAAATGGTAGTATCAACCCCTGATCCGTGTACGCAGACTATATTTGTTTCTAAACTTCTGTAGATTTAGGTCTGCGATTGAAAAATGAGCCATCAAAAATATCAATGCATACATCTACCTGGACCATTACAGCAGATATCCAGGGCAGAACACATGCAATGGAAATGAGGTGCTATAGAAAACTCCTAAATGTTATATATTAAGATCGTGTCACGAACGTAGAAATACAACAGAGAGTTGAAAACGCTATTGGTCCTTTTGAAGATCTGTTCGCGACAATCAAAAGACGAAAGATGGCCTGGTACGAGCACGTCGCGAGGTCCAACGTAATTACCAACTCAATATTCTTTGGTTCCGTACCAGGACAGGGAGGGTGAGGACGTCCAAGGAAGAGGTGGGTGGACAACATCACTCAGTGGTTAAGCCTTCGTCCCGGTGAGATACGACAGGCAGCGGCAGACAGAGAAAGATGACGTGGGATTTTGGGAGTGTCTTCAAGTGTGCCCCAATGACCTGATGGGTTACGTGATGAACTGAACATCTACCTAGGACAGATAATCAATAACAACCACAACATTGATATAGAGATCTCACGCAGGAATTCGGTGGGTTGGTTCAGCTTCAGCCTCATTAAACCAATACTCAAGCAAATGACTGACTTCGAGGCCAGGGCTCACACCTTGAATAGTATGATTATCCCAGCAATGGTTTTTGGGTGTGAGGTTTGGAGTCTATGCAAATAGACGCAGAGAAGATCAGTATTACCAAAATAGCAATGTAGCGAAAAGTCCTAAATGTCTTCCTTTAAGACAACATCCGAGATACTGACATCCGTGACCAAACAAAGA
Source organism: Ariolimax columbianus (assembly GCA_036924085.1). Taxonomy (NCBI): domain Eukaryota; kingdom Metazoa; phylum Mollusca; class Gastropoda; order Stylommatophora; family Arionidae; genus Ariolimax; species Ariolimax columbianus. Next base: position 103,177,635 of record JAVGWX010000002.1, read on the forward strand.
TCCTGGATGCTATTAACTCTATGTCAATGAGTACAGACGGGCTGACCATGTCACTGCTGCATGACTGACAATAGACTGACGCAGAGGGTGTCTTTCTACAAACTACAACCGCCCATGCGGCCGAGATGGAGAGATGATCTGCACGTCTTTGGAAAAGCATAGCACTCCTGGGCGAAGGACAGACACAGATTAAAGCTGCTATTGGCTACCTGGCACAGGGCAATCTTGTCTGATTTAATACCAGGATTCAAGTAGAGGGTAAGATTGCTTGCATTATCATCATCTAAAATGCGGTCGTCTGTTGATTTCAGTAGCATGTGTATTTCCCCAAACCCATGAAATATATAATGTTGTAGCAACCATGGATACTTTCAAAGCCAGCAAATCAGGTGTCTAATTCAAATTGCATCAGAATCATTGTCAGATTGATTGTGCTACAGAATTATGACATGACACTTGGACATCCCTGAAAGTGAAAGTTATTGAAAGTCTTAGATCTCTATGTCTGCTATAATAACGCTTTCATTGCCACAAACACCAGATACCAGGATAGTAGATCTAGACAAACAACCTCTGAATTTTGGATGCCTCAGTCTATCATGACTGCTGTCAGTGTCCGGAGCCTGATTTTCAACTTTTTACTTTGCTACTTTTAGTTAACTTTTACTGTACTGACTTTTTTTATAACCTAGATTAGATTGATTGTCGTTAGAGGTCTTACTCTCAGGAGTAAGCCACCTCATAGCTGAAGTAATTGTTTCAATACTCTTTAAATAGTTATAAAACTAAAAATAATATAACTTAATCATTTAATGATATCTTAAAGACTGTACGATAACAGTGAAAACAAAATTATAAGTATAACCTACTCCGTCTCACAGTGAATTCTCACAAGATAGCGTCCTAACTACCAAGGAAGAGACATATTGCGCATGTACCGGAACCTGGAAGTTCAGCTTGTTCGTAGTTTACGGGAATCAAAGAAATGACTTGATTTATATTTCTAAATTCATTTTTATAACTTTGCCCTTAATTTTGACGCCTGTCGCGACCTTCCAGCCTACCCACCAACTATAGATTTGTATATTCAAGAAAAGAAAGCAGATAGAAAAAGAACAGATCGTGGAAACTGAGAAATTGTGCAATGAAGTCTCTAACACTTCAATCCTGGCGACAACTTGAGTCTGCTATGACACCGTCTTGACTTTTCACTCCGTCAGAGTTTACCCAACTGGAAAAATTGACACAGGACTCTGCTCGAGAGTTGCGGAAGACAAGGCAGTTAGAATATACATAGAATGACCTCTACACCCGTAAGATCGATCTAGTCTGTAATTTTATGTAAACTACGTTGCTGGTTAATGAACTCTCCAAAATGACACGTCACATTACAAACTGTGACACGTCACATATTACAAGCGGTGACAAGTCACATTACAATCAGTGATACATCACATTACAAGCAGTGACACGAAATTAAGAAAGACATCACTACTGCTATACGAACTTTCTAGTAAAATATCCAGGGCACTGTGGGATATTCCTTGTATCAAACACAAATAAGGCGAGACTGGGACGGTACTGTGGATTAAAATAAGGAATTGTAAAACATGGATAGTAAAAGTAAGTACCTGGTTGCAAGTCCTTTACAGAACGTCGCTTCTCCCAATCGTCACCTATTTGGCTGTTATAAGTTTCTTGGCAGTAGTTGTATTTGAACTACAACTATAACTGCCAACATACAAAACAGTCGTCATTGGAGACTTTAACGCGAGAGCTGGTCGGCAAAAGACCGGAGAGCGCGACCGAGCTACTTTCTCTGATGATGAAAGAAATACAAGAGGGAGACGACTGGCTGTCTTTGTTGAGATGTACAAGAGGGGAACGACTGACTGTATTTGCTGAGATGTACAAGAGGTGAACGGCTGACTGTCTTTGCTGAGGTGTACAAGAGGGGGGACGACTGGCTGTCTTTGCTGAGGTGTACAAGAGGGGGGACGACTGGCTGTCTTTGCTGAGGTGTACAAGAGGGGGGGGGGGCGACTGGCTGTCTTTGCTGAGGTGTACAAGAGGGGAACGACTGGCTCTCTTTGCTGAGGTGTACAAGAGGTACAAATGGAATTGTTAGCACTTTCCTGTAGCATTTTAACTTGAATGATTGTATTATCTTCCTCAGTGTTTATGTGGTTGTCCATGTCTCGGAAGTTCTCTGGATCTCTATTTTTATCATTTTGTTAGTGTTCTGACAAACGTTTTTCATGTTAGTTAACCTTTGCAATGACATGGTCATTCTGCTTGTTACGCCGTTTCGGCAGTCTCTATTGTAGGTTATAATCGAGTCGAGATATTCCAAACTTGTGATGATTGTGACTTCTTGCTTCTCCCGGATAACTGTAGGTCTGGTTTGTGTCCTGTCAGTTCTCACTATCTTGGTCTTGCTGTAGTTTAGATATTCATTTTGTTCTTCTGTGTGTAGTTTAGGTATTCATTTTGTTCTTCTGTGTGTTGTTTAGGTATTCATTTTGTTCTTCTGTGTGTTGTTTAGGTATTCATTTTGTTCCTCGATGTGTTGTTTAGGTATTCATTTTGTTCCTCGATGTGTTGTTTAGGTATTCATTGTGTTCCTCTGTGTGTTGTTTAGGTATTCATTTTGTTCCTCTGTGTGTTGTTTAGGTATTCATTTTGTTCCTCGGTGTGTTGTTTAGGTATTCATTTTGTTCCTCGGTGTGTTATTTAGATATTCATTTTGTTCCTCGGTGGGTTGTTTAGGTATTCATTTTGTTCCTCAGTGTGTTGTTTAGGTATTCATTTTGTTCCTCAGTGTGTTGTTTAGGTATTCATTTTGTTCCTCGGTGTGTTGTTTAGGTATTCATTTTGTTCCTCGGTGTATTGTTTAGGTATTCATTTTGTTCCTCGATGTGTTGTTTAGGTATTCATTGTGTTCCTCTGTGTGTTGTTTAGGTATTCATTTTGTTCCTCGGTGTGTTGTTTAGGTATTCATTTAGTTCCTCGGTGTGTTGTTTAGGTATTCATTTTGTTTCTCGGTGTGTTATTTAGATATTCATTTTGTTCCTCGGTGGGTTGTTTAGGTATTCATTTTGTTCCTCGGTGTGTTGTTTAGGTATTCATTTTGTTCCTCAGTGTGTTGTTTAGGTATTCATTTTGTTCCTCAGTGTGTTGTTTAGGTAATCATTTTGTTCCTGTGTGTGTTGTTTAGGTATTCATTTTGTTCCTCGCTGTGTTGTTTAGGTATTCATTTTGTTCCTCGGTGTGTTGTTTAGGTATTCATTTTGTTCCTCGGTGTGTTGTTTAGGTATTCATTTTGTTCCTCGGTGTGTTGTTTAGGTATTCATTTTGTTCCTCGGTGTGTTGTTTAGGTATTCATTTTGTTCCTCTGTGTGTTGTTTAGGTATTCATTTTGTTCCTCGGTGTGTTGTTTAGGTATTCATTTTGTTCCTGTGTGTGTTGTTTAGGTATTCATTTTGTTCCTCGGTGTGTTGTTTAACCGATAAGATCCATGTTTTCCAGCACCCCGGTGCTCTTTGACAAGTCCATTATCTGCAAATCTTTTTTCTGGTATTTCATTCCCTTCGAATTGTGAACGGGTCAAACTGTTCATAATATGTGTCAGTTTTGACGTTTCTAATTACATTATCCGCCTAATTGCTGACATGTTGGGGCGTTTTACCCCTTTCCGCACCTAGTCCGACGTCTCTTCTGGTATTCTGACCTTTACCTGTTGCTTTTGATACAGTTTCGATCAGTTGAATTAGGTGTGTTAGGATCCCCATATCTAATGATTTGCCATAGCATTTCGCGTTGCACACAGTCAGAAGTTTTGGTATAATCTATGAAGCAAGTGTGTACGTCGGCGCTGTATTCTCTACACTTTTATACATTTCCCAGGCTAAGGGTATGGCTTGGTTTGGCTTCGTTCGTTCTCAATCTCCCGCTACCAACCCCTGAAAGGGCTTAAGTAGCAGAATGTAGTCCAGAGAACGAAATGCGTTGTGTCGTAGTTTACAGCTTGACTACACTATTTCCACCTTTCGGTCCAACACATCCGACTTCAACAAGCATTTTTTGAGTACCGGGCTAGCATTTCCTCGTCAATCCCTTCTCCTTAGCCAGTCTGCCCTACTGCAGCCTGTTATCCAGGATCACCGTGTGGAGGTGTAGAAGGGTCTTGGCAGCTGTGTTTCGCTGGCCCTGACGCTAGCAGTCAGCTATGGGTCGCTGACCACTGCAGCTCATGCGCCTCTGTCATATCTAAATCATGCATGTGCTTCATGCACTTTCTCGTTGAATCTGTTTTATATGAGGCGTGTTCAAACGAAACCGGACCTAGCTGCAGCAAGTGAACATACGTACGATGCGCATGGTGACGTCACGTATGATGTAAACAGACATACCAACCGTCAAACTTGCAAAATTGCATTATCTTCAGACTCAAAGTTTCCTTGGCAGACCCTTGAAAACATGGCGGGTGTGATACGGTATCCGTCCAGAGTTGATTGGCTAGCGGTGTTTCGGTTTCTAACAGCTGAAGGATGCCAACCAGTTGACATTCATTACAGAATACACTCAGTATTTGGTGTCAAAAGTGTGGCGAACGTAAGCTCCGGCGACGATCCACCCGAATTGCTGCATCAATTTTGGCGATGGCATCTTCTGGCGCAACAACTTGCGCCTGACCTGGTCTCAGATGATCTTTCGTTAACTCACACCCTTCTTTAAACATCGTTGTCCAGTTCTTCACTGTTGTCTTCGACACACTTTTGTCACCATACACTACCTGCATTCTGCAATGAATGTCAACTGGTCGACATCCTTCAGCTGTTAGAAACCAAATCACCGCTCGCTGATCAACTCTGGACGGATTCCGTATCACACCAGCCATGTTTTCAACGGTCTGCTGAGGAAACTATGAGTCGGAAGATAATTAAATTTGGCAAAACTTGACGGTTGATATGTGCTGTTTACACCTGAAGTGACGTCATCATACGCATCGTACATATATTCACTTGGTTCAGTTAGGTCCACTTTCATTTGAACACGCATCGTAATTTCTTCACGATGATCCGTAGGGGGATGTTGCTACTGTGACTTACTAAACCAATGGTTCGATAGTTAGTGTATCATTTCCAATCACCGTTCTTGGGGAGTGGTATATACATAGATCTTGACCATATTATGATGAGTCAGATCTTCTAGCGTAGAACATGGTAAATGTTTACTGTTAGTCAGGGTCAGGCAAAATATACTGGTCAAGACTCTTACCATGACTTCCCCACGGTCCTCCCTGGAAACGGGCTGTTTTCGTGGCAGCCTAGCCAACAAGGTGGAGGATCGACGTGATCCTTGTAGTAGTGAGCGACACGCAGATGAAGCCAGGCATAGAACAACCACATGGACGACCCAGGTCCACCTTCATCAGCACGCTCGGGATGTGAGGAAGGCTACTACAACCAGCCTATTAACGTCCTTTTTAGAGGGCACAAAAAAATAGTCCTTCTCATTATTGGCATTCAACAACAACAACAACTCATGTATATATACATTCAGTATGTAACTTAACTTAACGTCTTTATACTGGTTTAGAAGACTTTACAGAAACTATACAACCAGTTTCTTGGAGACTGGTTTAACCGATATGCGAGTTCATCGCAATAGACTCAAACACTAGAGTTAAGTAGACCCGGAGCCAATTCGGCGCCATCTATAGCTGCTCTTAATAAACCACATGGTTTAATGGCATTTAACGCTTCACAGAGAAACTATGAAGACTGACAGACCATCCAATGCATCAGAGACTAAATAGATTTGGAAAATGGAAACTAAAGCGGAGAAACTTTGCAGAAATAGCCAAAGCAAAGATTAGCGAAGACCCTATGAACACCAAAACAACACCAAAGCCCATCCCTACTGTACGCAAACCCACCTGGAAGCAGCATATCATTCCAGAGGTGGTAGCAAATATACCAGGTATTGGAAACAAGAACAGTCCGACTGAAAAAGAAAGAAGAGACATAACCCTGAGGTACATAGCGAAAAACTACCCAAGCATGGACTAGACCCATGCATACGCCGACGGTTCTGTAACAAACACAACACAGAATGGAGGGGGAGGGGTATTCCTGAGCCTAACAAATGGCAGAAAAATAACACTGTCATTGGCAACTGGAAAATTCTCAAGCAATTTCAGAGCGGAGTCAGAGGCACTGAAGGCTGCAGTAGAAGTAAGGCTGACAGGCGAAAGAAATGAAAGCCAGATAGTCCTGTTTATTAGATGCTCTGTCCGTGATTACAGTACTAAAAAGCCAGAAAAATACAGAACTTAATAATTTAAGAGCAGTACTCTGTCAACTATGCCAGCAGTCCGCACCAAAAAGAGTAGTGGTACAGTGGGTTCCATCCCACTGTAACATCCAAGGCAACGAGGAGGCAGACAGACTGGCAAAAGAAGGCGCAAGACCACCACAACCAGATTCTAGTGTGACCTACGAAGAGTCCAAAAGGTTTATTAGGGCCAGATAGATGGCCAAATGGGAAACAGAACATACTGGCTGCAAAAAAAAAAGATGCCTATTACCAGTTGAACAGAAGAGAGCAGGTCGTGGTATTCAGACTCCGCAGAGGCCACAACAGACTGAGGTACCATCTATTCAATAAACTGAAGATAGGTGGCACTGACGAATACACCTGTGGAACAGGGAAAATGCCCGCTGAACATCTGCTGCAAAATTGCCTGACATACGAGGACCAAAGAAAGCACAAGTGGCCAGCACCAGTGGCAACACTAGACAAGCTCTATGGCAGTGTCAACAGCCTCAGGATGACAGCTGCTTTCTTCGAACAAATTCAAGTTGACGTCTGACAGCGTGCGAAGAAGAAGACGAAGAAGAAGAAGAAGAAGAAGAAGAAGAAGAAGAAGAAGAAGAAGAAGAAGAAGAAGAATTTAAAGCTTCATACTAATATATAATCTTTATTATAAATACTTCGTGTAACAGATAGCTTCAGTATCTGCTTTATGATGCTTAAATCATACTTTTAGCTCAATTTGTTCCATATTAATGAATTTTATTTTGGTTAAAACTTTGATGCATACAATTCCAACGCTTGGCCTGGACTGAAAAACACAAATCGGCAAAATTATTCAGAACTAGAAACGGTTAAAGAGATTGAACGGTAAATCTAGTGGATCCGATAAATTAGATTACAACAAGTTTTTCAAAACAACCACCCACAAGAACAAGAAGGTATAGCTTCACATTAACTAAAGAGAGGTTCCGATTAGATATTAGGAAATATTTTTTAGTGAGAGAGTGGTGAATGCTTGGAATGCATTACCACAGGAGGTAATGGAAGCAGGGACAATTAATGCATATAATAATAAATTGGATGCGCATAGCTTTTAGAGCACGGTAATGTAAATGAAACTGGTTGTATACAGACTCTGCATTGTCTTTAAAACCAGCATAAAGACGTTAAGTTAAGTTAAGATTATAACCCATTATGTAGTCCGTGTCAAAGTGGACCACAGTAATGATGATGCCATCACGATAGTAGTGAACCAGTTTTTCTGGTAAGGTCAACTGGGCTGATAGCTACCCATGAAGGGCATGGCGAATTAAGTGAGTGGCCACATTTTTATCAAAAGATCTTTTCGCCAAGTTATGTTTGTGTTTTCGTAGAGTTTCATTGATGACTCCAAGAGGTGTATCTTGAGTGTTGTGCCCGACAAGCGAGATCACTTTATCGGGAGACATCCTCTAAGTGTCTCACACCCATCTGAAGCTATGATGGGGGACAACCTGCAATGAATTACTTCAGGTAATTCATCCATTATGTATATTATCGTATTCAAGAGATGTCCCTTTCTTCAAGCTTTGGATTGCAATTCGAACGTAATCAATCGTATATTACAACTCTTTGTCCTGGTTCTTAAACGTCATGTTGGATCCTCTCCCAGTGTCTCCGTACATTTTTCTGTATCATTGCTTCTATCTCCCATGCATATCTTTGCTATCTGTCAGTGTATTACCATCTCCGTCGCTTATTACATATAATGACGGTTTGAACCAGCCAGTGAGTGTTCTGATTTCCTTGAACACATTGCCTTTCTTTCCGTGTCTTTGCAACTCTTCTATCCTACTGCATGTGTCCAATATATGTTGCTTTTTCTTATCCTTGCGAATCTCTCTTCTGATTTCTCTTGTTATGTTTCTGTATACGGCAGTATTGCGCTCTATCCTGAATTGTTTTTACTTTTTTCAACGAGCCTGAAGCTCCTTTCTGTAATGTAACTGATTTCTGTTTTTGTGTCGCTTCTGAGGTATTTTATACTTTGCCTATGAGTTGTTTTTTTTTTTTTTTTGGGGGGGGGGGGGGGAGTTTAGTTCGCCTTATTTCTCTTAATCCCCAAGGCGATGTGCGTTGCACTGTGGTTTTTATTTTGCGCTTGTCGGCCCAGTGCATCCGACTTCAGCATGCATTTTATGTAAGGGTCTGTTTCCTCCTGCATTGTGTAAGGGTTTGCTCCCCAGGGGTAACGGCCGATGCTGTGATAGGGATCGAACCCAGCACCTTCTGGTTGTGAGTCGTGTCACTTAATCACTAGCCCACGCCGTCCCCGCCAATGATATGAGAATATCCGATGTTTGTATGGAAGTTCATCTGGTGTGATAGATTCCTGCCCCGTTACAAGTACCTAGAATTGGTTTTTTACTTCTATGGTATACTCCCGCTGTACAAAGCTGACGTCATACCGCCAGCAGCTGTTCAGCAGCTTTTTAAAATAATTTATTTGACATATTAATTTCAGTTGTTTAATAAGGAGCGGCTAATTAACGCATTGGTAGAGCACTCACATTTCATGGCATAGTTACGGGGTTAAACTCCCACTACCGGCAGCTCTAGCCAACCTAGCTATAAATGGGTACCTGACTTACGATTGGGGAAGGAAAAAGCAGCGAGGAAGGGAACAAGCCTCGTAAAGCTCAGGCTTAGTATACTGACGTCTCTAACAGTTAATTCACGACCAGCTGTTAAGTTTGTTAGAGGACTCCCTTTATTAAAATAAGAATACAAATGTTCTGACGGGCACACAGTGATACACAATAGATAAGTATTTATCAGAAAAGATTCCAGGTCAGCTATTACACCATCACCATGCTAAACATAGACTGGTATACATTTTGTAATGTTCATTACTTTTTTTATGACGTTCGTCTTGTTTTATAAGGCTCGGTGCGATGTACTATATTTAGCGACTTATAGCCCAGGTAATCAGACTTCAGTAAGCATGTTGTACTTTGTCAAATTCATATTGGGGTACGACCTTGCTAGTACGAGAAGTCGACACAAGTAACTTTGGTCTGTGAACACTAACCACTTCGCCACGCAGCTTCTCTCCCCCAACATTACCAATAATTCATCGTTTGTGGTTGAAAGTTACGTGTTCGCTAAAAACTACTTAACTAACAATAAAAAACGCTTCTTCCTCCGAGGCCAGACAAATGGACCACTTTGTACGGAACTAAACGGCTCCCAAACACTTGCAGATACCACTATTTGACATTGCTCCAAAGGTCAGGAGCTCACAGGCCGCTGGATCAATAACCAATCAACCGACCAACAATTAAAAAAAACTTGATAGAATGGTAGACTTCGTAGGTGGGATTGTACAGAAACCTTGCCTGTTTTGTTGTTCGAAGGTGTTAATGCCGAGTTGAGAAAACTCTTAACTACGTTTCTTTAGTAACAGGTTAGAGCCTCTCTTCTTGCATCCCGGGGTGTACGCGAGAATGTGGACAGGGATCCTCTTAGCTGTAATGATAAGTGAGGTTCTTCATTAAGCTCACCACTATAGTGAGTGCAGTGTCAGTCCCCACCTTGTTGGCCAGACTGCCACGAAACAGTCTGTTTCCAGAAGCACGAACGAGAACGTGAGCTAAAGCGAGCTTTATGGAATATAGGCCAAACATCAAACAACTAATACGATTTGATTCCTCTCATGTAGCATGTCCTTTGTAGAACGTCGCTCCCATCACAGTCTGTCTGAAAGAAACTCGTTCCCTTGCCAAAACTCCAGCTTCCGCCACTGTCATACTCAGGCACTCCTGGATATCTTGGTGCCATCGTCTTCTTGGTCTACCCCTTCCTCTTTTGCCTGGCACCATACCTTCCATCACCGTCCTCTCAAGACCGTTGTGTCTCTTGATGTGACCAAAGTATTTGCATTTTCTAGCCAAAATGGAATTAATAAACCAGTTCTCCTCTATGCTCAACTCTTGCCGAATGTCTACATTTGTTCTTTTCTCTGTTCAGGGTATTCTGATGATCTTTCTGTACCATTTTGACTCGAAGGATTCGATTCTTTGTCTAGAAGTTTTGGTAATCGTCCATGCTTCACAGCCATAAGCTGCCACAGGAAAAACACAGGCACTCAAGACTTTTACTTTTATCGTTTTGTTGGTGCCCTGCCATAATTTCTTCAGGCTGTTCAGTCTCTGCATTGCCATAGCTAGTCTTCTTCTGATTTCTTTCGAGCAGTCACCGTTTTTGTCGATTCTGGAGCCCAGATATTCAAAATGTGTAACCTGATCTATTTCCTCACCACCCACTGTAAATGTATGCTGACATTGTGTTTTATCGGTGGTCATTATTTTTGTTTTGTTTATGTTTATGAACAGATTTTGATCTTTACTATGTCCATTAACGGCTGAAAGTAGCTGCTCTAGCCCTTTCGCACTTCTTGATAGTATCACTGTGTCATCTGCGTATCGTAACTCTGGAATCTCGTACCCCCCAATCGTAAATGGGTCGAAACTTTCAATGTTCTCATCTTCTCGCACATTTCTCATTATACATTCCGCATATATGTTGTACAGATAAGGTGAGAGGATACATCCCTGTCGGACTCCCTTTTGTACTGCAAACCAATCTGATGTTTTCCCAGATACTCGGACAGCGGCTTGTTGATCTTGGTATAATGTTTCAATGAGATGGACTATATGCAAAGGAAACCCCATTTCCTTCATGATTCTCCACAGATTTTGATGTTTTACCGTGTCGAAGGCCTTAGTGTAATCAATGAAACATGTGTACAGGTCTACATTAAACTCTCTACATTTTTCATAGATATTCCTTAAATTGAATATGTGGTCCCGGGTCCCTCTGTCTTTCCTAAAACCTGCCTTGACTACGTGAATTTCAGATTAAAACCTTTTCTCTATCCTTCTTAATAAGATTCGCAGGAGTATCTTGCTAGCATGGCTGATCAGTGCGATAGTTCGGTAGTTCGTGCACAGCTTCAGGTTGGCTTTTTTTTGAGAGGGGAATAGATTTGATTAGAGAAGAGAAAGTCGTTGTCTTCCAAATAAGATCGGGGAATGACACTTTCAAGGTTCATCTTTACAACAAAATGAAGATTTGAACAGATGAGAGGTGTCTATGTGGGGAGCATACCATGGCCGTATAACACATTCTGCAAAACTGTATGCTCGATAGAACAATACTGGCATCGCGAGACAGATATGAGACAAAAGCTGTACAGAGATAGAGACAGCATTACAAACAGCGGTGTACTTTGTAAGAGAAACCGAGACCTTGATCTGAGGATGAACGAAAAAGAAGAAGAGAAATAGGCAGAAGAAGAAGAAGAAGAAGATGAAGAAGAAGATGAAGAAGATGAAGATCGTTATGTTTCACATGACCTACCTGATTCTTCATTCCCCATATACTATGGAAGAGACACTTCACAAAAACACTTCAGAAGAGCATGCCCCCGAATGGGATGTTTCAAATTGACCTCACCTGTGTTTGTGCACGTCCTAAGCTCAAATCCAGGTCGTGACAGGGAGCTCACTCTAGTGATGATCAAAACCAGAGTCATAAATATAACTTATGAGGAAGCTAAGTGGGTTTATCAGGTATAGATCACAGGAGCACGTGTGACGTAGATGGTACATATCAACAACCAAATACGCTTATTTCCAACTTAACAGAGTTGAGCAAGTGGTAATCTTTAGACACTGCACAGGCCACATTAAATTGAGATACCATCCATTCAACAGACTAAGATACCATCCATTCAATAGATTAAGATACCATCTATTCAACGGACTAAGATACCATCCATTCAATAGATTAAGATACCATCTATTCAACGGACTAAGATACCATCAATTCAACGGACTAAGATACCATCCATTCAACAGAATAAGATACCATCTATTCAACAGACTAAGATACCACCCATTCAACAGACTAAGATACCACCCATTTCACAGACTAAGATACCACCCATTCAACAGACTAAGATACCACCCATTTCACAGACTAAGATACCACCCATTTCACTGACTAAGATACCATCCATTTCACAGACTAAGATACCATTAATTCAACAGACTAAGGTACCATCCATTTCACAGACTAAGATACCATCCATTTCACAGACTAAGATACCACCCATTTCACAGACTAGGATACCATCAATTCAACAGACTAAGATACCACCCATTTCACAGACTAGGATACCATCAATTCAATAGACTAAAATACCATCCATTGAACAGGCTAAAGATATGAAGTACTGACGCATGTGTCTGCGGCACTGATCAAATGACTTCCATACATCTGCTACAAAGATAGCTAACCTGCGAGAAACAAAGGGGTCGCTCACATATGCCATGCAATATTTTGGTAATTTAACCCCGCCGCCCCTCCCTTTCCACACACACACATCCATTGCCCCTTCTCCGTCAAACTTCGTCCCTAAAACACGGGGACACCACCCCCCCTCCCCAATGTAACATCCCACATTTCTTACCTTCGCCTCCCTCCATTTTTTAAATTATCAAAATTAGATGTTATTTTAATCAGGTTCTATTCTCTTCTAATCGGTTAATCGTTGAGATCGATTGCTGTTCAAAATGAGATGTTATGTTATTGAGGTTCTATTCTGTTATATTCGCTTAAGAGTTGACTTCATTGCTGCTCGGTCTCCCTTAGAGAATTGAAAAGATCGTTATTACGGATGGTTCCAGCAACTTGATGATTGTTTATACTCCTGCGCGTCCATCCAGATGCACCTCGTTGCTGGACTAATGACTGAATTGTGCAGTATACTAATTGCCAGTTCATACATTGCGATGTCAACATCGGATAAACTGACCTGCAGCGGTCAGCAACCCATAGCTGACTGCTAGCGTCAGGGCCAGCAAACCAGAGTTGACAAGACCCTTCTACACCTCCACGCGGTGATCCTGGATAACAGGCTGCAACTGAGCAGACTGGCTAAGGAGAAGGGATCGAGGAGGGGAGGCAACCCGGTACTAAAAAATACCTGCTGAAGACGGATGTGTCGGATCGAAAAAAATGCTTGCTGAAGTCGGATGTGTTGGACCAAAAGGTGCAAATATCGCAGCCAAGCTGTAAACTACGACACAACGCATTCCGTTCTCTGGACTACATTCTGCGACTTAAGCCCTTTCAGTGTTTGGTAGTGGGAGATTGAGAACGAACGAAGAAGAAGAAGAAGAAATGTGCAAATATCGCAGTCAAGCTGTAAACTACAAACTTCAGTTTGACCAGGACAAGCTTCTGAAAGTTTGAAGCCTCTATGTCCACTATCCACTCATGCTGTAGCCAGTCTGTTGTGGCTTCCGAAGCAATGACTGTGAGTTTACATCAATGACTGCCCCTGATAAAGATGTATCAGAGCTGCTGTCACGACATTGATATCCACTTACAAACTAGAAGTTATACACAACACTCAGACACTCATCTAGGCGAGGCGATAATAATATTTATTTTATCACGTCACATTTCTTTTGCACCTCCCTGTTCTGACTTATTACATCAAATCTGAAGGACTCCGTTGTCTTATAATCCATTTTGACAATCATTAAGAAACACAGGCCCACAACTGTCAATGGCTCCTTACATTGTGTTTTTGCAGTGACGCTTTACTTAACCATTTATTTTACACGATAGCATCGTTAGAGCCATATGCCATGGCCGTGCACAGCTCTCGCCTATCTCGACATGTGTGGAGATCCAATATTTGTATTCTTTCCTCACATTTAAGGGGGCCCGGAATTCACAGGAGGATATAGAGAGGTGTATGGGGTTGAATAGTAGTACCTGGGATGAATAGAACAGGCCAACTGTCACCTACAAAGAATTATATAAACGGCGACTAAAGAGAGCTATGCTTGGGACTGACAACTGCATCCAGGCAAACAAATCATTTCCATTATAATCAGCTACCGCTAAAGCTCGGATACAGGCTTCCTGTAAAGGGACCAGCTGCAGTAGTGACTTAGCCTAGCGCCTATGCTTCCTTTCAGAGCAGTAAGGTGTATGATGAATGCGATGATAGACGGCCCGTAGCTCGCTGCGTGAGTGAGGTGTGCGTGTGACGGTACTAAAATCCCTAGCGGGCCGACTGCGCCAAAATCCGGCCGGGTGCTTTCTGTTAGCGCACCGCCCACCCACATGACCTGCAGCCCGACTCGGATTGGTTACTTCCCTACTTCCTTTCGTGGCCATCCATTGAGTCTATAACGCACTACAATGGGTGAAGGAAGAGGTAAGTTCTTGTTCTCCTGCTTAAACTCAATTAATCGCCAGTTTTTACATCGAAGTTCTGACTATTAGGCATGATAATACAACCACACGTTTACGGTCTATGCATTAGTTTGCGTATCAGGAGCGAAATTAAGAGAGTGAGGAAGTTAGAACACGAAACATGGTGTCTGTTTGTATCGTAGTAGAGAATGATTAACTTAGAATGGGTGGATGACCCTGTCTGCACGGGATCAACTTATCTCTGCTAGTTTTAGTGTCGATCGGCTTCGTTCAAGTCAAGGTTTTATTTGTCGAGGTCGTGTCATTGAATAGGCGGTCAATTGTGGGGCCAGGGTGAAGAATGTTGACACAGGAGACAATCGAAGAGCATAGTCGGAAGAATGAGATTGCGTTTGTTGAACTGAGTGAATGAAGTTCAATGAAGTCCCGGAGTCCGCTGCATACCAACCTAGAGGGCAGGACGGCTGTTATCGCATAACACGTACTCTCCTAAACTCCTTATAGCAGACACTACTGTCGGGGATGAAGTGTTAAAGAATCCACACTCCGCTGTACTTTGCTTCAGCTTTCAGCTGTTTGCATACATAGAAGCGTGTTTTACTACTCGGGGAGAAAGCGCTCATATAATTATATATATATACCTCTCTGAGGTATATTGATACCAGACATGGAATCTGTTCTCTTAGCTGTGTAGACAAGTTCTCAAAACAGGAGATGCCACTCAAACACTAGCCTGTATCATTTTCTGATCCTAAGGAAAACAAAAGGCATACTTTTTTAGTCACTTTTCTTCTACCCTGGGGTGTAGAGTTTTGCCAGTAAGGGTTCCAGACTTTTCTCTCCGCTGTCTTTCTCTTTTTTGCCTGGTTTTAGTCTAGTTCGTGGCCTCTTTTACTTTTTAGACTGTCTTATATTGTCATCTCAGTGGATGTGGACCAGGTCACCCTTGGAGTCTGGATCCTTCTCTCTTTGCTTCCCATGACTGCCTAGTAGCTGATCTCTGATTCAGTTTACATAACCAAATCACAAGATAAGGTTGTTCCACATGAGTCTGCAAGGACTGGGACTTGAGACTGCTGTGTTGTCTAATTATAGACCTTGTCTCTTCTTGTTATGTGAACCACCTTTCTTAGAAGTCTCATTTCACAGATTTGGTGCTAGTCTTTCTAGGATGTGGTCATTGCCTATGATTAACATCCATACATAAGTGGATTGCTAAACAACCATCTTAGTTTTCTTACCTATTTCTCTTTTACTGAGGAATTCTGTATCAAGTCATCAAAAAGTTTACTCTTCTTCATATATAACCAGCTCTCCTTTGATACATCTTTTCTTATCTATTGCAGAAAAATAAACTATTATATCATTCATTTTTGTATCATATCTGGGTTATTGTTTCTAGAACTTTAATTGATTCATGTATCAAATATGGGGGTATCATTTCTAGTTTTATTTTATGCCTGTATCATATATGTGGGTATTGTTTCTAGAACTTTATTTCAATTCCATAAGACTTTCCATACTGCAGGCTTTTGGTTTGTGTGAATGGTTAGGTATGCAAAGCCATAAGTTGGATAGTCTTCTACCTGGATGGATTAGGCCACACTTTTAGTCGTTTCTTACTTGTTTTCAGGGCTGCAGTGATATTTTCTCACCTGTGACAAACATCCCTCCTGGAAACCACTTGTCTCACTAACCTGTATAATGATGTATTTTACATTCATTTGCAGATATAATCCCATTGCTGGTAAAGAATGTTCCCACTTTCTATCAAATTTCCTTTGTTTCTGTCTTTTAACAATGACTGCTCGCTTTTCGCAACTATCTTATTTCACATATGATATTTCATGCCATCCATGTTGACATACCTCTTAGAGATGATGGAGGGAAATGTTCAGTAGCAAGAGTTACTACAATGACAGTTGAACAGATACCAGCATCGTTAAAAGCAGAGTGCAGATCCTATGCTGCTGGGTAGGCTAAATAAATCTAGTAAGCTG
Organism: Ariolimax columbianus; assembly: GCA_036924085.1. Classification (NCBI taxonomy): domain Eukaryota; kingdom Metazoa; phylum Mollusca; class Gastropoda; order Stylommatophora; family Arionidae; genus Ariolimax; species Ariolimax columbianus. Next base: position 103,194,233 of record JAVGWX010000002.1, read on the forward strand.
TAAGAAGAAAGCCACAAACTCAAAAGCTAAATGAAAGTCATGGAAGACATGGGAAGGCGCCATCTATTGGCTGACCAGATGGATTTGAGGATTTCTTTTGGCTCCCTGACATCAGGTGCTGACTTACGTTCAGCATGATCTTTTTGTTCTTGTGCTCGGTACAGGTTCCATGTCTGACACTGAGAGTTTGTTGTATGAATATACAGTTGGTCATTTGTCAATTCCTCTTGGTCATTTGTCAATTGTTCTCAAATGAAATATTTTGAATGTCTTAGGATTATGGTGATAGCTCATGCATTACTGCCATTGTTTGTGAACATCTTCTTTGTCCTAATCACCTTAGGGTGCATATGTCATCAACCAACAATCTCAAAGCAGACATGTCCTGTGCTAATTTCTCCAGTTCTCTCTAGCTTCTCAGTGTTTTTTTGTATTGGCCTCTCCTATGAACGCATTAACAATACCAAAGCCCATTCCTACTGTACGCAAACCTACCTGGAGGCAGCATATATTTCCAGAGGTGGCAGAAAATATACCAGGTATTGGAAACAAGAACAGCCAGACTGAAAAAGAAAGAAGAGACATAACCCTGAGGTACATAACGAAAAACTACCCAAGCATGGACTGGACCCATGCATACACCGACGGTTCTGTAACAAACACAACACAGAACGGAGGGGCAGGGGTATTCCTGAGCCTACCAAATGGTAGAACAATAACACTGTCAGAGGGACTGAGGGCTGCAGTAGAAGAAATGGTGACAGGCAAAAGAAATGAAAGCCATATAGTCCTGTTTACAGATGCCCTGGCCGTAGTCACAGCACTAAAAAGCCAGAAAAATACTGAACTTAATGATTTAAGAGCAGTACTCTGTCAACTATGCCATCAGTCCGCACCAAAAAGAGTAGTGGTACAGTGGGTTCCATCCCACTGTAACATCCAAGGCAATGATGAGGCAGACAGACTGGCAAAAGAAGATGCAAGACTACCACAACCAGATCCTAGTGTGACATTTGAAGAGTCAAAAAGGCTTATTAGAGCTAGATACATGACCAAATGGGAAACAGAACATACTGGCTACACACAAAACGATGCCTATTACCAGTTGAATAGAAGAGAGCAGGTCGTGGTCTTCAGACTTCGCACAGGCCACAATAGACTGAGGTACTACCTATTCAATAAATTGAAGATGGTGGCACTGACGAATGCCCGTGTGGTACCGAGAAAATGACCGCTGAACATTTGCTGCAAAACTGCCCGACATATGAGGATCAGAGAAAGCAGATGTGGCCATCACCAGTGGCAATACTAGACAAGCTCTATGGCAGTGTCGACAGCCTCAGGATGACTGCTGCTTTTTTTGAAAAAATACAGGTTGACGTCTGACAGCGTACGAAGAAGAAGAAGTATTGTCTTCTAGAGCCTCTTCTCCTCAAACTCCTTGACCTTCCTTTACCACTTTTTCCCTTGGGATTCCATGACAGACATTGCTTGACTGGCTAGACTTTCATTACATGTCCCTTGTCCAGTGCCACATTCTTCTTAAAACTTCCCATTGCACCTCTCTTTGTTCTATTCTTTCCTGAAGCTTTCATTTGTAACATTGTTGAACTACTGCAGGCCTAGAATCTTTCTCAAGATTTGCTGACAAAGCCCTGCAATCTTTCAATATTTCTTCTTCTGTGTCGTTCGTTCTCAAACTCCTGCTACCAAGTCCTGAAAAGGGCTTTGCAAGTATCAGGATGTAGTCTGGAAAACTGAATGCGTTGTCGTAGTTTACAGCTTGACTGCGATATTTGCACCTTTTGGTCCGACATCTGACTTCAGTATGGCATTTTCTATGTTTGGTTAGCCTTCCCTTTTATACCCCTTCTCCTAAATCAGTTAGGCTTGTTACAACTTCTTATCCAGGATCACCACGTAGATGTGTAGAAGGGTCTCGTAGCTCTAGGTCGTTGACCTTAACACTAGCAGTTAGCTGTAGATTGATACAGCTCATTCACTCATCTGGATCCAATCTCTTAATATTGAGATAGGTCATCTACCATGCCTGCTCCACATTGAAGGGCCGACTTCACATTAATCTAACATAATAAAAATGCATACCATGCTAAGGATCTTCACCCTTAGAGTGGTATGCATTTTTGTCATGTTAGTTCCATCATGATTATGAACATGACAAAGACCACTCTTGCCTTTCGTATTCTGATTTTTACATTCTCATCTGCACACCTGTTTTGTTTATGTTCTGATTGTTACATTCTCATCTGCACACATGTTTTGTTTATGTTCTGATTGTTACATTCTCATCTGCACACCTGTTTTGTTTATGTTCTGATTGTTACATTCTCATCTGCACACCTGTTTTGTTTATGTTCTGATTGTTACATTCTCATCTGCACACCTGTTTTGTTTATGTTCTGATTGTTACATTCTCATCTGCACACATGTTTTGTTTGTTCTGATTGTTACATTCTCATCTGCACACATGTTTTGTTTATGTTCTGATTGTTACATTCTCATCTGCACACATGTTTTGTTTATGATGTCCCCTAGGTATGTGAAGATCTCTACCTCATCCAATGGTGTTTTACTGTTTGATAGGATCTGTGTTGTTGGCCACATTTAATTTTATGTTTATCTTTTCGACGCGGATCTTTAGACCTTTTAGAACAACCCAAAGTAAATTGGTACCTGGCTTACTATGATACTTGGCATAATATTATATAAGGAAAGACAACAAGGAAGGGAACTGGCCACCTCACCATAAAGAGCTTGCCTAGTACAATGAAGCCAAATATTTATTCCTGACATCAGTGTATGCTATGAGATTACCTTTACTATTGCATATTTTAAAACCATTTAAGATCAAAGCCTCTATGCTGTATCAACAGATTTCACACAAAAATCCCTGACTAAAAAGTATTAATAAAAATATACAAGATCAGAAGTTTGAAAGTGGCAGATGCTGCAAAGAAATGTGCAAGGGAGCCTCATTATAGAACATGAACTTATTTTGGGGAGGGGAAAGGGACACAGAAGGTGCAACACAGTGATTGAGCTGACAGCAGCCAGCGAATCATAGCTATCTGCTTAAATCAGGGTCAGTGAACCAACGCTGACCAAGACCCTATTCCGGCTCAAACGGCGGCCCTGGAAACAAGCTGCACTAGTGTAGTCTGACTAAATGAATAGGGATTACATTGGGAAAGCAAGCCCAGTGCCCCAAAAAGTCTGCTGAAACTGGATGTGTCAGGCCGAAAAGCGCAGATATCGCAGCTTCACTATAAACTACACCACAACATCTTTTTCAGTTTGCGTGCAGGTTTTTATTCTTAAAAATGCATTAATAAAAATTGGGACTAAGCTGTCATTTTTATATGGTCTCCATTGTGTTCGATTCAAGTCCCCAGTGTCTACAAAGTGCATGAATTCCTCTAGAAAAATTTTTTGGGCACATGTGAAGCTGCTCATGTACATCGTTCTTTCAATTTTGGAATCTGCTGCTATGGTACCCACCCTTGCAGACACTGTGGGGAACCAAAGTACGTGATGTGTGCCGAACTTGACTGGTGTCCAGAGGGGTGGCTTTTTTCCATTTACAATCACTCAGTGACATTTCATTACAATGTATTTCAACTGCTTTAGTTGACTCCAGTGTGCCTGACCCTTTCTACTTCACTTGTACACTTGTTGGAGTGATAAACATGCATCACTGTACTGAACATTTATTCAGCAGTAAATTTAGATAAGAAGGTTTCACTCTTTGCGGTTCAAATAAGTGGATAACAGCATTGCTCCTCTTTGGTGCATGTCACTGTTGGGACAGCCATACTAAAACGGCTGTTATGATATGTGGTCTATCTGCACTTTGTGGTACCACTCTTGAAGCCCTTAACAGTGACAATGCTAACTTACATAACACTGGCTTGATGTTTCAAATTTCTGTCACAATTTAAATTTAAATTTCTCGCTTTCAAATAAACCCCAGAACACCAAAATAAGTTAACGGCAAATATCTGCGGCCTAATGACAACCCAAACTACTTGGGCGTCACATTTGATCGGCGCATGACATGGAAAAGTCAGATCGAGAGAAATCGAATGAGAGCCAGACAAAGAATGGCAGTCATGAGGAAACTTGCTGGCACAAGCTGGGGAGCAGACTAAAGAATACTTAAGAAACTCTACACTGGAAGAGTGAGACCAGTTCTCAAGTATGGCACTGCGGCATGGACAACAGCAGCGAAGGCAAACTTTGATAAAATTAGTAAACTTCAAAACCAAGCCATGAGAGTTATAACAGGAGGCATGAAGTCAACGCCAATTGTAGAACTTGAAAAGATTACAAATTTGCAATCCATGACCGACAGAAGAGACTGCAAAGCCCAGCATCAAGCAGAGAAACTCAGAAGACTGACAGACCATCCAATGCATCAGAGACTAAATAGATTTGGAAATGGGAAATTAAAGCGGAGAAACTTTGCAGAAATAGCCAAAGCAAAGATGAGCGAAGACCCTATGAACACCATAACAACACCAAAGCCCATCCCTACTGTACGCAAACCCACATGGAAGCAGCATATCACTCCGGAGGTGGTAGAAAATATACCAGGTATTGGAAACAAGAACAGCCAGAATACCACCGACGGTTCTGTAACAAACACAGCACAGAATGGAGGGGGAGGGGTATTCCTGAGCCTACCAAATGGTAGAAAAATAACACTGTCAGTGGCAACTGGAAAATTCTCAAGCAATTTCAGAGCGGTGGCAGAGGCACTGAAGGCTGCAGTAGAAGCAATGCTCACAGGCGAAAGAAATGAAAGCCAGATAGTCCAGTTTACAGATGCCCTGGCCGTGGTTACAGCACTAAAAAGCCAGAAAAATACTGAACTTAATGACTTAAGAGCAGTACTCTGTCAACTATGCCAGCAGTCCACACCAAAAAGAGTAGTAGTACAGTGGGTTCCATCCCACTGTAACATCCAAGGCAACAAGGAGGCAGACAGACTGGCAAAAGAAGGTGCAAGACTACCACAACCAGATTCTAGTGTGACCTACGAAGAGTCCAAAAGGTTTATTAGGACCAGATACATGACCAAATGGGAAACAGAACATACTGGCTACACACAAAATGATGCCTACTACCAGCTGAACAGAAGAGAGCAGGTCGTGGTCTTCAGACTCCGCACAGGCCACAACGGACTGAGGTACTATCTATTCAATAAATTGCATATAGGTGTCACTGACGAATGCACCTGTGGTACAGGGAAAATGACCGCTGAACACCTGCTGCAAAATTGCCTGACATACAAGGACCAGAGAAAGCACATGTGGCCATCACCAGTGGCAACACTAGACAAGCTCTATGGCAGTGTCGACAGCCTCAGGATGACAGCTGCTTTCTTCGAACAAATTCAAGTTGACGTCTGACAGCGCACGAAGAAGAAGAAATTTAAATTTGAAGACTCTGCGAATACAACTTGGCTTAGTTGCCACCTTTTCACCATGGTGTTTGTATGTCCAGTTTTCTTGTGGGCAATAGTTTCTACATAATGGGGTAGTTACCCCCTGCTTAACCATCCTTGTTTGCCTCTCATGACATGATTAGCAGGTTAGTGTTACAACTATTCTTTGCTCCTCATTCAGACCCTGGTAACACATGAACACTGAAAGTAAAGTTTCTATTTTTGTAACTTCTCGTAGTCTGAGATGATTATTCTGCTTTCAATTGTGTACAATATTTTACATCTGACATTCACCAGTAGCCATCATAATATGTCATGTCAACAATTGACATTCAAGTGTCACTCCACATATTCCCTAAAATAGAGCACACTGAGAATACATTACATTCAAATAACAAGCATGGCAAACCTAGATAGTGGCTTGCACTAAGCTATTTAAAGGATAATATAACAGAGAGCAAATAGAAAGTCCAACCACAGACTGACAATACTAAACAACCAATGATTTAAAGCAGCCAATCTCAACTTGTTAATCCTGGACAGACTCTTGAAATAATTTTCAGGTCTCGGGGAATCCATACATAAAAATGTAGTGCATCTACAAATCAAGGTATGTTAGTAATCAGTAAATAGGGGGGGGGGGGGGGAGAATAGCTGTGTATCGAAGTGGTAAGAGTGACAACCCAGATATGCATGTTTAGATCAAGTGCCCATGTGAGAAGTAAACCGATTTTAAAGATTTGCTGAAGTCGGTTGCGCTGGGCTGTAAGGTGTAAAAATACAGTACAGTGCGCTGCTTTAGGAAACAAAGTTTTAACACTAAGTACAATAACAATCTAATAACAGTTGTGTATAATCTTTTGATTTTTGAAATTGTGTACTATATACAACATAAACATTTGTTTGACAATTTTGAATAGTAAAACTTACTTACAAAGACGTAGACACAAATAATAAGTAGAAAATAACTTACTAGCTGTAGTACCTGGTGTTGCCCAATCCCCATCACTCCTTCTCTCCCTCACATTGCCACTGCACCCCTTAAGGTAATATTTAACACAATATTTCAAGTTATTCTCGTTTCTCCTTGTCAACCAATCTATACCTCCACCCATTTTTTCTTACCATCAAACTCTTTCCCCACAACATGCCATCTCATCTGCCTCTCAACCTGTCCATCCCCTCCCCAATTCATCTCTTCCCCCAACCTGCCTATTCCCGCTCAACTCCTGTCTCTTTCAAATTTGGCTGTTGTCAGTTCATGGGTCACAATTTAAACTTTCACTGAATTAATTCAATATTAAATTATACAATTCTTGTTTCATTAATGGTATTTTCTGCGGTTGTCCTGAAAAGGACATTGTGTCATAGTTTACAGCGAGGCTGTGACATTACGCCTTTTGGCACAACACATCTGATTTCACATGACATTTTTTGGTGCAGGGTTTGCCTTCCGACTGTGACCCCTATTATCTTAGCTGGACTACACCAGTGCAGTCTTTCCATGCCCACATCTTGCAAATGGAATTAGGGTTTTGCTCAGCTGTTTGGCTGACTCTGATCCGAACAGCCAGCTGTGAGTATCTGGCTGCTGTCAACTCATTCACTGTGCCACACCTTCCACCTCTAATTTTGGTATAAAGTGAGTAAACCAACTACTCTTATAACTAAATCAAGCCACCCAAAGTTGGTGAAGATGATTGATAATTGAACGTATCATTCACATGCAGATGTACTGTACATTACACCTCCAGTCAAGCAAATTGGGTCATGGGGGTCATAGTTCATATTGATCTATGCTGCCTTTGTTTAAAAAAATGTACTTTGGTATGCAATTATTATTTTTTAAATTCGAGGGACAGAGATAGGGTGTCCAAATGTCACGTAGTTAGTAATGTCCTAGTGTACTGTAAAGTACTGCAAAATTTGGTTCAGGTTCCATGGAGTTAAGTTTAGAATTGTACAAGGAACAGACTTTCGTTTTTTTTATGTATATTCTATATGCATATGATATTCTTCTTGTTTACTTTCTGCTTTGGTAACCAATGGAGTTATTCACTCTTTCATTGAAGATAATATAATATTTGAGGATGCATTTCTAAAGTTTTATTTTCAACTTCGTATTACTTTTTGTCGTTGGGGAATGCACATTGTCAAGTCCTGCAAAGCTTTTTACTATAGATTTTCTTGCATACTTTAGTGAGAATGATGACACATTTGTGGTGAACAATGTTAGTTTGCTTATATCTTATAGATTGTTTTGCCATGTAGAGGGGTCATTATATTGTAGGCCCTTCTGGATGTAGTACAATACCAGGCGAAGGAGGGACGATTAATGCAATCAATAATAGATTGGTTGCACAGCGCATAGTTTTTAGAGCAAGAAAACCTAAATTAAACTGGTTGTATACGGTTTCTTCTAAAAAGACATTAAGTTTGAGCAGAGGGATTACATGGCTTATCACATCTCTTTGACCAAGTGACACCTGTATGCACGTGCACGATCAGGACATAAGGGGGGTTGTGTGTGTCTTGGTCGGTATGTTGCTCCTGACGTTAACGATTTGGCTACCTATTGCACAGAGAGAGACGAAGCGTTTGTGATGAACAATATTCTTGTTTACTTATCTTACAGAGAGAGACGAAGCGTTTGTAACGCTTGCCACAAATGACACCTACGCTTTGGGATGTTTGGTACTAGGAAGCTCTCTACGAAGGGTGGGCACTACCAGACAGCTTATTGTTCTGATCACAGAAGGAGTTTCACCATCTATTAGGTAATTATGAAAGGGCTTAGTCACAGAAAAGGTCTTCACCATCTATAAAGTAATTATGAATGGGCTTGCTATAACCACATGGGGGATTCACCATCTAAGGTATTATGGACGGTATAGTCAGATGAGTTTTACCATCTATAAGGTGTTGAATGGGCTTTCTGTAGTCAAATCAGTTTTACCATCTGTAAGGTAATTATGAATGGGCTTTCTTTAGTCAAAGCAGTTTCACCATATGTAAGGTAAAAATAAATGGGCGTTCTGTAGTCAAAGCAGTTTTACGAATGGGCTTTCTATAGTCGCAGAATTGGTTTTGTCAAAGTAAATATCAATTCCATAAACAGCTACTGGTGAGTTCTGAATGGGCGGAGGTATGTAGACTTTTGTCCACGATGAAAACTTTTTGGTCGTAAAGTAGGTTCTTCCTGTTTTGTATCTGTGTGCAATCTAGACTACTCATTGTGCTTTGTGATTATTGACCTATTCGTGAGTAGTTTGATGGTGATTTGTCTCTTCGCTTCAAGTGAAGCAGAGGGATCTAACTACAGCTGGCCCCATTACAGGAAGTCTGTGTCTGAGCACTTGCAATGATTTGGTACCATATTTGCAGGAGTGAATGAGCTGACAACAGTCAGCGACTCATAGCTTGCATTAGGGTCAGTGACCCATAACTGACCAAGACCCTATTCTGTCTCCAAGTGCAATCATGTAGCCTTGCTAAGAAATTAGAGGCCGAAGAGGGAAAGCAAACCTGGTCCCAAAAATACCGTGCTGAAATTGGATGTGTTGTGCCGGCGGGTGCATATATCACAGCCTCGCTGTAAACTACGACACAACACCCTTTTCAGGATGAACCCTGAAGAAGAAGAATTGCAATAGTTTTTACATGATGAGTTTGCTAGCCCCATGCAGTCCCCTTTGTAGTGGTCCTCTAAAACATGCTAGACATGTACACAAAAATACAAGATGGGCAAGTTGCATGGCTGCTGATACATCTCCTAGGCAGGTACTTCTGTCTTCAGCATCTGTTCTATTGCAGAGTGTGCTTGACCTCATCTCTCTGGCTGGGGAGGACTTTGACTTTGTCTTAACTTTGTTTATTGTCCCATCTTACTTCTCGCTGGGATTGAGACCCAGCATGGGCTGAAGAGGCAGCAGTGAATGAGCTGATGGCAGCCAGCGACTCATAGCCAGCTGCTTGCATCAGGGTCAGTGAACCACAGCTGTCTTTGACCCTATTCTACCTCCAAGAAGTGGCCTGGAAGCAGGCTGCACTAGTGTAGTATGGCTATGTGAATAAGGATCACAGTATTGCTCTGGTGTTAGTGTTTTCTGGAGTTGGAGTTTTCTGATGTTTCGTGGTTCCTGTTCAGATTATAATTCACAACTCCTTCACCAGGTGGTATCAGGGACTTTGTTCTGTGGAATTGATGTGCTTTCGGTTGGTTATCCTGTTATTCTGCATTTCGCTACATTTCATGCCTGGCTTGAACCGTGGGAGGCCAGTCCATTATGGAGCTCGGCATTCCGCTTGGCTGCACATCAGAGTTCTGTCAAGGTTATCACTACTCAAGGACCTTCCTGCTGCCCACCCCTCCCTCTACAGGAGGTTACACGATACCTCTCCCAACCTCAGCACAGCAAGGGTCACGCTGACCAAAAGGTGGACATAATATATATGACTTGGCGGCGGAACACGGAAAAAAAAAAAAGGAAGTTTGACATGAGCAGAGACGGAAAGCCTGGCCCAAACATTGGTCTAGTACACTCCTCGCGGCCCTCATCCAAAGGCAGCGGAGTACTTTCTCCACCTGGAGAGTCTGTAGGGATTTCGGCCGGCACGCTATGCATGGACACAGCCTCAACAGTTGGACATGGTAGTGGTCAATCGACGCATCGGGCCTCTGACTCCTACGCGAAGATTATTATCATCCCAAAAAAAGTTGGCTGAAATCGGATGTCAGACTGAAAGGTGCAGATATTGCAGCCTTGCTGTAATCAACAGAATGTCCCAACATCCTTTTTAGGATGAATATTGAAAGGGAAAACCCAAAATGCAGTGTATTACTGGGTTATGACAATGTACATCGTGTTGGTGAAGTAGGCTTGGGCAGGAGAGGCCCTGAGACATGCCAGCCTTTATACAATTAACTGAACTTCACGTATAGGCATAAAATAAAAACAACGGTGAACCCAAAATTTAAAAAAAAAAAAAAAAGACAGTGACATGTTTAGAAAGGGGGAATGTCAAGGTTGTCTCACGACAGACACTGCCGTCAGGGATGACATGTTAGAGACTTCACTCTACTTGGCAACAACTTGGTTGTGTGGTGGGGTAGCCAGTTCCTTACAGTGCTGCCATTCCTTCCCTAACAGTAACCCAGGTACACATTTACAACTGGGTTGACTGGAGCATGCATGTAAAAGGGTAAAGGGGTTCTATTCTTTTCAACACAGTTACCACTCATGTGATTGAATAATATGATTATGTCAGACTGAATGCTCTTGACATATTTGTATGCATACATCATCATTGTTATCTCATATTCTGTCACTTTTTGTGTGTGCTTTGATTATGAAACTCAAAGCCTTAGATGAGATATTAGAAAACTTGACATACTTTCAGTTGATTATGCAATTTTGTTATCTTTGTAATGAAGATTGTGTTGAATGATATATTTAAAAAATCTTTCCTGTGTTTTGGTTGATAACAGCCTACTATGAAACAAATTCCCATTTGATAACTCACTATTTATCTTAATCGTCGATATCTTTTCATATCTTCATTTCGTGCACACAATTAACAGTTAAAGTAGTAGTAGTACAAACATTCTTACATAAAAAGAAAAAAGAGAATGTGTTTATCTGTTTATAAAAGATTTTAACCGCTGGCTGCTCTCAGATAACCATATTTATTTCCATGAAAAAAAATCTCATTTTTGGGTGTGTTTTGTTACAATACAGTTCAATTTTCAAATAGCTTCTATTTCCTTCAAATAGCATCTATTTCTTGTCTCATGCTTCTTTTAGGGTCACACAGTTGATCCATCAAACACAAAATCTATTTCCCTACTAAAATTGTAGTTCATCTCAAGCTACCCTGGTTACCATACAATTTATGCCTAAATAACCACATTTATTTGCCCCATAAATCTGATGGTTTGTCTCATGTTTGTCTTGTCGCCATATAGTACCACCCCAAATTTATTTCCCCTATAAATCTGATGGTTTGGCTCATGTTTCTTAAAGAGCTGAACAGGTTATTCATGGTTATATCCCTAAATGTCAGGACCTCGAACCAGAGCTGCCAAGACCCTTCTATATCTCCACAAATTGATCCTGGATAACAGGGCAGACTGGCTAAGAAGCAGGTATCGAAGTGGGAATGCTAACCTGATACCCAAAAATGGTTGCTGAAGTTGGATGTATCAGACTGAAAGGTGCAAATTGCAGTCGAGCTGTAAACTATTACACAACGCATTCCGGTCTCATAACAACATCCTGTTACTTGCAAAGCCTTTTTCATGGCTTGTTAGAAGGAACGATGTAGAAGAGGATTATCCCTAAGAACATGACATGCAGAGTTTGACGGACACATTATGGAAACCAGCTAAAAGCACTGCAAGACATGTCTCTTGTTCTGGAATCCCCAAGGCAAGAGCAGTAACCAAAACACACAGAAAGAACAGATTTTGAGACAAACACAAATGAAATAGAGAACAGGTTGACGGTACAGGAACATGACGGTTTGGCATATATTTGTTGAAGACTGTGCTCCACATGCAGCTGAAAAGTTTTGATTGATTGATATCCCCAAGAAAAATAACTAGTCTGTCTCAGCCTCCTCTTTTCATACTGTAGCTCAGCTTCTATTATGGAACTGACAGACTTACGATCTATGTTTTCTGCCCACAAGCAGATGTCTGTGTCTGATTTTTAATTTTTGAGCAGATAATAAGTACGTTTACACTGAACAGGTCGCAGTCTGAATTTTATCATTTGATCTTATTTTGCTAAGAAGTAGTATAGTATGTCATATTTTCTTGGATGCTTCTTGGCTACTGACCGACGAAACAGTCGGTGAGGATATCCTCAGTGCAGAATCAGACGCATTCCACTTGACATGGTTCGTGGGCGCATATGATTTTCATTTATAGTTTTTCAGTCAGCTGTTTTAAGCCGTCCTCTCTTTGTGCCTTCTTTTGGGGGGCCCATATACCATGTCAGTTCTGTATACCATAACATGTCAGCTCAGAGGTCCATACCATGTCAATTCTAAGGTCCATACCATGTCAATTCTAAGGTCCATACCATGTCAGCTCATAGGTCCATTCCATGTCAATTCTAAGGTCCATACCATGTCAATTCTAAGGTTCTTACCATGTCAATTCTAAGGTCCATTCCATGTCAATTCTAAGGTCCATTCCATGTCAATTCTAAGGTCCATACCATGTCAATTCTAAGGTCCATAACATGTCAATTCTAAGGTTCTTCTTACCATGTCAATTCTAAGGTCCATACCATGTCAATTCTAAGGTCCATACCATGTCAATTCTAAGGTTCTTACCATGTCAATTCTAAGGTTCTTACCATGTCAATTCTAAGATCCATGTCATGGCAGTTCTGGGGTCCATACAGTGGCAGCTCTGATGTTCATACCATGTCAATTCTAAGGTCCATACCATGTCAATTCTAAGGTCCATTCCATGTCAATTCTAAGGTCCATACCATGTCAATTCTAAGGTCCATAACATGTCAATTCTAAGGTTCTTCTTACCATGTCAATTCTAAGGTCCATACCATGTCAATTCTAAGGTCCATACTATGTCAATTCTAAGGTTCTTACCATGTCAATTCTAAGGTTCTTACCATGTCAATTCTAAGATCCATGTCATGGCAGTTCTGGGGTCCATACAGTGGCAGCTCTGATGTTCATACCATGTCAATTCTAAGGTCCATACCATGTCAATTCTAAGGTCCGTGTCATGGCAGTTCTGGGGTCCATACAGTGGCAGCTCTGATGTTCATACCATGTCACTTCTGGTGATGGTAAAGGAGGATCTTAAAATCCATCTAATTCCAGTATTAACCATGACGATGTTAATATGTGAGAAAGCAGCTCATGGTCGGGGATGATACAAAATATTTGAATTTCTTATATGGATTTTGTGGAAAGACAACTTTTGTCTTTTCTTCAAGAGACAACTCTGACAACAAACAACTGCTGCCTTACAGGTTGGCTAGGGAAGTAGCCCCAAACAAATGCATGCTGAAGTTGGATGCGTTGTGCCTCTGGGTGCAGAACACAGTGCATCGTTACACTCTCATAAAGACAGCTACAGACATGACTTTGTTGCAGCCATTGATGTGACTGTCTGATGGCAAAATGAGGATACGACACAATAAATTATATAAAGGAATGTCTATCTTGGATTTGATATATCTTCCGATACTGTGTTGACATTTTGACAAATTATTTTCAGGAACCAACTCAGTAGTCTCTTTGATCAGATAGTCACAGTGAACGTTCTCGACAGTAGTGACACCCCGAACCTAGAGCTTCTTGGTAGGCCAGACCTGAGTGTGACATTCACCAAGTTACACTGCTGGCGACTCACACAATTCAAGAAGTGTGTGTTTTTGGATGCAGATATTTTGGTGAGTAAACATACATCGTTTTAAAAAAAATTTTTGAAGCTGCTCATGTCGCGACCTGGTTACTCATACCACGATCTGTGGCAGCCATTCACAGTGAAGTTTAAATGGTCTTATCGCCTAGTGTACAGAGTTTGTTTTCAGAACTGCTTGCATTCTTTGAGCTCTCTCTGGTATTGATGTACAATGGCACTTCTCACATCTCTCAAGATGTACCTGCATAATCTTCCATCCTCACTGTAGTTCAATGCTGGATTCTCAGCCTGTTTCCAGAGATTGGGGGGGGGGGGGGGGGGGAGGGGGGGGGGAGAGTGTCAGTCAGTATGTGGCATCTGGCCTAGATTTGCACTTGACCCAGATAAGTGGTGCAGGTCTTGGTCAGTATGAAGTTTACTATATGTGGGATGCGGAACGAATAAATTAGACTAACAAGTTTTCCAAAATTACATCACACAGGTGTGTAAGAACATTGAGGTTCAGACTTATACTGAGCTGAAGAGATCTGCTGGGAACAGAGGACAGTGACATGACATGTTCAGAAGACTTAACACCAGTTTCTGGGGACAGACTAACAGAGGACAGTGACGTGACATGTTCAGAAGACTTCCAACACCAGTCTCTGGGGCTGAACTAACAGAGGACAGTGGCTTGACATGATTAGAAAACTTCAACACCAGTCTCTGGGGACGAACTAACAGAGGACAGTGGCTTGACATGATTAGAAGACTTCAACACCAGTCTCTGGAGACGAACTAACAGGACAGTGGCTTGACATGATCAGAAGACTTCAACACCAGTCTCTGGGAACTGACTAACTTCATGATGAGAAGCATGTTCACTTATTGTTCTTGCTAATGCGCTTCCTTGAGTGATTAGCTCTTGGGGGTCTAGATAACAGTGCTGATTTGTCTGTGCCTTTCCTTCCTACCCTGGTTAAAAACCAGAAAGATTCCGACCACAGAGAGATCATATACAACTGTTCAGTTTATTGAAACTTGTTCTTGGGCACATGAAATGAACACCGCTAGAAATGAACACCGCTATAGTTGAGAGTTAAAACACTTGCCTCTCAAGAAACGAACGAAAGCATGAAGTGGTGCGGCTTCTGCAAATTAAAAATGTTTCAAGGGAGGTGGGATCAGTGTCTAGCCATATTGGAGAGTAACGGAAAAACACGAAAGTTCCTGTGTACAAGCTGTGCACAAAAGGAACAATTGACAGTTTAAAAGAGCAGATGGTTGCTTGTTGCTCAGGAACAAAATTGAGAAAGATAAATGAAATTGCTACCCAATGTGCCACCTACCTTCTCCCATATCTAGTAAGCTGCAGGAAGTAAAATAGCAAAATGAACACACGGATGGCTTTGGCTACCTGGCAGCAGACACAACCTGCATGTTTGAATATTCCAAGTTAAATGAACACCAGTCTAACAATCTTTGACAATTCTTATATTTACAATGTCTTGATGCCACTAGAAGTATGGTATGTAGGCTTCTATGAGACCAGAGAATCATTTCTTCTCCAGGAAAAGCTTCTTTTTCCACCATTCATTCTCAAACTCCCCCTACCAAGCCCTGAAAAGGGCTTTGCAAGTAGCAAAGTGTTCGGAGAACAGAATGCATTATGTCATAGTCACAAAGCTATCTTTTTGTTCTGTGAATCTGTCTGGTGGCCCTTAAAAGGTGCTGTCCTGTATCATCACCAGTTTATTTTTCCAACTTACATTTGACTATTAGCAGTACATTTGTTGGTGGTTTCCTTCCTGTGGCTTACTAGACCAGGGGAAAGTGCAGCTCTGAGGTGTCCAACCTTCAGACTTTTCCAACCTTCAGACTTTTCCAACCTTCAGACTTTTCCTTGTTGATATTTAGCCTACTCAGCAGTATAGAACTTGCAATTTACTTTTGATGATAGTACTAACTTGGAGTGAAGTCCTGGTACTGGGCGTTTCCAAAAATCTCCTATAGGAGGTATTTTCTATCTCTGTTGTTGTTATTGTGTCTGAATACCCGCAATGAGTAATTTACTCTTTTTTGTGCACCCTGAAAAGGACGTTAAGTGGTGGGTTGTAGTAGCTTTCCTCCACATCCCGAACGTGCCAATGAAGGTGGACTGGGGTCCTCCAGTTGGTTGCGCTATGCTTGGCCTCATCTGCGTGTCACTGCTGCAGGGATCACATCGATCCCTCACCTTGTTAGCCAGGCTGCCATGAAAACAGCCCGTTTCCAGGGAGGGCTACTAGGAAGTAAAAGTATATGATGAAAAGACCACTTTGAATTATGTTTTGTTTTAGACGTAACTGGTGTATGAATTCTTGATTAATCAATAATAGCTCTTTGGGGAAGATTTAGAAATTCTTGATTAATCAATAATAGCTCTTGTGGGAGATTCAGAAATCTTGGTTAATCAATAATAGCTCTTGTGAGAGATTCAGAAATTCTTGATTAATCAATAATAGCTCTTGTGAGAGATTCAGAAATTCTTGATTAATCAATAATAGCTCTGTAGGGGATTCAGTGACTTTGGGGCTGTGAGCTTGCAATCCCAGGTTTGAATCATGTCAACCTGAATTTGACAGATTGGACATGTCAGGTTTCTTTATTCCATAGTACAATCGCTTCTTTCAGTTGACCAGCCGTAAATGGGTACCTGATTGAGTTTGTGCCCTGTCATCTCTACTTTCAGCAATGAAAGGAATTGAGTATACATGGGGGCACTGGTGCAGTGAAGTTAGTTCTTTGAACCATTTTTAATTAATAGCTCTGTAACATGGGGTCGTCAACAATATATTGACATAATTTGTCCCCGTTAAGGAGTGAAATCAATAAATACTCACCTTTTAAGACAGGGATCCTTAACTAGTGCAGACCACACTTATCTCAAAAAGGGAGGTATTCCTACTGGTAAATCCTACTCTAACTGTACAACTGAGGTTCAAGCACTTTAACACGCTGTAAATATGATTTATAACAAATTAGGTAGTCATTATGACAGATGCACTAACTGTACTGCAATCTCTCAAGGATGGCAACCTGCCACACCTGAGGAATGAACTGAGCAATGTAGCTGCCAGAAAATAAACTATACTTCATTGCAGCGTGCTGTGGAAAGAGAGGCCAGATAGACTTGCAGAAAAAGGAGGAGGAGAATGTGAACAAGAAGACATTGAAATCACCCAACCCAATGGTGACTATCACACCCTCAACCAGCAGGGACAGATCACCATTCTTTAGGACAACATACAACAGACTGAACAGACACATGTACAAGCTTTGGCTGCCTGCTTCACCATTGTGCACAGGCTAACTAAATGATGAAACTACTGAGCAAGTAATGCAGGACTGTCCCCTATGTGCTCAGTTAATGAAGATGCACTGGCCCATCAATTCAGCAATGGACTCAGAATTGTACAGATTTAAAGAGGAACTTTCAGAAGCGTGTAAACATCAGATATGTGATCACAAGAATAAGGAAAAATAGAATACTATATATTAGCCAGCGATCTAGGGCTACCAAGACACTTCACCACCTCCACGTGGTGATCCTGTATAACAGGCTACAACAGGGCAGACTGGTAAAGGAGAAGGGATTGAAGAGGGAAGGCTAACCCTGTACCAAAAAATGTCATGCTGAAGTTGGATGTGTCGGACTGAAAGGTGCAAATATTGCATTCTGTTCTCCGGACTACATCCTGCCCCTTCAGGGTTTGCTAGCAAGAATTTGGGGACGAAGTAGAAGAAGAAGAATACTGTAACAATCAAGTGTATATAATAATATAGAAAATAACAAAAGATTTTAATATAGATATGCATATTATTTAAGATGTAACTTTTAAGTAGGACGATCTTTGAAAAGGGGGAAGAACATTCTGACTTATAGTGAAAAGAGTGCATGAGACAAAAAATATTGAAGACCACCAGTGTTAGTTGTTGACACACTACATTCTGCTGAAGTTTAAAGTCAAGAGTGTATTTGGTGAAGCTGAGAAGAGTGTGTACATCCAGCAAGCTACAAGAAATATCAATATTCACATTCTTTGCCATTTTCTTAAAAAGACCATGGGTCTGTCTGGACCACTGTTATGTTGGTTCTTTCCTTTGTTCCTGAACAGGTGGTACAGAACATCGATGACTTATTTGACAGGGAAGAGTTGTCTGCTTCACCGGATCCAGGATGGCCCGACTGCTTCAATTCTGGAGTTTTTGTTTTTGTACCATCTGAAGACACATACAGAAGTTTACTGACGTTTGCTGTAACTACAGGTTCTTTTGATGGTAAGTGTGTGCATGGTGATATTGTAGCTGACTAGAACTGCCTGCGAACTCTGTGCTCTATTGCGACCAGTGTTAAATTTATTTATACTTCATCTAATTGTCTGAAATTTGTATGAGATTTTCTGGTCGTTCTTTCTTCATTTCACCTGAAGCATAGGGCTACCACTACAGTTGTGAATACTTCGCCTTCCCTTGTAGTGCTGGTTTCTGTAGAAAATTTTTTCATGATGAGATTGTTGGTCCAATGCATGGCTTTCTTTGGTCACCTTTTATGATATGGAAAGGGCACAGTAAACAAAAAACAGTACACAAAGAAATCTATCAGTGGCAATGGTAACATTTTCAAGTGACGACAGAGGCCTTGAAAACTAGATTCTATCTTCAAAAGCATCTATGGTAAAAACATTCAATATGGACTTGGAGGCACACTGAAATCAATTGATGGTCGGTCACCTCTTAGCCAGTGATACAACTGCAATTGATGAATCAGCAGCTCACAAATTGCAGGGTTTTCAACTCAGTCATGGAATAAGTAAGTTAGTTGCCCATTGCAAGTGATGTTGGCAGCATCATCAAACGGTTTTGTCTTGATGATGTAACTTGCGTGATATTTGGATTATAGTGAGGAAGAAACTGAGCTGGTCAACCTCACTCTTGAGTCCTGAGCTACCATGAACCAGTGGCAAGATTACTAACCATTTCTGTTCATTGCTATGAGAGGTGAGCGCCTTTCCTCTCGACATTATCACTCACTGTGTCGTTAACATGTTGCTAACCAGGCAGGTCCCAATCTCTCCGAGGCAATATGCTAGTCCATTACTATTGGCCCATGTGTACTTTTCCCAGCCACACCAAAACCAGCACTTGTCAGCAAACAGTGTGGAGGATGACAATCTTGTGAAGTTCAGTTGTGTCCACTGGATCGTAGAAATACAACACATGGTAACCAAAGTACTATTGCAAATGCCTGAAGACCTTGCCAGGATAATCAAAAAGGGGAAAAACACCACAAAATGAACGAACTAACTAATCCAAATAGAAAACGACAACACATTTCCATGGACATAGTGTAAGTTGTCAAACTGAGAATTCCAGTCAAATCCATGGCCTGGCCCCATCTATAATAGACTAAAACACAAGAATACGACAAGACCACAGCTGGTTAGGCACCATCTTGAGCAGGTAGGAACAATGGAGAGGACAGAGCAGGAGTATGTATAACCAGTCAGCTACTGAAGCAATCAGTATCCTTCATTCATTCATTTGTTACTGGGGTACCCAAATTGGAGCAAAGAATAGTAACGCTGCAACCTGCGTGGAATGATGTAAGAGATGACTAAGGATGGGCATGGGGATGGCTTACCCCATCCTGTAGAAATGTAAAGCCACAGAAACTTTGATAAATACGGACATGTCAACTAGTGGACGACCTGTGTTCCACAGGGAACTGAAAAAGGTTTAACCCTGCCACCCTTTTCCATCTGAGGTTAATGCACACATTATTAAGCTGTAGTTCTTACATGTACATTAAGCTATAGTTTTTATGTGTTCATTATAAGCTGTAGTTCTTATGTGTACACATTAGCTGTTGTTTCTTATGTACACATTAAGCTGTAATTTTCCTAATTATTAACAAACTGATGTACCATAAATCATTTTGAAGATAATTGTCCAGTTTAATTAAGAGTTATAACTTCTGGTGCTTTGAGCTGCTCGTGATAGTTAAAGGCACAGGTGGACAGAAATGTCAGTCTCCCCATGTCACACATCACATTTGTCTGTTCCGTCCCCAGGAGGTGACCAGGGTCTACTTAACCTTTACTTCAGCAGCTGGGCCACAGCTGATATTGGCAAACATCTACCATTTACATATAATGTAGTTTCTCAAGCCTTCTACAGCTACCTGCCAGCTTTCAAACAGTGAGTATACTTCTTAAGTTAGCATCTCATGTGTGTGTCTGGTGCATAATACATGGTGGACCATCTTATGTGTGTATGTCTGGTGCTTAATACATGGTGGACTATGACTTGTCCAATGTCTGGTTCTCAATACGTGGTGGGCCATCTCATGCATATGTCTGGTGTTTAAT
This sequence comes from Ariolimax columbianus, assembly GCA_036924085.1. Lineage (NCBI taxonomy): Eukaryota > Metazoa > Mollusca > Gastropoda > Stylommatophora > Arionidae > Ariolimax > Ariolimax columbianus. Next base: position 103,214,493 of record JAVGWX010000002.1, read on the forward strand.
ACATGGTGGACCGTCTCATGTTTATTTCTGATGCGTAATGCATTGGTGGACCATGACTTATCAGTGTCTGGTACTTAATACATGGTGGGCCATCTCATGTTTATGTCTGGTGCATAATGCATAGTGGACCATCTCATGTTTATGTCTGGTGCTTAATACATGGTGGACCATGACTTATCAGTGTCTGGTACTTAATACATGTTGGACCATTTCATGTTTATGTCTGGTGCTTAATACATAGTGGACCATCTCATGCGTATGTCTGGTTTTTAACATAAAGCGGTTTAATCATATCATGGTCACATTGTATTGTGATCAAATTGTAAATTGGTTTAACTGTATTGTGGTCCCATCACCAAGTTATTTGATATTTTGATCAAACAGCGACATCGTAGTTAATATGGAATAACTAGTTGTCCACATGTGTTTGGAAGATAAGAACTTCACCTTGTTAGTGTATTTTTTTAAATAGTGCTAGTTTTTTTCTTGACCAGATTTCATGACAACGTCAAAGTCGTGCATTTTATTGGCTCAGTCAAACCGTGGCATCATGCGTACAATACAGCAACGGGGACAGTAACTCAGCTCCCAAACACAGGAAATAACCAAGAATTTTTGCAGATGTGGTGGGACATCTTCATGGATACCATCCAGCCTCATCTAGACCCCCAACTTGTGAGTAGCTTTGGCGCTTGATTGATGTTTCTGGTTGAATAATTTTTGTGTGTTAAACTTTTTCTGTTGAAGTTGTGGTCGTGTTTTTCCTTTATGAGAAGAATGGAGTTTGGCTTTGTGTTGTTGTGTGCATGTGGCTGAGAGGAGGGGTGTGGCATGAGCTTTTGTGTTGCTGTGGAATGGCTAGACATAGGAAAAAACCCAGCTCTGCCACTACTTTAATCAGACACTCGGGATGTTTTATACAATTTCCCCCCAAAGTGGTGGTCTGTCTTGAATAGTACTAGTATGCGAGTCCTCAGTCATGGCTCCACAAAGGACATCAAGAAAAATATAATTTACACAAATTTTTATTTGTGTCCCCCTCCCCATGTTTGGCTGCTATCATTAACTTTTTCTGGATCTATAGCCACGAAAGTGGTTCTTTAGCAATATCCTACAGGACTTTTAGCCACTTATAGTGGACATGTTTCTTTGTTTCGTATAACAGCGATTCAGATTTTTGTGTGACCAGATACTATACCAAATTTTGATTCCTGTGTATAAAATTGACAGAAAAATGGATAGCAACACCTTCAAAACATGGACAAATTTATGGGAATTACAGTATTTTGATGTATAAATTGTCTGCTTAATTTGTTTTTACAACCTATTTATTAGACCAAATATGAACAATTTACTCATATGTTCATTTTCTGTAACCACTTCCTTTCCCAGTAAAAAATAATATTATGTTTATCTGCATTTGGTGTAAAGTAGTAACATAAAAAAAAGGCATGCAGTGATTTGTTGTGCAAACTAATTTGGTCCAAACTTAAAAATTATCAGGTCCCGAAAGAGTTAATGGTAATAGTCCTAAAATGTTAAGCATGCATTTAAAACAATTTTAAAAGAAATAGATAAAAAAAAAGAACATTCAATAAATTGGACACCGGTCCCCTCTGCAGTGGCTAAATCCCTGCCGGTCCGCCACACTGAAAAGTTTGAGAAGCACTGGGCTATACCGTACCACACTGTTAATTGCCTCTTATGGCATTCCCTCGGGGTGGACCTATTATAATCACTGTCTCAAAAAATGAACGAACATATCTCTAGAGCGAGAACATAACATCTCTTAAGGACATAACAAAGATGCGGTTTCCCACATTGAAAACATAGAGAGTTGTATAAAAATTGATTGCAGTGTTTTTGTTTTGAATGAAATTGTCAGAGTGGTTGTCCTTATTACCAGTTGCCTTGTAGTCTCTATTGAGACATGAGCCTTCATGATGTGCATGAGGATTAAATGTGCATGTGTGGGAAATGCCTCTTAATAAATATTTGAAAAGGATGCCACATGTCAAGATGTTGTAATGCAGACCTTCCAACCTAACATATTTAGCCTGAAATTTATTTTTTGTTTCCTGCGAATGTCGTTTGCCCCAACTTATTCAAACTAGTAACCATAATTCAAATAAGACCTGATTACCCTACTCTAGATTATCTGGCATTAAGTTATCACACATCATTATGACTTGACCATGCTCACTCCTTCACAACACTGGCATCTAATTTCTTTCTCCATGAGCATCCGTGCACATATTTTCATTTCTAGTGATTTTAGTCTGTTTTGTAGATACATAGACAATACGTTAACATGGATCAAAACGCATCCGTGCACATATTTTCATTTCTAGTGATTTTAGTCTGTTTTGTAGATACATAGACAATACGTTAACATGGATCAAATCGCATCCGTGCACATATTTTCATTTCTAGTGATTTTAGTCTGTTTTGTAGATACATAGACAATACGTTAACATGGATCAAAACTGACACCATTGCAACGAGAAGCAAGCAATTTACAACTTGACTACTCAATTGCTCCAGTTTCATTAAGCACTTGACTAATTTCACTTCACACCTTACTTACTTGAATTCTTGTATACAAACAGGCAAGTCTTTGTCTGTTGCCAGGTAGCCAAAAACTTACATGATCCATTTTTCACCATTTTAAGGTTATCCATTGGGGTACCTCTTTCATTGAGGTCAATAGGTCAAATAATCAGACGTTATTAAACTTGTAATTACACTGTCTTATCCCACCTGCAAAGGTTAAAGTTTTTTTAAAAATCCAACTAACATTTGATTTGTGATGTGTGTTCATTTCCTAAGGCAAGTAGATTGAACTAAATCAGGTCCATAGTCGGTAGTGGAAATACTGATGGGCTCTCAATTAGCTGTACTAATCGAGCTGTACTAATCAAAATTTTAAAAATGCATTCGTAACGATTATCAACATAATGAAGAGCTATATTGCTTTGGTGAACCAAAATGTAAGAGATTTATGAATGATCATACAGAGGGCTTACTGTCTTTCTAAGAATTAATTTGTCATTCTCTTATCCTTCTAACGGCATGCATCCTACAGAATGAGGTAAGCTGGTTCCATATTTTTAAAAATCATACTCGCTTCTAATTTGCTGGTACCACCTGGCTATGCTTGATATGTGCAGCATGTTATCAGATGAGGTTATAACTTTTAGCTGCTCTCTCTCTCTCTCTCTCTCTCTCTCCCCCCCCCCCCCCCCCCCCCCCCCCCCCAAAATCCACTCGCCTTTCTCGTGTAGTAATAGTTCAGAAACAAAAATCTGAATGTTTGCAGTGAAGCTGTAAATCAAGTAATTTGCAAAAACAGTGAGTCAGTATGACTTGGGCACAAATACAAAATCAGCAACTCAAAATCCACTTTGCTGTTCTTCTTCTCTATGATTGTGTTCTGCCTGTTGTTCTTGTTGTCCATAATCTTGTTCTTCATTCTTTGTGTTAGTATTTTGTGTGACTCCCAGGAAAACTAGTAATACTCTTTTAGTGATGTATCATATACAGGATATAGATTCTACTTCTTCATTTCAAATACAGGAGGGTTCTCCAAACTCACCAGCCATTTGGCGTGTGTGAATGTCGGGCTGACCAACTATGCAAATGACCAAAAAGATAGATTCATAACCCCAGTAATGCCTAGATTTTTCAATTGTTTTTAAAGTAAAAATGTAAACTGGTGACTGCAAAGGCAACCAGCCTTTGTTCCTCAGCCCTTGAAATGCCCCTTGTGAACTCCAGCAATGGCATTATACACTGTCATAATAGAAACACAGAAAATGTTGTGTTCCAGAACGGATAAAATCAACTGTTGCAATCTCATTTCTGCTGACCTTCCGGACATCCACAGATGATCCTTGCGTTCGCATCCTCCAATCCTTTAACTAACCTCAATGCTTAGCTATTCACATTTGTGTTTTCCTTAGTCCCTGACTAAGACCTTTTGGTGGTAATGCAGGTTGTGGTTTCTGTATTTGTGCCCACATAGAACTGACCCATGCTTGTTTACGTAGCTATTAACATAGAAACAGTACTGATTTTCTGTCAGTCTTTGCTAGCAAGTATATGAATGTGTCAAACATATTTCTTTCATTGGCACAAGGTACCTTATTGATTTCATGCATATCTATATATTTTTGGGGTGATCAAAGAATACAATTTAGTCTTATCATGGATGTTTCTTGGCAAAGGGTATTATATCTGACCTGTTTTTTGTGGCTGCCCTTAATGTTTCCACCCCAACAAAAGAACACTTTCATTCCTGTTAAAAACACTTTGTCCCCAATAAAAACCCTTTGGTCTCCATAAAAACTTGTCCAAATTAAAAATGCTTTTGTCGCAACACAAAAAAAACGACTATACGCCCTCAACAGCACCATCTCCTCACACACATGGCACCTCCCCCACCCCCCCCCCCCCCCAATTTTTGCACCTCTACAAAGAATGTTCCTGCGCCACAAACCCATAACATATTAATTGGTATGCTATTTCTGCCCATATTGAACTACTGTTTCACTTCATGTCAAATCCATATTTCTTCACCAAAACAGTCTCACAGCTAACCAGACCTTACGAGAATTAAAATTTTGCCTAGACTGGAGCAAGCAGTGTCCCTCATACATTCACTATAAGCATAGCAAATTGCATCCAGTAAATATATATACATTTTTTTTCTTTAGTCGAGCCATACACTATACACTTTTGTGACTGGCATGCGGACATCAATCCAGCCAGTCTAGCCACAAGAACCCTGTTATAAATGTCATTTGAGATGTCATCCGCAATTCTCCTGAAAATTTGTCATATATAATGGCTCTTAACAGGCTACTCATTTATACCATCAGCAGCATTGAGAACCTTATATTAGGTCATGTCAACGCCAGGTAAATGGCCTCATTAACTGTAAATGATAGGCCATAAGGCCCTAATTTGGAGCGAGGCTGTTAGATTTGAAGCTGTGTCTCATGGAATGCAAACATTGGCAGACAGGGTCTTGATCTTGAGTATGGGACACACATTGTCTACAAGTTCACTTATGTTGTCCTGGTTCTAGGGAAGATAGGTGGATGATGGAAACATCAGTGACGTGGACAAAGGAAATGTGAAAGCATAAACAGAAAGATTTTAGAGAGATTAATATAAAGTTTTACATATTTAACTAATAAAGTGTGAGATTTCATTTACCTAATAAATTGTAAGATTTCTTAACGTCTAAACTGCAGAGTCTGTATATAACCCGTTTCTTCGAGGGTGGTTAACCGATGTGCGAGTCCATCTTAATAGACTCAAACATTAGAGCAAAGTAGGCTCGCAACCCGTTAGACGCCATCTAAGCTGCTCTTTAGAAACCACCTAACCATGGTCAATGTTATGCCATGTTAAGCAGTTAGTCACCTTTTGTGACATGCTCTCTGTGGGACAGTGGTGCTATTGTTGTACACAAAGATCCCGGCGGACCACTCAAATGACAGCAGCAAGATGGCTCAGCTTCAATTGTATCGAACCATAATATAGCAGATGAGAAATGACAAGGCAATAGTTCACACCTTCAACAACATAGTTGTACGAGCCATGGTTTATGTTTGCCAGGTATAGAATATACGAAAAGGACATGCAGAGAAGCATGTCTGGTTGCTCAGAAGGCAATAGAATGAAGAACATTGGAAGTCTTTCTACTGGATCGAATTTACAACACAGAAATCAGACTCTGAACCACCCTCAGTGGCGTAGATACTGTGTTGTTGCAGAGAAGCATGTCTGGTTGCTCAGAAGGCAATAGAATGAAGAACATTGGAAGTCTTTCTACTGGATCGAATTTACAACACAGAAATCAGACTCTGAACCACCCTCAGTGGCGTAGATACCGTGTTGTTAATTAGATGTGCTGGGCATGTGATGAGCTTGCCTGGCAACAGATCGACACGATAAGTGATGTCCTGGTGGCCCTGCAACTTTAAAGGGACATCCATCAATAAGGAACAAAACAAAAGATCAAAAGGGGTATAGACATTTGCCTACCTTGCATCACATTAATTAATATGACTGATTGAATACCAGGATTTAAAATGATCTGTTTGTAGATATAACATTGACAAAGCTAGAACTGTACATATATACATATTTACGCCTAGTTAAATTCGAGGTCTGAGGTCTGTCTGCCATAGTCCACCCGGCTGTAAGTGGGAGATGGGGGCATATTTAGGGAAGGAGATTATCTAGAACATCATCCCCTATATACACACACAAACATACACAAAAGGAATTAAAAAATAAAGTAATGTTAGTGTTTATGAACTGAATATGCCAAATTAGTTTTTTTTTTTTTTTAAATTAAAAAAATTTTTTTTTTTTTTACTTCTGCACAAATACGATATGTACCCATACGTACGTTTGTTAGTTATATTTAATATCATTGACATTTCTCTTTGAACTCAAGCCGCCAGAAGAGGTAGTGGAAGTAAGAGATTTAAAAGTATGTTTTTATTATTCATTGACAGCTCAAGTGTCACTTATATATTTGCTTGATTTAATATGTGTAACCACGTATAGCTGCTTTCTATGTAGTCATATAACCTTTTACTGCCTATGAGACTGTCCCTGACACGACCGTTAACTGTTTAAAGCTTGATATTAGCTGCTGAAACATAAAGGCCAGGTTGCCATTAAAAATAAGGGGTGAACCAGCTTCGAGATGATAGACTATTATAGTAGAGGATGAACTTTATGAAATATAAATATTTAAAAAATATGAGTTGTGCAACTCATGTTTGGCACGGTCTTGTCATGCAGAGGGCTCATTATCTGTGCATTATTTGGGTTCTTTATATCTGACCTTCTTGCTGGCAAGAATGATTCTCTTAAGGGAAACTAATTTAGATAGGGCCACAACTCTTAGATACATCTGTTTTGTTTGATATGACCTGTTTGTAGCCATAGGATTACTTTATACATTTAAGAAATATGAAAGTCACTGCAAATGGTCCCCAGGCCAAAAATGTTCCACCCCTGATCTAGATCCACTTCCTTTTCAGGACTATGACAGTGCTAAAGTTGTCATTTAAGTAGGTTTTTTACATTGGACAGGGTTATATTCATAATGGACATGATTATATTTACATTGAACCAACCAAGAATGAGGATTGATTTTCTGACACACTCAGCTGCAAAACTGGCATGGTGTGTTATCAAGCTGCAGTTCACCCAGTTGGGGATGGAGATCTGGTTACCTCATTTCATAATAGCAGTGAAATAAAGGAAGTACGTAACACCTCATTCAACGGCAGTATCTGCTATAGGACAAACTTGTCCTTATACTAAAAGTGAGGAATGGATGGACCCTGTCAACCTCCCTTGCTACATTATACTAATACATGACAAAGGAATGGATGGACCCGGTTATCCTCACGTTTACTTTATACTAGGGAAGGAAGACTAACGACTGGTCAGGCAAAATATACTGATCGGACATGTTATTCGGGTTCAGACAAAACATACTGGCCAAGACCCTCACCTTGCCTTCCTTGTAACCCTTCCTGGAAACAGGCTGTTTTCATGGCAGCTAACCTAACTCA